>CM041632.1:64297182-64332008 GCA_023333625.1 Bothriochloa decipiens
AGCGCCTCGCCGGCGTGGGACTACTACGCCGGCGCCGCGGCCACCGGTGCAGGCTCCGGCACGGGCTCCAGCAAGTCCTCTACGGGGTCGACGACGGCCGCGGCGCGCGCCGGGGAGTCGGTGGCCGTGGACGTTGCCGCCGGGGGCGGGTCCAGCCACGGCGGCGGCAGCCGGCGGATGGGCGAGTTCGTGCTCCTGAACGAGGACATCCCGGCGTTCGGGCTGCCGGACATGATGAAGGCCTCCGCCGAGGTCCTCGGCAACGGCACCCTCGGGTCGGCGTACAAGGCCACCATGCGCAACGGCGTAACCGTCGCCGTGAAGCGCCTCCGCGATATGAACCGCGTCGGGCGCGACGAGTTCGAGCAGCACGTCCACATGCTCGGCGCGCTCCGCCACCCCAACGTCCTGCCCCCCGTCGGCTACCATTACCGCAAGGAGGAGAAGCTCATCGTCTCCGAGTACATGCCACGTGGCAGCCTCCTTTACATCCTCCATGGTAATTAACCATGCATCAATCAATCGTAAATTAATTAGGAGCTAGCTAATCACGTGACTAAGCTCATCGTCTCCGGTGCAGGCGACCAGAGTCCGAACAGGGTGGTTCTGGACTGGCAGGGACGGCTGAAGGTGGCGGTGGGCGTGGTACGGGGGCTGTCGTTCTTGCACGAGAGGCTGGGTCTCCCGGCGGGCGGCTGGTGAGCATGGACGGCGCGGACTTCGACGCGCCGCCGCCGCCACCACCACACGGGAACCTCAAGTCCGGGAACATCCTGCTGGACGCGGGCATTGAGCCCCGGCTGGTGGACTACGGCTTCTTCCCGCTGGTGAACGCGGCGGCGGCGCCGCAGGCCATGTTCGCGTTCCGGTCGCCCGAGGGCACCACGCGCGGGCAGGTGTCCCCGCGCTCCGACGTCTACTGCCTCGGCGTCGTGCTCCTGGAGCTCGTCACGGGAAGGTTCCCGTCCCAGTACCTCCTCAGCGCGCGGGGAGGAACTGATGTCGTGCACTGGGCGGCCGCAGCCGTGGCCGAGGGCGGCGAGGCGGAGCTCGTGGATCCGGCTATTGCCGTGGATGGTGGGGATGCCGCCGTCAGGCTGCTCCGGGTCGGCGTGCACTGCGCCCATCCCGAGTCGGAGTGCCGGCCCAGCGTCGCGGAGGCCGCGTGGATGGTGGAGGAGATCGGCAGCGGCGGCGGCGGCGCGTCGTGATCACGGATCGCACGTCACCGCGTCGGAGTGCCACGTCACGCACCGGTGGACAACTGGACATGCATGCATGCGGAGCAGCTCGGTCGTCAGATCCTGGCCGTTGATCACAGATCACGGTGGTGGGAGTGTCAGTCGAGGGCGCGCCGCGTGTACATTGGTGTTGTGGTCAAAGTTTGTAAAAAGGGAGGAATGAAAGAGGGAGACGGGGAGCTGGGTGTGTTCATGCCAATTTGAAAAACCTAGGACCTTTCGAGAACATTTCTTCTAGAGGAGGAGAGCATGTACGACCATATACTTTACCAAGGGATCTTAGGATGATATGGGTTTGTTGTAATTACGGATACATGTATTTTAGCTTTGAAATTGGTGTCGTATATTTCAGATGAAATTCAGCATGCATTACCAACGCATCGGAAATAGAGTGAAAATCTAACAGGAGCATTTTATTTCGTACCCACGCGTTACAACCTGAGCGAAACTCTACTAAATAAAAGCATTTCATTTTATTCCGTTGTGCAACATCTAAATGCGCAAGCCTATGAAGCTATGCATTAAGTATTGTTTCATTTCATTTTCATCACCTACAAATTACTTTTGGAAATAGTGCAACGAAATCTATCATCGGAAATGGTCTCATTTGCTATAACATAAGCACACATGTACGTCCAACTATTGTTGAAGAAGGCTTTCGTCATTTCATTTTCTATATGAACGATTATAATAAAAGGTCTGTCTATGGGTCACTCGAGTGACCGGGTTCACCCGCGTCACTCGATTTCTCACCCCCGCGCACTGTTCATCTTCTACCTCCTGCCCCCGCCGCCGATCACCGCCCCGCCGCGGGCGCTAGGGCCCGCCGGAGCTCCGACGGGCCCTAGCGCCCGCAGCGGCCGTCCTCTTCCACTCCCCAAGCACCACCATCTTCTTCACCTCCGGCAACATCGCCCCCGCCCTAGCCTGGCCCGGCCGCCGTCCCCCGCCGCCAGGGCCCCCTAAGCCGCCCGCTTGCATCCTCGCTGCCTGGCTTCCCTTCCTCCCCCCGGTCGGCCGGACGTTTCTATACCCGAGGAGGAGGAGGTGGAGGTGGGGGGTGAGGTAGCCGGCGCTGGGCGAGCTCGCCGGAGTTGGAGGAGGAGAAGGATGGCCGGAACCCTAGCTCATTCAGCCGGAGTTGGAGGAGAAGGAGGGCGGAGGAAAAAGGGAGCAGCGCCGAAGCTGGGGAAGAAGAAGGCAGCGGGTAGGGAGAAAATCGAGTGACCTACTCAGCCGCGTCACTCGAGTGACGCATAGATTAATAAAATTCTGACATCAACCGACGCTTTGGCCGAGTGGTTAAGGCGTGTGCCTGCTAAGGGTTTCCCCGCGAGAGTTCGAATCTCTGCGTCGTTCGTTCTTTTGTTATTTATTACTATTTTTTTGGCCCAACGCATCTTGTGTATATAATAATCCATTATTCTACACTCAAATTACTTTCTTAGTTCCCAATTTTGTAATCCTCTTCCTCTCTGATAAAATATTTGTCAACAGATAGCGATTCTGCTAGTGATGAGACACGTCGCCAACATTATAGTCCTAAGGTACACCATGTACCTTCCTCTAAAATTCTACTCTCTGAAGCTTTTCATCATATATATGAACAAACGTTACAATGAACATCGAACATCGCATTCAGTTGTTCATTTTACTGTGCCCGATTAAGCAAAGGCAAATCCCTTCGAGTTACAGATCCCCAAACACACACTGCTGCAACAAGCCAACGAGGTCATAGTACCATACTGAAGATTGGTGTGAAGAAACGGTACAGGCGTACAGCAAATTAAATACAACGCCACAGCTGACGAAGCGACTTTGTTTCTTCGTTAACATGATTAATGAACTAATCAAACCACTGCACTGAAAACAAACACGCCCTATCAACAAGCACTTACATATCGCAAATGAACGTGATGTTGCTGTTTTCCCCCCTGGAATGAAGAATTGATGTCTTCACATGTTACTGCAATGAGGGCCATAGAGAGAAAGATTCTAAAGGTTAGTGAAAGAGGATAGAAGCTTGTCGCGTCAACAGTCAACACCCTTGTGTTTTTTTCCGATCAAGATCTTCCTGGTGATGATAATGGTCAAATGGCCATGCCGCAGAACCATCCACGCATTATTGCTGTATACGTCATTGCCCAACGGCAGGATCCCATCCCAGTTACTCCTGCAACTGATGTTGGCCATTAGTATGGACCAAAAAAAGTAATAAAACATAGCTAGCTGGCTAGGATGTCATCAGTGTGATTGTGTGAGCAGTAAGCTTGCAAGAGACAGTATATACTGGAGATATCTCACCTTCATCTTAGTCACAGTATTTCAAGTGTGGGATGGTTGGGATGGCTTTCAATTGCCTGCCTCAGCGCAGCCTCCGCTTCCACCACCTCCTCCTTGCTGGCACCTCCTCGACGGAGCAAAAATGATACATCTTGGAGCCGTGGCAGGTTCCCGAAACCCAAGTCAAAACCACTATTGATGCCTGCAGTTTCTTTGATCTCTCGCACGGGGAACGCCAAGTGAAGTCTTGCCACCTCTGGCATAGCTCCTCGCTGAAACACTACGGGTCCTATGTATCCCCGCAGCGTGCAGTGTACAAGGCACAGGAAGGAACAAGCGCCAATGATGAATGTTTGAACAATCCCAATCTTCTGATTGCCCACCTCTATGTCGAGATAGCTGAGAGCCGGCAACCTCCCAAGACTTTCCAGATCCTCCTGCCGAAGTTTCCTCACTTCGATGGACAGGAAGTAGAGTTCCACAAGAAGCGATGTATCATTCAACAAAGCGGGCACCGGTGATGGCCAGCATCCAGTCAGTTCCAATCTACGAAGATGTCGAGGGGGGACCCAAGCATCCAAGTTGCATTCACCAACCATTGAGATAGATAATGTCTTGATTTTTTGCATCTTGTGCAGGCAATCCACTAGAGATCTCTCCACCCTGTTGACGTTCCATCCAGTTCGGCAGTCAATACCCAGCACCCTCAGTTCCGTTTGATTGCCCAGCTTCTCTATAATGTCTGTAGAGTCCTGGATGCGTAACGTTGACAGCTCTTCAAGGGATGTGAAGCTCCCAATTCCATTTGGTGCTCCTGTCCTGCTGTCAATGTGTAGGCACATCAAATGTTTGAGCTCAGCAACAGTAAATGGCAAGCTAGAAATCTCATTGCCTGTAACATCCAATGTTTGTAGAAATTGCAGCTTCCCTATTTCTTCAGAGAGGCTAGCAATACCTGTACCTCTTAGTCCCAGGTATCTTAAGTGAAATAAATTTCCAAGATACTTCAGACTGCAGCCTTGTGATAGACAACAGCTTTGTAGATCAAGCACACGCAAAACTTTGAAGCATGCAAGGGCTGGCAATAGTTTAACAGCAGATGGAAATACAACAACTGATCTCACTTCTTGCATGTTTACAGCAGCTTCATGCGTACAAATGTCTTCCATGCTATTTTGAAGGGACAGCCACTGAACCTCTTTTGAATGAAACGTGTCATGCATATGATGCCATATAGAGACTAATTTTTCTTTACCTGACAAGTAACGGATGAGATCAAGTACCATATCATGGACATGACAGCATTCTGTCATGTCATAGTACCATCTTTTATACACAGGTTGGATCATACTTTTTTTTATGAGCTCATAAAAGTAACTCTCTCCGAGTTCAAATGGGCTCTCCTCTTGTTTTCCGCATTGGATCAGACCTTCAGCTATCCATAACCGTATCAAACGATCTTTGTCAATATCATGACCTTCTGGAAATATACTTAAATACAGTAAGCAAATCCTTAGATGGGATGGTAGATCACAATAGTTAAGTGACAAAATCTTTTTCATACTCTCCACATCTAGACTATTCTTCACTACACTATCAATAGAGTTGTAGAACTTATACCACTCTATTTTATTTTCTCCTTTACTGGCCAACAATCCAGATATTGTAATGATGGCCAAGGGTACGCCACCACATTTTTGTAGTATTTTCTCGGATATTTCACTCAACTCCTCATCAGCATATTCAACTTTTTCCTCAATACCAAATGTTTTTCTATGTAACAATATTCTAGAGTTTTGAAGACAAAGAGGTCTCATCATGTAAGTACCACCAACTTGTTTAGCGACATCTAAAATGCATGTAGTTGCGATAATTATGAATCCACCATCATTAGTAGGCAAAGCACATTTAATCATGTTCCAGACTAAGATATCTCGTATGTCATCAATAACAATGAAGTATCTGCACGTAAATTAACAAAGAGCCATGATATTAGCAAATTAAGCTAGATAAGGTAGAAAATTGTAAGAGTAAGATCCACGTCTGGTGTTTAAACTTGAGCAATTTTATCATCCTGATCCCTATATAAGCACATAAATTCTCCCTTCTTATTTTTTTTTCTTTTTTTGTTTTTTGAAATGAACCAGCAGGAGAGCTGCATGTTATATTAGAAAGCAGGGAAGCACACAAAATTATCATTATTTCATCTCATTCCATAATTTTTTGGAGATGCAAACATCGCCTAACTCAATAACCTATGCATTATGGTTAAAAAACCGAGGGGCCTTGCCTGATGAGCTGCAGTGTAGTCTTTTATCCTACTTGTGCTAATTATTGATGACTCAGATAATGTGGATGAGTATACATTTATAAACATCTTAGATCCAATAAATATTGTTAGGATGAACATAGTCCATAAATATGTCGTAATTACCTTGTACTAAGGTCTTTGACTTTTTCTGAGAATTTTTAAGATTTCACTTGTTTTCTAGAGCGTATTATCTAAGGATTAACTCAGATCCTCTATAAGGAGCCTCCAGTTATTAGTAATATAAATAAAAGTCAATGTAGAAACGAAGGATGTAGTTGTTACTATATTTTGCACTCATAACAATAATTAATTAGTGATGTGAAAGGGATTAAGAGGCTGCAATTTGTCACTTCAAAGGGGCATGCAATATCCTTTATATCAACTTGCTTCTATGCAATGTTTTGTTCTCAAGACTTATATGAAATAAACACTACCACCTCAGTCTGTCAGCATTTCACTGACATATATATGGACTAATATTATGAAGTGGTGGGTGCCGAAACATAGGAAAATGAACCTATACATATATAAATTAATTTATGCACTCGTACCTTCTCTTTTGAAGAAATTCATTGAGTTCATAGATGAGCTGCCTCTCATCCAATATTCCTTCATGGATGTTTGCATTATTTTTCTTGCCAAGTTGATAGAGCATGCACTTAAATAATTTCTTCATGTCAGGATTTCGAGACATTGAAACATAAGCCCAACAATCAAACTGTGCTCTAAGCTTTCTATATATTGCATGGGCAAGTGTTGTCTTTCCAAGACCCCCAAGTCCAACTATGGAAACAATCTTGCCATGTGGCACTGACATTTCTGTTCCTTCTGTTAGAATCTTCATTAGCTCATTTACAGTCTCCTCATTGCCAACGAGATCTGCTACCTTCATGTACTGAGTGAATAAACAAGGAAAAACAGTAGCTTTGACAGGCTTAGCAACAACATCATGCATGTCTTTCACATGGTTTTTGAAGTCTCTTTTATCAGTAACAACAATTCGTAGGGTGGGACGATTAGGATGGACTTCTGTCTCATGCCTCAATGAAGCCTTCACTTCTTCTAAATCCACCTTGTTGGTGTCTCCGTAGTTGAACAAAATGATGACATCCTGGATCGACGGAAGGTTCCCAAGGCCTAATTCAAAACTCCCATTGATGTCTAAGTATTCTCTCATATTTCGTACTGGGAATGACATCTTGATGCTTGCAAGCCTTGGCATAGCTCCTTCTTGAAACACCACAGGTATTATAAATCCAAACAATTGGCACTGTACTAGGCATGGGAACAAAAAAGAACCAACAACAAATTTCTCAATGATTCCGAAATTCTCATGGTCCACAATTAACTTTAGATAGCGAAGAGCTGGCAACCTCCCAAGGATTTCAAGATCAGCCTGATTTAGTTCCCTTACAGCAATATACAGGAAGGAGAGGTCTGGAAGAAGTGACGGATTCATCCAAGTTGGCAATGTTGAGAACCAGCAGCCCCATTGTGTATCCAATCTACGGAGACGTCGAGGAGCGACCCAGGCATCCAACCTACCAATGTTGTGTTGATCACTGATGTTGACCTCAGTAGTTAGAATCTGGATCTTTTGCAGCTTGCTTAGGCACTCCACTAGCTTGCTATTCCATTTGCCGAAGAGAGTAATTTTTAGCACCCTTAGTTCCGTTAACTGGCCCAACTCTTCTATAATGCCCAAGGTTGAGTCATCGATGCGTAAAGTTGAAAACTCTTCAAGGCTTTTGAGTCTCCCAATCCCGTTTGGCATTCTCGTAGACTTGTCGGTATACAGACACATCAAATGTCCAAGCTGAACAACAGTTGATGGCAATCTAGAAATATTAGTGTGCCTCACATCCAAGGTTTGTAGACATTTTATGTTCTCTATTTCTTCTGGGAGCTGAGCAATGCGGGTACCACGTAGTCCTAGGTACCTCAGTTGAAATAGTTTTCCAAGGTCATTAAGGCTGTAACCTTGTGAAAGATCATAATCTTCTAAATCCAGTACACATAAAACTTGGAAGCTCTTAAGGACTGGCATTAGACCAACAGCAGATGGAAAGACAATAACTGACCTCACTTGTTGCAAGCTAGTAGTTGTTGGAGGCATAGCTTGATCTTCTATAGCATTTTGAAGGGACAACCTCCGAATTTTATATGATGGAGATTTGCAATCCATACCATTTAATATAGTAACAAAATTTTCTTCTCTTGACAGGTCCAAGATAAGATCCAACATCATGTCATGTACACGACATCCATATATCATGTCAGCCTGGTTATATATGGGTTGGATCACACTTCTATTTATGAGCTCATTGAAGTAACTCTCTCCGAGTTCAAATAGGCTCTTTTCTTGTTTTTGACATTGGACAAAGCCTTCTCCTATCCATCTCCATATCAGTCTATTTTTCTCAATTTTATAATCTTTTGGAAACAAACTTAAATATAAGAAGCAACATTTCAGATGGGATGGCAGATCATAGTATCCTAATGACAAAATCATTCTCATATTCACCACGTCCAAACTGTTACCAAGGCTGGTAATAGAGTTGTATACTTCATACCACTCCATTTTATTTCTCGCTTTAGAAGCTAGCAGACTAGCCATCACAGTAATAGCTAAGGGCACACCAGCACATTTCCTTAGTATTTTATCAGATACTTCTGCCAGCTCCTGATTGGGACATTTATCTGTGTTTTCAGTGTTATCCTGTTTTTCATTATCAAATATTCTTCTATACAGTAATTTTCGGGAGTTGTTCAGAGAGAGGGGTTCCAATTTGTAAGCACCACCAACAATTTCAGCAACATGAGAAAAACGTGTTGTTGTAATAACCATGTATCCAACATCATTATCAGGCAAAGCACATTTAATTAGGTCCCAAACTAAGATACCCCATATATCATCAATAACAAAGCAGTACCTGCACAAATGATACATTATTAGTAAAAAAAACTAATGCAGTTAGGACCAAAAGTCAAATTAAGCTAACTATGACCGATAATAATGATTTAGAAGTTAAACTATCATAGCAAAAAGAAAACTTCCAAGTATATAAATTGATGGCAGGAATGCTGTCAAACTTTTTATCTTGAAGGAATTCCCTCAGTTAAACTATCATAGCAAAAAGAAAACTTCCAAGTATAGGAATGCTGTCAAACCTTTTATCTTGAAGGAATTCCCTGAGTACATTGGCGAGTTGTCCTTGGTTAAATATTTCTTCATCGATTTTCTTACAGCCAAGATCATAGAGCAAGCCCTTGAATAGGTTGTTTAGGTCAGGATTCTGAGACACTGAAACAAAGGCATAACAATCAAATAATGCTATAATCTTCTCATACACTGCATTAGCAAGAGTTGTCTTGCCAAGCCCTGCACATCCAACAATAGAAACAATCTTGCCATATTTCTGCATGGGTACTGCAGTCTCTTGTAGCTCATCTCTTCTCTCATCTATGCCAACAAGATTTTTCTTCTGTGTGTACCGATCTGATAAATGAGGGTCCAGGTCCACAGTAGCTCTGAATGGGTTATCAACACCAAAGTTGACATCATACCTGCGATGCCGCCGAAGCATCTCTGCGATATGACTACTGATGTCTTTGGTCTTAGTAGCAATCTTATTAGCATGTTCCAACAAATTGTCGCTTCTACCAATGAACTCATTGATGCCAAGCAGCTTGGCTGACTCACCGCCCATGCTGCAGAGCATGAAACTGTCAATACTGTCCTCTATGTCATAGGACAGCTCCCTCAAATCCCTGGCCCAGATCTTGTCCCGTATGTAAAGCTGGTCTGGTGGCGTTTCGGAGAGCACCTCGAGGGCAATTTTCAAGCTCTCGAGCTCAGCTTTGAGAAACCTGATCTCCCCCTTCACCTCTTTTTGCAGATTGTACTTGCTGGTGAGGAGATCACCGAGCTTGGTGAGGACGCTGGGCAGCGCCCACAAGGCAATATCCATGGATCTGTGCCTGGACGAGCGCAAGGCGTCAAGGTTGCTGTCTACTAGTATTCGTGAGCAGTCAAAATAAAGAACGAAAGCACGCGAGCTAGGACTCACAGGTCGCCGCTCGCCACCGAATCGCGCCGGTCGCCGGACGCCGCTCGCCACTTCTGCCGCACGCTTGACGCTTGCTTCAAGGTTGCGCCACCGCCGGACTTGCTGTCTGATTCTACCTTTGGAAATCCCCCTTGTCTCGGTGCTGGATTGCGAATAGGCAGCAGAAAGGAGTTGGTCAACGGTCGTCGTGCACCTCGAAATCGGATGCTCTACCAGTGGCGGGTGGGGCCCACATGTGTTAATTTTTTTATCACACATGTGTTAATTGTTAGCGCTACACGAAATGTGAACTTCGAGCGCTTTTTTAAGGGAACTGTGAGAGCGGAAAGCGGATCTTGCAAATGAGCCCAAAGTTTATTCTTAAAAAAACAAGTCGGAACGAATGGTATTTTTTTATTTTGACAAGGAAAATGAAGGGTATTGTCCACTTGTGCTGCCCGTATCCCTCAGGCCGTGTTTAGATGGCCAATTTTGCCATCAAATTTACCATGCAAAATCTCTATTTTCGATCACATCAAAATGCCAATATATACACGAAGTATTAGATATAGATAAAATTAAAAAGTAATTACTTCGCGAGATGAACATTTTAAATCTAATTAGTCAAATTTTAAATAATTTTTACTAAATACAGATAAAATACTACAGTGCGCTGATATAACATGGCACTATACATCAATTTGGCAAGCATCTAAACACGGCCTCAGGCAATCTTGTGCTGCCGGCACACCGTCCAACCAATCAAGTAGCCGGAGAAACGGCTACTCTCTCGACCTCTCCATCCACAATAAATATTAATCTCATAATCAAAAAAGCAACCATTTAAATTTAACTAGATTTATAAAAAAGTATTAGCATTTATATCTAAATAGTTTTAGTATAAATTATATAACATGATTAGTGTAATGATATACATTTGGTATCATAAAGAATAGTAGTATTCTTTTTACATATTATGGCTTAATTTAAATTTGGTTAACTTCAAAGTGGTTATTGGTAAGCTAGTTTTTACTCAGTAGCTTATTAATTTTAAAAACAGTTTTGACTCTACTTTCTAAAATCTGGCTTCTAAAAACTAGTTTTTTTCTACTTATTATGTCAAAATTAGTTTTTAAAAAATTTAAAAATTGACATTAAGAATTTGGCAAAAACTAACATAAGAATCTAGGGGCAAAATTAGCCTGTTTGGATCTACCAAGTTTTTGAAAACTAGATTAAAAACTAGCCTGCTTGGATCTACCAAGTTTTTGAAAACTAGATTTCTAAAAATTAAAGGGATCCAATAGAGATTACTTTCTCTATCTTTAAATGTACATTTTTGACGGGGAAACAATTTTAAATTTATAATACCTGTGATACCATATAAGTATTACAACAAAATTACAACTTTATGGTATATATTTAAACTCAAATATTAATAATAATATTTTTCACCAAACTTAGTTCACTTTAAGAAAATTTGACTTATATTTTTTTTAAAGATGAAGGCAGTATTGTATCTGTCCATCCAAAAAGCATATATCGTAATAATATTCAGGTTTAGTATAGCCCAACGGCGTCCAATACACCCCCAATAAAAAAAAAGAAAAAAAGAAAAAAATAAAATCTAATGAAATTAATTGCATAGAGAGAGAAAGAGAGAGAGAGACACAGTCAACGGTTGGAGTCGTCGCCTGCGGCCTGCCTCTTCTTGCTCCAGCTCTTCGCGTCCCTCCGTGTCTTCGAGCACAGCGCTGGTGAGTGATTTAACCTCCAAGTATTCCCCGATTGTCTTTGGCGGATGGAACGACAAACCTCCGCTTTATTTTTACACTATTTTTTTCATTTTCTTTCGAGCCCCTTATCGGTAATGCTGTTTTTGCCGTTACTTATCTGTTCTTCAAGAGATTACAGATCTAGACTTCCAGCATAGATGAAATAGCTATCTTTTGTATCAAATTGCTAGTAATAAGGAGCTTGCACTGTTCTGAACCTCAAGGGAGTATCAAGTTTTTTCAGGAACTCGTGAAATCCCCCCATACAGTTTCCTATGCAGTCTTCTGTTTGGAAAGAGGCTACTGAGCAGAGGCTCTTTTTAGTACAGAAACATCAAATTTCTTTATTTATTCTAGAAATTTGATTTGTATTTGGCCTTACAAAACCATTTACACTACCCTTCCAATGCACATCACCCCCTCCACTTAAGGATGCTACATAGTCTTTGATTCGTTAAGAATTTTGCACAACACCTTAGTTCTGATCCATCTTCTGCCACTGTGTAAGATAAGAAGATATTTACTGCAAAACATTGTACAGGATTATGATCGAAGATGCTTGTTAGAGATCATGAATTATTTATCTGAAAAGTCATGTATTCTTCAACAGAGATATTGCAATGTCCCTTTTATTTACTTTGAAGGAAAAAATTGCAGCCAATCTTATTCATCTGTATCCTGTTTCTTACAGAAATGAGTAATCAAGAAAGCCAAGTTAAAGATCTGGGGCGCATACTGAGTGATGCAAGCGCAGCGCCCATCAGGATATCATATGCAGTCATAGAATTGATTACAAAAAATTTCGCTCAAGTGATTGGTGTTGGTGGGTCAGGAGTCGTTTACCTGGTATGCTATTAATTAATTCTTATTGCCCTTCAATTAGTAATCTTCCATATAATTTCCCAAGAAGAACAAACATGTAAACGCTTACTAGTGATATTACTAGCACAGGGATGTCTTCCAACTGGGATGGTTGCTGTGAAGAAGCTTTCCACAAGGAGCGATTTTTCTGATAGGCTATTTTTGGACGAATTTACTTGTCTACAGAGGGTAAGACACAAAAATGTTGTAAGACTTTTAGGCTATTGTGCATATACACTAGGGGAAGTGATGCAAATAAAAGGAGAAAACATGATTGTTGATGAGGCACAACAGCAGTTCCTTTGCTTTGAGTATGAACCAAATGGGAACCTTCAGCATTATCTTAAAGGTATAATAAAGTTTGCTACTCAATCCCCCCTGTTTTCTGTTTTAAGTTTGCAAGGCAAAAAGTAGCCAACACGCTTGATGTCAGGTGTCCTACATTACAAGATATGATGGGACACAATAAGAATAGCAAAAATAGATTTCTGAAAAAATTACCTCATTGTATCAGCAATCTATTCACCTGAGCATGTGAGATGTGGTTAATAATTTCAACATTATTCCATCTTCCCTAAAGTAAACACTTGGACAAATTAAACAAGAAACAATTCGGTCCCTTGAAAATAGTTTCTCAAGATATTTGAACATGCTCTGAAACCATCTAGTTTAGGATATGAATTTTAACTTATATAGGTAGTTCTGTTCCTAGAATCTCGTAAAAGCACCTAATAATACACTAAAGGTTACCTATGAACTGACTAAATTACTTGTAGTGACAATCATTCAAAGATATGAATTTGGAAGACTCTGTATCACAGTGAACTCTAATATCATGTTAATGTTAGATGGACACATTGATTATTCATGTGCTATTCTTTTCACTTCTGCAGAAAAAGCTCATGGATATGGATGGAATACGCACTATCAAATAATTAAAGGAATTTGTCAAGGTTTGCATTATCTTCATCAAGAAGGCATTTATCATTTGGATCTCAAACCTTCAAATGTGCTTCTGGGTGCCAAAATGGAGCCAAAAATTACAGATTTTGGATTGTCAAGGTGCAATGATGAAAACCACTCCACAATATTCACTACAAATGTTCGTGGAACACTGTAAGATCGCCCTCTTGGGACCATAATGGTTTTTTTCTTGGTACCTAATATGCAAAATTTACTTTATGACGTAGTGCTTCCTTGCAGGGGATATATTGCACCAGAACTAATAGACAATCAACAAATATCATGCAAGTCAGATATATTCAGTTTGGGTGTTATCATGATGAAATTACTTACCGGAAGTAATGAGTTTCCTACTGAAAATGTAAGGAAATTTACCTTTCTAGGCTTCTAGCACATTTTTGGCATCAAGCTTGCCCTTCATTACTATTATTATATAGAAAATAGTGTGAGGGGAGAAAACAATCCCATAGGCCTTACTGTGGGGGTTTCTCCCCATAATGAATAACATTAGATGCCTCTTGGTTGCTGCACTTCATATTGGCCTAAGATAGTCATCGAGAGGACTGCAACAAGGAGAAAAAAAATGTAATATCCTGGTTCATTAATGTTCTATTTTCGGTCCGTTTTGATGTATGTGTTCTGATACAACAGAATTAGTACTATTTTGGGTAATAAATCTCATAATCATTGTCGTTCCAAATATACTACTTTCAAGTCAACCTTTTTACATCAAGAGAGAACAGAAGTATAGAAGAAGTGGTGCGGTCGCAATGGAAAATTTTCCCTTTTTTTTTTCTAAAAAATAGCTACTATACAACAGTTTTGGAGACAACCCTTTTTAATTATTTACAGAGGAGGTCAAAAAATGCCAGAATCTCTAAAATTACCCTATGACCTTCTGAAGTCAGCCTATTTACAGAGACAACACATTAACAAGTCCCTCTAAAAAATTGATTAACAAATACAGGCCATTTCAGGGTTCGCCTCTGAAAATATGTTGGGTTTCTCTGGCCTGCACACAATCTCCTAATCTCATTTCTGTCCTCTCTCCTTCCTCCCCCATCTTCTCTCTCACCCCACTGCATCTCTCATTCTCTCCATAGCAGCAGTGCAGGCAAGTCCCCCAACCGGATACCTGGTGGCAATGCACACCCCCGGCCCCTACCTAAGCTGCGGCGCCTCTCCACCCATCACCCACTCTGGCCCTCAACTTTCTTGGTGGGGCATGCCCTATCGGTGGCGGAGTAAAATAGTATTAGTGTTGGCCAAAGTTTGAGTCCAAGCCTTCAATAATTTATTCAATAGTTCATATCCATTGAGAAGTGAGATAAGAACTATTGTCTTGCCTCTACCTTGCATTGCTCTACACACTGCTTCTCGTCTTCATCGATATTATACATGTACTCCTCAGTATCCTTCTATTAATCAGCTGATATCTTATCAAGATCTGGCCTAATGATGTTGTCAGGCATAAACTCAATGGGGTTAGAGTTTGATTTTCTGTTGGCCATGGCAGCCAATTTACCTACTTTAATTTCTTCCCCAATGTAGTTGCCAAAAAGTATGCTGGCACTTAGATGCAGAAAATACTCAAACATGAAACATGCATGAAACACTATTTGAGGCACCTCAGTGCAAAACTAGTTGTCTTGTTTTCAAAAGCTAGATGAGCCAGTTTTATAAACTAGATGACCCTATTTCAGAAGCTTTCACCAACAAACCAAGAATATTCACGTGGAAGAGATCCAGGCGTCCCGCCAAGGTAAATTTACCCTAACACTTGAGGGCTGCTGTAGCATCAACAGTATAGAGTTGCCCTGGACACGAATGAAGAACAACAAATTAGTGTGTTGAGAAAGAATCAGGGTAAATTAGAGGATAGCTTATTGCTATTTGGTTCGATTACATACCCAAATACATTAAAATTTACAATTTAAACTGACTCAAACTTTGATCTTGATAGTCAAAACTGGAACACCTTGTTTTCTCGGTGTGGATTCTTTTGAGGGACATAAATCTATCTCATTTGGACTCCAATTGGGTATTCCACATATAAGTTTTGATCATCTCAATGAGAGTACACAATGGTGGAATACCCATCTTTTCCCTAGACCGAACCACCTGGTTTGGGAGACTGGTATACCCATCTTTTCCAAGACTGCACAAAACTGTAAATTGTGGTCACGATCAGGCAACAAAGGGTGGAATTGAGAATGTTGCTCAACATGGGAAGTGGTACATACTAGATTGGTCTAGAAGGAGTTCATGGTTACTATAACAGTAGTTTGCAGTTAGAAATGCTCTAGAAGTTGGATCAAAACTGGTATAGTTGAGAAATCTGAATGGAATGAGGCTCTTTGTGAGACGTCTCACTATTGCATTCCATAATCTGTTATAGGGAATGAGGCTCTTGAATTTGAAGCAACAGCTAATATACTCTGCCATAGGCAGTTGGTACTAAAGGATGCGTGGACTAGATCGCAATCGTCCTACTTGGATATAATTATATGATGAAATTATCCATTATGAAACATTTATTCACACATTTATAACACTGTAGCATACATTCCCTAGGTTATATATTTGGTCAATTAGTACATTCTTCTGTGGTGATTTAATCTTGAAGGCCCTATCAAATATTTGTAGTGACATATCTTGAGTATACTTTATGTTTTAGAACATACAAATGCTGTAATCCGTACTGTTTGTTTAATTTTGCAGTGGCAGGAATCAGTAGATGGAGACTCCGAATTACTGAAGAGATGCATCAACATAGCACATGTTTGTTGTGACCATGATCGACGTAATAGACCAACTATACAAGAAATAGTACTTATGCTAGATGAATTAGAAACCATGATTCAAATGATTCCTCCGGTTACTAATACTGAGCCAAGACATGACCCGATGTCTTCACTATACCAGGTATTCTCGATCAAGTAAAAGATGCAGCGATCCTATCTTTTTATGTAATAATTTTATTATTTATCTATCTTGTGCATATAGTCCGTCGATTTTATACCATAATAATAGTTTACTAAGAACTCAAAAACTGAGTCAACAATTATATAACTGACAATGATCTAGGAATGCCCCTAGAACTTGGATATTCTGGGGAATCTAGGAACAAGCACACGGAACATATAAAACAACATAGGATTAATCCTGTGTTTTGAGTAAGACCATATATCCTATGTGGGAGTCTTGTATGTATGTATCAAGCACAATGACAATATGAAAGGACTAAGATGTGAATGGAGGAGGGATATTGATAGGCGTTCATGCATTTTACAAAACCTTTGCAGTGGGGTCAGTCAAAACTGGGTGTGCTATGGTTTTCAAAACAAAGTTGTCATGCACTCACTTTTTATGAGTAAGACAAGAAAATTGACAACTTGTCCTCAATGATTAAAAAACCACTATGCACCTGTGACATCTTAGTCACTTCTTGAACAAATCGATGTCGAAGCTACACAAAATTTGGCGCAACCAAGTAGATCTTGTAATAACACAGATCTGAACAATCGGAAGCAAAACAATGAAACCAACAATGGAGATAAGGATCTAGAAGGAGTTCATTGAGGAATCTTCAAGGTGTGTATGTGTGTGTGTGTTGTTTTTTTTTTTTGGGTGGGGTGGGGTGGGGTGGGGTGCAATAAATTCATCTTGTTTTTTCCTTGAGGCAAGATCGGAACCAACATCCCATATCAAACCACAATGATCAAGTGCACCAAGCAATACCTACCTATCAGGGAGGCTTATAATCCACCCAAAAGTCCTAAAGGCAGCTCAACCCTTCATCCTCACTCCATCTCTCTAACTTGAAATCATTTAACCCAACAGTTGGATCTAGCAAGAATAGGTCCCACAAAGAGATGGCCAGGGAGGGTCACACAAGTTGCTAGGAAGTCTTGAAAGACACAAGGAGTAAACACCCTCCAAAAGGAAGGTTGAGGTTTATAGTACCCACTCAAAGAAAACTAAGCATTTACAAGCTGTTGTGTCAAGTGAGTGAAAAACAAGTCATCTGTAATACGGTATGTTTGATATTTAGGCATGATTTAATCCAGAAAATTAACAAAGGATTTATGGCATCATACATGTGCATGTATGACCTACTTAATATGCTTGTTTAGATTTTGTCTCTTGTATCCTGATTTAGTTCTGAAGTCATTGAATCATATTTTGTGAATCACAGGTCGTGCACAGATTTCAGGCACTGCCATCACAAACTCCCTATGAACATTTGAGGTACTAACTAATAGGACCAAATCATGTACACCTAAAGATAGTTTCAAAGACATAGCTTTATTTATTTTTTCAATTAGCATGTTGCGGAAGGGTGGCCCTGGTGCAAGCGGTAGAGCTTTACCGCCTGTGACCAAGAGGTCCAGGGTTCAAGCCCCAGCCTCTGTACATTTGTGCAGGGATGACTGTTGGCTATTTTCCCTTCCCCAGACCCCGCAGTGCGGGAGCCTACGGCACTGGGTACGCCCTTTTTTTAGCATGTTGCGGTGATGAAAAAGAGGTGGAGTAAGGGCCATCATTTTTCCAGTTTGCTTTCCTCCCTAAATCCCTGCTAACTCTTCAGTTCCTAGATACCATAATCTTATATTTACGTAGTGTTTAAGCCAACAAGTAAGGCTGATTACCTTTGTAATATAAGCCAAGTTACTACATATCCAATAGATTTTACTTTGTGATGCTACAAAATGGTTTAATAATATGATCAGAAGTAGTCAAAATCCCATACAATTGGTGTTTGATCCATGCTGAATTTAAGTTTGCATGTTATACCAATGCATATTAGTTGCCTTAAGGTCCCAAAAAACATGGTTGTTTCCAAAAAAAAGTAACCACAAATAACATGAATGAGTATGACATGAATTATGAGGTCATTTTTAACAATCTAGTACTATACAGTGACAATGACCGATATAAAGTTCTGTGCCCAAATTAAAAATTCAACTTGCTCAAATTTTGAAAATATGTTTTTTTATATAGAATGGTTGGTATATATGATGATCTAAATATCCTGGAGCGTATACTTGACGGTAGCCAGAAGCCAAACAATCTATCATATCAACTTTTCCAGTTCATCACTGAAAATTTTTCTGCTAAGCGAATGATGGGTCATAATGAATTTGGAGAATTTTTCAAGGTAAAGATTAACTTTCATTCATTTCTCTTGCATATTTCCTTGCAGAAAAGCTGATATTTATCTAGAGCACATTGTCATGCTAATAAATGAAAGTAAACAGGGCATCCTGCAGGTTGTTGTTGTAATAAGGCTTTCTGGGAGCATCAATATTAATGATAGGATGTTTCACGGGGAGGTTAAAATCACAATGATGGCTCAGCACCAAAATATAGTACGGTTTCTAGGAAACTGTTCTTATACTGCGAAACAAGCATTAGATGGGAAAACTACCAGTGCTGGGATACAAGAAAGATTGCTCTGTTTTGAGCATTTAAGTAACGGAAGCCTTAAGAAGCATCTTTCTGGTACAATTAAAAAAAACTTAGCAGTAGCTATGTATGTGTTGTCGTTTTTATGCATTTTTTGTATGACCATTTTATTTCTTTTATATTTCAATTAATTTGAAGTGATAATCTGAGAAAAATAAAAATGTCCAAATATTGGATAATCCCAGACTTCACTATACTCTTTTTTCCATTTCACTTCTGCAGATGAATTAAGGGGGCTTCATTGGGATACACGTTTTCAGATAATTAAGGGAATATGTGAGGGTTTACGCTATCTTCACAAGGAGAAGCAAATTATTCACATGGATCTCAAACCATCCAGTATACTATTAGATGAGCACATGGTTCCAAAAATTACAGGATTTGGTATATCAGAATTCATGATGATGAGTGATAAATGTCTTCAATGGCTGTAAGTTGCACATTTATATATTCTTTTGGCTTAAAGTTTTTCCCAAGGGTTTCATCATAGTTTCAGTTTGCAACTCCAAACATGAAATTGCTAATGTGCACCACAATTCTGCAAGTGGGTGATGAAGTATTACTTTATGAGACTGTTAGGGACACAGAATGAATTTGGTCAAAGGTTTAGATTCAGACAATAGACCATGCCTCTCTGTTGGGTTGTTCTCATCCTCTCTACTTCCTTCAGAACTATCAACTCCATTCCAGATTGTAAGTCATTCTCTGGCTTTTCTAGAGCATAATTTATTATGTATGTAGACATCATATGTATTTAGGCGCGTAGCAAAAGCTATGTACCTAGAAAAGCCAGAACGACCTACAATTTGGAACAGAGGGGTACTTTCTAGTTAGACTGCTGGTCAGGCTAATGCCAAGGAACATGCGTACCATTTCAATGGGACTGGGCCAATTACAAACATATTTAGAGTGGCTGCTTCCCTTTTGCTATTTGCTATTTTTGTGTCATATAATTCTCTTTGAACGCAGAGAATATTCGGCTCCGGAATGCATGTTTGGTGGGGTAGTGTCACATGAGGCGGACATCTATAGTTTGGGTGTTATAATCATAGAATTGGTCACTGGAAGCAAGGAGAAACCTAGTATTATTGGTGTAAGTATGATATATCTCATCATTTCATAGCACACAATTCTTTTATAATCGTCCCCAATTTTTTCCTAACTAAGTGGTTTTGCATAGGTGTTAGCCATCAGTACATGAGTCCATTGCATAGCACAAAGAACCTTTAAAATGTTTTTTAATAGTTTGAGTTAGATAGCTACCCAAAATGAAGGACTTTAGTAAAGTGTGATTAGCATAAAAACATGATCAAATTTTTTATATGCTGTTTATTCACAAACCAATCAAGGCATGCATACTCTCTGAGGATATAATTGCTTTTGTTGACTCAGAAGAGAGAGATTGGGGAAGGTTGGCTCAATGTCTAGTTAGGTCCAAGTTTAAGGCCCCTTATGTAACATGCATCAAATGCACATAAACATTGTTTGCATTGTACAAATGAATCATATGAATTTACTCGGAATTGGGAGAATTGGCCTGAGTAACAAAGGGCTACTATTGTTGATTTGATATGCGTATGGCATGTATATGATCTTATTTTGCACGGAGTACTCAGAACTATTATAATCTTTTTTGTGAAATGGCAGGTACTCAGGAAATGGAAACATAGGTGGAATAAATCAGGGAGCCATACACCATTGTGGTACCAACAAGTAATTGAATGCCTCGAATTGGCACTTAGCTGTTTGCACACAGACCCACAAAGACGACCTGTCATATGTGATATAATATATGCGCTCAACAAATTGGATCATAATGGCGATATATTTACATTTGATCAGGTAACTCATTTCCTCGTATGGACCTCCATAAGCCATCTTAATCAGGAGTACATCGTCATGGTAATCCATATCTATCCTCTCTCCCAGATAAATCCTTGCCTAGAGGAAATGCTTGGGATTGAGCCACTGGAGCTGCATTTCCCGTTTGAGCATAATAAGGCAATAACACGCTCAGTTGAGCTGGTTAATGATACAGAAGATTACTTCGCCTTCAAAATAACAACCTCGAGCTCACTGTACTGCACACAACCAAGCAAAAATATTGTTCCACCACGATCCAAGCGTAGTGTCACCATAACACTGCAAGCACTGGAGATGTTACCAGAGCAGTGCACCCAGTTCTACGTCGAGACTACCAGAGTGGATGGGAGCCTAGTATCTGAGGATATAACTGAAGAGATGTTCGACGAAAAGCCTGGTAAAGTGGTTGATAAGGTGGCGATCGTTGTCCTTGAGTGAGCATGTTTACTCCCTGCTCTGTTTTTTCTCCTCTTTGGAAGGACTCCCTGCTCTGCTTTAGAATTGAGATCACTACAAGTCTGTCGATATGTTAAGTGTCTGATAACACGAGGGAAGAGGACCTAAGCAATTGATTTGGAGGTGCTGTTTGATTTTCCACTGTACATAAGGTTGTATATTCAAGTTTGTACTCTGTAATGGTTCTGACGTTTTGGAGTAGCTTCTTTGACATTGAAAGTGCATTTTGTATAAATAAGATGGTTAGGTCCACCGTCCAATAGTACTTGTGGGCTGTGTAGCCACCCAAAATCATGCGAGTAGCTTCTTCATACCAACCTCAATTGTACAAAAACGCAATTTTTGGGTGGACATAACTGTGTTTTTAGCATTTGTACAGTTTTTCAGGGATATATATACCAGACGGGACCTATATACCATCCATCCAAGAACATATATAAGGATTGAATGGCAAAGATGAGAGGGTGAATTAAGCTTCTAAAAACAAAAACAACAACCTTAACCTAGTATGTACTTCACCTTGCTTGAATGCTAACCCACACTAAGATGAGTCCTTAGGAACTTCAAACTAAGCCACGTCCTTTGCAAAATCACTTAGCAATAATGTCTCAGCAACAATAAAGAAAGAGGTAAGTTCTATTTTTGACCCTCAAACTTGCACGGTAGTTTGATATTCATCCTCAAACTATGAAATTGGATAACATACACCCTTCAATCACCAAAACTGGATACATTTGGTGATCGTACTGGTTTTAAAGGTGGTTTTCTATTTTTTACAAACAAAAAAAATCATATTTTCTATCTAAAAATTCATAAATAATTATTGTAATTAGAAAAATGAAACAAGTAACAATTTTTTTTTGAAAATGTTCTCTACTTATTCTTTTAGAATTGGTCGATTATATTTTTATAGCTTTATTGCTCATTACTGCACTCAGTATTTACTTAAAACAAGCAAGACCAAAATAACTCTAAATATAGCACCAAAAATATGTGGCCTTTTTAGAAGAAAATTGGAACTAGTTTCAATTTTTTTGTGATTTAAAATAAATTATAAATTTCTAGACACCAAAGTTAATTTTTATTATTATTAGAAAATAGAAAACCACTTTTAAAACCAATAAAAAGGATCAAATTTATCATGTTTCGGTAGTTGAAGGGTTGTGTCACACAGTTTCATAGTTAAAGGTGCAAAATCAGACTATCATGCAAGTTTGTGGAGCATTCTGTCACCAATTTCATAGTTCAAGTTTTGAAAATCAGAGTATCCAAGTTCATCCTCTTCTCCATCATCCTCCATGTTCCAGTTCTATTAGCTATGATACTAGATAGTGGCAAGTTGTACCCATCTGTGGCGGGTGGTGATTACAATCAATGTACATCTAGCTCAACAATTTTAAACACGGGCCCGTACTTCTCAAAAGGAGTTTGTACAAGGCAGGCATTCTTAATGCATGGTCAATGCCTAGAAATGATCGGACCATTGCGGTGAATCGACACTAGGAGGTCCTCTTTCTAAGTTTTTCCATGGACATTTCCTGTCTCCGACAACACCTTGAATGGCTAGCTCCAGTGAACTATTTAGGAGCCCTAATAATAAGAAAGTACTAAGCTTCATAGTCAATGATCACTTGAGGCCCTTGTGTGTGTAGTACCTTCAAAAACTTGACCAATGGTCTAGGCAATAGTACGTTCCTTGATCAACACAGACGAAAAAACATGCACCCCGGGCCAGGCTTTATTGCAGAAAGTGCATCTAGGTCATCGTCCCCATCCTCACAAATGTCATTGGGGGATATTTTCTTCTCCATCCCCTTCTCTGTCGGGAAATTAGAATTTTTTGAAACAATTGTCGAGGAATTAGGATCCCCTCTCACAAATGCAGTAATAGATTGACAACAAAGCGCCTCAGAAAATCTATAAATATATTATTAGAAGATATCAAATTATTAGAGAACAAGATTTTATATGTCTAGAATATTATGTCTATATCTATTATATACCTAATACCTAATAATATTAAAATGAGAAAATTTCAGTCTGCCTCTTGCGTATGCGCTTTTCTTCCGCCTGTTGATGTTCATCTCGGTCACTGTAGACTGATTTAGGTTAGAAGCGGTGGGAAGAGAATAAAAGTAATACAAGGTTCCAGATGTAAAGATGTAAGAGAGAAAAAAGATAGAATATATCAGGGTTTCTGATGCAAAATATTCAACTTGGATATTTATAAAAACAATGATCTTGCACAAATCATCAAAAGTCATAGAAAATCATAAAAATGCTAGACCAATTTTCTTAGTTTCATAAAAAAAAGTGATTTATTCGTAGATAATTATGCACTTTACAATGGAAGAGATGTAAGAGATAATTATGCGCTTTGCAATGGAAGAAAAAAAATATACCAGGGTGTCACCTTTTCTTTTGCCTACTTTTTTTTTCTTTTGTTTACCGTATCGTATACATTCACAGTCAGTGGTAAGGGTCGTCCACATGGAGCACCCTTCACCAGCCCAGGGAGTCTGTCGTCATCGTGTCCACTCGAAGTGACTCAGGTAGGTCATGGATGCAAAGACGTCATTGTTGTTGCTTGTCCGGACGCTGTAGATGCAGCTAGCACATGACGCCACATAGGGCTATCAAGAAGCCACGTGTGCTGCCGTGTCGAAGGACTGGGCAGCCAGTTGTGACCGCAACGAGACCGTGCCATTCGATGATTCTATGCCGATCGCAGTCTAGGAAGCTGGACGTGCGCCGACCCGCATCGTTGATCGAGCCCCTCGTCGTCACCCAAGAGGTTGTCTCGATCTCTAGCCTCATCCTTGTCTAACGATACGCTAGCCAAGGGAAGCGAGCGAGGAGTCTATACTCTAGATAGGTCCACCACCGTCCCTGTTCCTCGTCCAAGGTTACCATCCAACGACGGCCGAGCACCGACGGCGACAACGAAAAGGTTTAAGAAGAAGATGCACCACCACTACATAAGTAGGCCGAAGACGTTCAACTTTAGCATCTCTGCCTACGATAGGAATAAGTCCTTGCCTTTGAATCCAAGAGGCTCTTTTGACAAAAGTTGGGAGCCCATAGGCCAACGACGATAGTGATGATCGAGAAAAATACTTTACCTTGTTTATTTATAGTATAGTAACCACGATCAATAAATTCTTTTGTCATCAACAATAAAATATGAAACCTTATTTTTCTAATCATATAAGTTTAAAACAAACTATAATATTCAATCCATATACACGGTTTATACTAAAAAAGGTTGGCCAATAATTTATGATGGTGTTACATTACTTTAATTGCTTCCTATAGTTTACATGTTATATCGATTTTAAGATGTATTAGAACATATAATGCGACCATTATACTTATATCTATACCCCTATATAAGTGGCAAAATTTCAGTCCGCCTTCTTTTTCTTTTGCCTCCTAATCAATCCTCTTGTGTGCTACCATGTGGGCCTCCCCCACACCGAAATCAACTAGATATTGATTTCCATCTGTAACCAAAATCTATACCATGTAACCGAATCAGAAACCACCACGTCCATCCAAATCCAAATCGATTTCTCTTCCATTCATACATTACTTGAGCAATCAAAGAGAAAATCAGAAAAAAATGAATCGAAGAAATCAGAGAAAGAATGAAGAGGTCATCAGATGAGATCGCTCCTCTGGGGCGCCTGCGCCGCAACTTTCGCGCCGCCGGAAGATACGCCTGCATGTTCTAGCGCCGATGTCCGACTCCTCGACGTTGTGTGCTTGCCAGTGCAGGGGAAGACACGGACCAGCATGCTGACGCTACCAATGGACGCTGGTGACTCCGAACAACTCGGCCACGCCTCTTGGTCTAAGCGCCCGTGGGCCAGCGAAGGAGGCACCGAGGTCATCTACGCGGCTACAGAATGATGCGAGTAGAGCGAGCGAGGAGATGGAGCGGATGCCATCCGCATCGGGTGGATGGAAAGGATAAGGCTAGGTAGAGAAGGGTAGAAGACTGCATGTGTATATGGAGTAGAAGGATGTTGTGTAGGAGGTGCCACGCATATATATAATGTATAATCTTCTCATCTTGATTTTCTTAAACTAATCTTCTTGAATCCGCTTATGAAGTTACAATTCTTATTTTTTAATTGGACAGACATATTTGATATAAGTGTTAAATAACAATACAATGTTATCGATGTAGTTTTGATTAGGAGAGCGTATCGTGTGCAACCATGGTTTGTGTGCAACCTTTGCAACATACAACCACAGGCACAAGATCTATACTAGATTAAGAGGTGGGTAATTTTAACAATTAAACCCCCACCATTACATTTGATTAAAAAAAAATCCCCTGGCGGAGTCCGTCTGTTCTCTGTTCCGTTTCGTTTCGACGTCGTACTCCGTTACGTCCGCACGCCGCCCCGGTTCCGTCCGTTTCCACGCCGCCGCTGGTTACGTCCGCACGCCGCCGCCGGTTACGTACTATCCAGGCAACAAAGTACGGAAGCGTGCATATCAGATCTTTAGTACGTCAAAAGAATGGGGATATTGACCACAAGAAAAAAAGATAAAGGTTTATGGCATAAAGCTAGCAGATCTGTAGCTGCTCAAGAAGATGAAGGTTTTGAGCATAAAGGAAACAACGATCAGTAGCAGCGCCGCGACGAACACAAGGTTCCCGACCTCCGACCTCCCGTGTCCCTGCGATCGGCGTGGAAACGAGCGGCGGCGTGGAAACGATCGGTTTGCCTTCATTCCGTCAGGTCCCGAGCGGCGGTGTGGAAACGACGGAACCGGCGGCGCGTAACGGAACGGACCGTACGGACGGCCTCCGCTAGGGAATTTTTTTTTAACCAAATGTAATGGTGGGGGGATTTAATTATTAAAATTACCCACCTCTTAATCTAGCCATCGGATGTAGATCTTGCGCCTGTGGTTGTATGTTGCAAAGGTTACACACGAACCATGGTTGCACACGATACGCTCCCTTTGATTAGATCAAAATTTATTTTATTATAACCTGGTTTAGATGGTGATCCAATCAATCAAAGATGAACTCAAATTTTAAACAGTTTGTTGTGCACTTGCAGTCTAATGTAGAAAATCGAGAGAGGTATATATGCTATCACAATTATTAGCAGAGATGGCAGCTTTTAACTCTTTTACTGACTTTAATTAGATATTAGAATTATATAACTTTTTATAATAGGTCAACAAAGGAAATCACAAAATTTAATATTTAATTGTACTGATAGTATAAAATTAAAGTATTATTAAATAACTTAAAGTATTATTTGTAAGCTTATCTATCGTTCAGTCATTTTTTTCTAAATGTTTAATAGTATTTTTTTCCGTTACAATGCACGGGTATGTTTGCTAGTTGAAATAATTGATGGAAAGACTCACCAAATTGTAAAATTGCTACAAGAAATAACTTTGTGAGGTAGGGAAATGCGATGTAGAGAGTTCTTTTAGCAATTTTATCTCTACGGGGACTAATTTTTCCTCAACTCATATCCTAAATCGAGGATTTGAGGTTCCATTTACATCTTTAACCAATTGTTCCCTTAGTACTGCTAGGGAGGCTTTTTTAGCAAAAAAAAAAAAACACATTTGGTTGTCAAAGGTTGGGAACGTCACATGCAAGTTGCAAAAAAAACGAAAAATATGTCCTCAGATTATGAAAATATATTCTATAACTAAATAAATAATCTAACGGTACTTATTTGTATTATGATTGGTAGTATTTTTATCTGAATTTAATTGAAGTTTAAACTATTTGATTTTTCAAAAAACAAGAATCGTTGTATTTCTTTGTTGGAGTGGAGGGAGAGTGGGAGTTCATTGGGCTTGCTGTCACTTGTGTTTCCCCAATGCGAGCCTCCTCATTTGCCTTCCCCGGCGATTGAGCCGCCGCCGCCCTCCACCCTCCTCTACCCACTCCGGCCAACCTTCCCTGCACTGACAGCTGCTGGCAAGAGGCCGGTCAGAGACATGGAGCTGGCAGTCGGCGCATCGGAAGCCACCCTGAGGTCCCTGCTGAGCAAGCTGGGCAGCCTTCTGGCGTCGGAGTACTCCCTGATCCGCGGCGTCCGCGGCAACATCCAGTTCATCAACGACGAGCTGGCCAGCATGCAGTGCTTCCTCAGCAACCTCGCCAGCAGCAGCGACGAGGCGCACGACGACCAGACGGAGGGCTGGATGAAGCAGGTCCGCGACGTCGCCTACGACATCGAGGACTGCGTCGACGACTTCGCGCACAACCTCGAGCCCGACGACCCTCTGGGCGCCGACGGCTTCTGCGCCGCCGTCCGCAGGACGGTGTACGAGATCCGGACGTGGAAGCTCCGCCGCGAAATCGCCGTCAAGATCGCCGAGCTCAAGGAGCGCGCGCAGAGCGTGGGCGACCGACGCACCAGGTACGGCGTCCCGGATCCGAAGCCTGGCAAGAAGAAGAATAGCTTGGGTGGCGGCGCGACGGGGTACCTTGCTGCTGAGCACCAGTGGGAGTGAAGGAGATGCCGGATCTGGAGAAATGGGTCTCCTCCGATGAGAACCGGAAGCAGCGCGGGGTGCTGTCCATTGTTGGATTTGGCGGCGTGGGGAAGACAACAGTTGCAATGGCGCTGTATCGGAAGCTCGGGCCGCAGTTCCAGTGCTGGGCGATGGTCACCGTGTCTCAGAACGCGGACCCTGAAGTCGTCCTCAAGGACATACTGAGCCAAGTCAAGACCCAGACCAACAGCGGCGAGCAGCAGAGCCAAGATAGCAGCAGAGATGTCTCACAGAAGAAGATTCCGGTTCTTGGAAGCATATTGAGTTAATTCAGACTGTCATCCCCAAATCAAGAGGATGGCATCGCCAGGCAGGACAAGCACAACCAGATGAAATCAGAGTTGGAGAATTACCTTGGAAAAACAAGGTATGATATACATATATCCAAGCACTTTTACGATGCTACGAATTTTTGAATGTTGATCTGAAGCACCATGTGGCTACTTTTAGCATATAACAGGTCTTTAATTTGCATATACACACACACCATAGAGATTAATTCTATCTGTAATAGAAGTCCCTCATAAAAGGCAATTTTTGACACAGCATTAAGCCTATTAAATACATATGCTAAACGTTGGGCCTGTAAAATACATATAGAATAGCTTGTTCTGTACACATTTACCAAAAAGAAAAGTGCAGGTTTTATGTGTTTTATATCTTCCTTTGCAGGTACCTACTGTTAATTGATGATGTCTGGTCATCATCTACATGGCAGAGTATCAAGAAATGTTTTCCAGAAAATGAAGATGGAAGCAGAATAATTGTCACCACACGGTTTCAAGCTGTTGCCGTGTGTTGGGGGTGGCCCATAACGTGGGTACCCCCGGTCTCCGAATAGTGGAGATACGCCGCCGAATACTGGCCCTAAGGTAGCCCACCAGCGGACGATCGGTTAACAACGCAGTCGCGGGGAGCCGGTCGACGCCCAACGATACGTTTCGGTTCGGTTTCGGACGAGGCAACGTTTCGGTTGCTTTCGGGTTGCTTTCGGTAGAGCCGAAAAGCACCCAGGGCTGCTTGGTCGCGGCGAGCCAAAGAGCACCTGGGGACCCGTTTCTGGTCATTTTCGGGTGACTAGCCGAATGACGGTAGGCATTCGGGACGTCTGCGCCACGGTTGGCGTCGCCCCGGTACCAGGTGCGACGGCATTTGGCTCACGAGTTTTCGGTTTGTTTCCGGCCTCTCTTACGGATTGGTTGCAGGTGACAGATTGGCTGACAACGGCTCGAGGGAGTGTGGGCCCGGCGACAGGATGGCATGTGCGGGCCCTAGCTGGTCGGAGGTTGGCGCGACAAGGAGCATCAAGCTGAGAAGACTGATGTGACCTGTGTCGCCAGCATATTCTTGGGATCTGTAGTTGGTAGCAAGGGTAAAACCGTCGTATAATTGTATACGGAAGTGTATAAATAGAGCCCCTGGAGCCATGGGCAAGGGGAGGATGTAACTTAACACTACTGGCATTGAGTCATTGATTCACTCGTCCCATTCGGTTGTCCCCTTGATCGTATTTTCTGTTAGCCTCACCCGGCTGTGTTCCGGCAACCGGGGGTGGCTACTTGTCTGGTTTCCGTGCAAACCAACACCGTGACATGCTCTTCTCGCAAAGGCCATGACCATATCCATCCAATTGAAGTTCTACCTGGTGATGAACCCAAAAAACTATTCCACAAAACCTTGCTTGAGCATAGGGGTACTGGTGGAGGGAGTCAAACAAGTCTGAATGTAATTCCACCTAGAGTTTGGGAGATGTGTGGTGGATTGCCATTGGCCATAGTTACCATGGCAGGTCTCGCAGCATCCAAACCCTTGATGAGCCAGAAGGATTGGTTGGATCTTAGCAACTCTTTGTTTCCGGAGCCAGAAAGATGTCGTAAACCAGAGGATTTTATGAGGACTAGCGGATAGGCACGTGCGTGAAAAAGTTCATTTGTAAAAGAGGAATTGCAGTGAAAATTTTAAGAAATAATAATACACATTAGAGAGAATTCATACTCTTATAAGAGATAACGAGAATTCAATAGTAATATAGTAGTAATCAAAATGTGTATTTGCCTAGGCGTTGGCTACTCAATTCATGTAATAGATGACAAGAATTCAGGTAGAAATAAATTGCATTCTAATCTCTGACACTACTGCAGTTAGGCCCTAATAATCATATCCGATACTCACGTGTATGCATGTTGAGGCCTTCAGAAATTTGAGGTGCCACCCTGAGCAATGGTACCATGGCAATCTGTGAGCTCATCTATAGTCATCCCAACACCAGCTTCACTGTTGAAACCAATAACCAGCAGAAAGTTATGCCGCCGTTAGAGTCTGTTCGAAAAACATCATAAAAATCTGTCAGAAACAGGAGCTGAAACCAATGACCACAAGAAAATCGTACCATTAGAGTTTTTTCAGAGAACAACAAAATCCATCAGAAACAGGAACTTGCAATTGTCACAAGTACAAACTACGGACGATTTAAATCCATTAAGTGATTCACGTACAGCGTACAATAGAAACAAGCATACATGTTTTAGTAAGCAATTGTCACACACAAATGAAAGCCATAAAATAATTTTCAGATACATGTTAACAGGCCTTGATGGCTCTAGAACAATGACAAAGCCATGGTAAAAATGTTCTACCAGCAAACATCGTAATATCCTAATCAGAAAAGAAATAAATTATTATACCTGGTGGCAGTTACGCTTCTCAGCATTCCACAGGGAAACTTCATTGCATCAAGAGATGTCACTCATAATATCTAGAACAATGATAAAGCCATGGTGAGATGCGGTACCAGCAGACCTAACAATATACACTGATGAGAAAACTTTATATTACCTGGTGGCAAGCATCTAGCAGCCTCGCCCAACCGCACCGTGATGTGGCCCCATACCCGCTTCTATTCTTCTTGATTGATGAAACTAAGTGCATTATATATTTTATAATTTCTCATAAACAAAGGATGGATCCAAGCCCTGTTGATGACATACCCCCATCTGTTCTTGAAAGAGTCAGGGGGATATAGTTCCAACATTCTACCAGGTGATTTTTTACTACGAACTGTTCTGGCCTGATGCCATAAACCATTAGGGTCTCTACTCTGTAATGAAATTGTTGGACTTCTAGTAATGACTGACTTAATAATTAAGGCACTGTTCATCTTTAGTCACAAAACTAAAACAAAAAATACAACCATATTTTTCGCAGGTAGATAATAAAGTTATCAATGTAATAAAATTATTATACATTATCTAGATCTATTATTATTTTGTTTCAAATTTGACAAGATCCTGCATGAATTAGTACACAATTGCATTTGTTCTGTTAGCTTGCATGCACCTGTTTGCTGCGCAGACCTCGTCCGTGTGGCCTCCGACGACGCCTCCCCGGCCGCCGGCGCTCTCCCGTTTCGCCGGCACCAGGGCCGCGAGGAGGAGGGCCACGCCATGCAGGGCCGCGAGGATGAGGGTGGCACGCTCCCAGTTCGTCGGCGCTGTGCATGGCCGCGAGGAGGAGGGCGGCGCTCGCCGATCGGAAAGCTCTTCCCGAGTGGCAATGGTGGCCGCTGGGACGCGCTCCCTGGAGCGCGCGCTGCCGCGGACGCTGGGGACGACGATGCACCGGCAACCGCCTACTCCTCCGCCTGTTCTTACTCGCGGGCCGGGTGGGACTTCGGTCAAAAAAAGGCAGATCGGGAGGTCGGAGCGCGCCTCCGCCGAGACGGGCGCCCGTTCGAGTTCGCCGATGGGAAACCGCAAGAGGCCGAGGCCGCATCTGCGTCACGGCTATTCGGGAAGAGGGCCATCGAGGGCGATGCGGTTCAGTACGGCGGAGATGGAGTAGGCGTCAAGGTCGGCGTCGGGCGGCAGCCTTCTCATTCACGACCGGTGAGGGCTCCGTGGGTTTGGGGTACGCGCGGGCGAGCGCGGTGTCGAAACTCTTGGAATTGTTGCAGGCGTAGGGTGGAGCAGGCTGTGTTTCATATGTTCCTGGCATCCCTTTCTGGTGGTCCACACGTCAATCTCTTCATGGACCCACTTGTCAACCTAAGGTGGGTAGACATAGGCTGGGTAACAAATGATTTTAATTTTAAGACTCTTTTATAGTATAGATAGATAGATAGATAGATAGATAGATAGATACATAGATAATTAATTACTGCTACAATGACATGCCTAGTGATATCAAGATTTGCTCTTTGTATCTAAGCATATTTCCCAAAGGCCGGAAAGTTAGTAGGAAGCGGCTGATTAGAAGATGGATAGCTGAAGGTTATGTTAGAGAGAAGCAAGGTTTGAGTGTTGAGGGTGTTGCAGAGACATGCTTTAATCAACTGATTGAAAGGAAGATAATGCGGCCTCTAGAGCATAGCAGCAAAGGAAGGTCCATGACATGGTACTTGAGTTCATCATTTCCAGGGCAGCAGAAGAGGATTTCATCACTGTAGTTGGTAGCCACTGGTCCATGCCAACACGTAGCAACAAAGTTCACCGGCTTTCTCTCCACAACAGTGACCCCAAACGTACAAAGAACGTCGATAGGATGAACATGTCCCATGTCAGATCCCTGACCGTGTTTGGGAGCCTGGATAAACTGCACTTCAAATCACTCAAAACTGAACTAGTCCAGGTATTAGATCTTGAAGGCTGTATAGGCTTGAAGGAGAGCCATTTCAAGGTCTCAGACATATGCAAAATGATTCAACTCAAGTATCTGAGCCTCCGAAGAACAGACATAAAAGAACTTACCCCCAAATGTTTCCAAGCTCAGGAACTTGGAGACTCTAGATATAAGGGAGACAGAGATTCAACAGTTGCCTGTAACTGTAGGACAGCTAGAACGCATAAATAACATCCTTGGTGGAGATAAGAGAACACGGAAAACCCTGAAAATTCCTAAAGAGCTTAAGGAAACAATGAAAACCTTACGCATATTGTCGGGGATTGAGATTGTGGAGGGATCAACAACTGCATCAGACATCGGTTACTTTACTGGGCTGAGGAAGTTGGCAATTTACAGGATCCACAAGAGTGATGAGATATTTACAGATTTGCTCTCTTCTATCCAGTACCTCAGTGGTTATTCTCTCCAGACCCGTATAATCGATGACAAGTCATCTGAAGTTTTTCAAGACCCTGGACTCAATGTCATCTTATCCAACGGACCTGAGAGCTCTTGAGCTATCTGGCAAGTTGCTTAAACTTCCAAAGTGAATCAACAGTCTCGAGGATCTTGTCAAGTTGACTCTTTCAGGGACAGCTCTCCGGACAGATAACTTGCATCTTCTTAGCAAAGTAAGCTCATTGTTTTCGCTCACCTTTTCAATCAGTAAGAAGCATGATCCTGCTATAGCAGCCATCCTTGACAAAAATAAGTCTGATTCAGGAGGAGAGATCATTGTGCCAGCTGGAGGATTCAATAAGCTCAAACTGCTACGCATATTTGTTCCTCTTCTTCCGTCTCTCAATTTCACAATGAAGGCTATGCCGCAGGTTGAGAAACTTGAGCTGCGTTTTAGAAGGTTGGAAGGTCTTTATGGTATGGACAAACTTGAAATGCTCCAAGATGTGATCTTCACAGTTGACAGCCAAGCAAGTGAGTTGACTAAATCGAGAGTAGAGTGTTTGAGAAAAGAGGAAACTTCATCATCGAAGTACACCCTCATTTTGAACGAATCATGATTGATTAATGCAAAGCAAGCATATTATGCCCAATGAGCAAAGCAATCGGCTCAAATTTTCTGTAACAAGTTGTGTGGCTGTGCAGTATGCAGATGAATATTTCAGTGCTATCTTTTCTTTATTTCTGAATATTTTGTATCAGTTGGAGACTCGTGCTGTAAATTTGTAAGACTGCAATAAAGCATACTCAAATTGGAGTTGCCTTCGCAAACAATTGAATCCATGCTCCAATGGTTGCATATTAGATTGTCAAGGTTAGGTTTCAGTTTAGTGGTTTTTTTTTGCGTTAACCAGTTTAGTGTTTTCAATTGATTATTTCCTCGAATTTGTTTCTACAGTGTATTTTCCACAAGTTCACAATGTGTAGTTTCTTTTGTCAATTTTAATTTCATTGATATCACTACCAGAAACGCAAACTTTGCCTACAGCCTAACTCTTTGCCTACGGCCATGGAATAAGCCGTCGGTAAAGAAGCTCTTTGCCGACGGCCAGGTCAAGCCGTCGGCAAAGGCAACCTTTGCCGACGGCCACGTGGGCTGGCCGTAGACAAAGGCTCTTTGCATACGGCAATCTTAGGCCGTCGGCAAAGAAAGATTTTTTTTGTTTTTTCTTTCTAATTTTTTTCTGGGACCTTTCTACACTAAATACATCCTAACTTTAAAAGTTGGGACATTTTGATTTTTTTGCTATATTTTGTTAATTATTTTGGTTTCTTTGAATTTTTCCAGCAACTCTAAATTTGAACTGCAGATACATGAAATAATGGAATTTGTTGATTCAAAAATTGGTATTCATGATGTTCGGAGTATTTTGAGGCCATATCTAGAACCTCGCATGAATTACGACCATGTTGGTGTCGTAGCATGAGGAGTTATGTGCACGAAAAGTGTTTTTTAATTATATAAAACACAAACGAAGTTCGAAATTACAAAACTTGACGAGGTGTCATCCCATCGTATATGGAGGCTGTGGTAAAAAATTGTGAATATTTCGAGCAAGTTATGATGTCGGATGACTAAAACCCAGACGTCTCCACATGTGATCACTTGTGGTTACATGTGGAGAGGTCTGGATTTTAGACATCCGACGTCACAACTTACTCGAAACTTTCTTATTTTTTTATCAGAGGCTCTTCATGCAATAACATGTTACCTCTTCAAGTTTTATGTTTTTCGGACTTCGTTTGCATTTTATATAATTGAAAAACACTTATCCCGCAACTGAATGGTCATGTTTCGTGAACAAGTCCTTAAAAATTTTGGGTGAGTTTTTGGATGCGGCCTTAATATGAACTCTCCAACATGAATATAATTTTTCTAGTGGCTATATTT
>CM041632.1:64336208-64392659 GCA_023333625.1 Bothriochloa decipiens
ACTTGTAACTCTGTCCCTTCGGCATATATAAGGAGGGGCAGAGGTCCATTAGCAGACAACTCAAGACAACTCAACTCAATACGGAGCAGATCTCTATGGTCTCTCTTGTAACTCAGACCTCCGTGGTCTGGGATAGATCTTTTCTCAAACCCTAGGCATCTAGACTTTGTAACACAGGTGCTTGGCAATTAATCAACAACGAGAAGCAGGACGTAGGGTATTACGCTTCCGAGCGGCCTGAACCTGGGTAAAAGCCTTGGTCCTTGGTTCTCTGTCTTGCTTCTCACGTCCGGTTTGCAGATCTCAGTGTGCCTCTTCCGATAAACTACTACCGTGGGGTGTCCCGTAGTAGACCGCTGGTTATCTTTAATCGACAGTTGGCGCGCCAGGTAGGGGCAGCGCGCTTTGATCAACAGGCGAACCAGATGGTTTCCTTCCCCGCTTCCATGGAGTTCGAGGCTGGTTTCACGCTCACGGTCGGATCCGTCTCCTGGACTACCGGCGTAACCACGTCCCTCACGATCACGGGAGCAACAGGGCCGGTCCCAGGACCCCCTGCACCGCAGCCGGCCCCAGCGCCGTCCGCTGCACCGTCGGTCACAGCACCGTCCTCGCGACAGGTCCCAGCACCTACCGCGCGCAGATCCGCACCGTCCTCGACGGTTGCGATGGTTGCACCAGCTCCTCCACGACAGCTTCCGCGCTACCAGAGGAGGCCGGTCACCAACTCAGATTTGATCGAGTTGATAGATCGGCAGGGACGTGGTCTGGTTGACAAGTCTGCTCTGCACCAACGTCATCGATCACCTCGCCGACAAGTCTGCTCAGGCAACTTGTCGACAGCCTCCTTGGTGGATCGATCCATATCGATCGGGCCAAGGACAGCTCCACCACCGTTCATCGCCGTCGGCACGGACATACGAACCGTACTGACTACTCGGACCGCCCAGATCCAATCTGGCTGCAGACCGACCAACCAGCACCATCATCGCAAGACATCGTTCATCAGCATCGTAATCTGCTCATGTGCCGGATCCGATCTCATCACGATCTCCAAATTCGACATGACGCTGGTGCCCAGCACATGTGGCGGCGGAGTCCAACTCCTGTACACGACGTGCAGGATGGAAACCAGATCTCCGATCGTTGCTCGGCATCACATGTTTACGTCCGGCTTGCATGCAAAGCTAAGTTAATGTTTCCGTATTTAATTTACTAATCTATTATTCTATATATGGCATATATTCGGATATCTACATACTTTTGCATGACTGTTTTGTCAGGAAATCAACAAGCACGTCACGATCTACGTGACCGAGTAGGCAAGGTCCATGTATACCGTATACGTGCATGCAAGTCGTGGTCCTCTCGGACCCTGGGCACCTACTCATCGTCAACCAAGCAGCAAGTTGTCCGAGCCACGTTCATCTGCTCGGCCACGGCAACGACACGTCTTTAAAAACAAGCTAAGTTTATTCATTAATAAACTTTCTTTGTTGTCTTTTTCCTGTTACAATTTTGCGTCCATGCACCAATCTGTCATACATGCACCCTGTATAAGTCACATTTAAACTTTGTTTTCTGCTCGTCGAGAACGGTTTGACAAGGCACTGTGTCACGGTCCTCTTACGATGTGCTATAGCTCCGCGCTACACGGCACTAGGATATCCGGCAGTCGCTCCCTACGGCTACTTAGGATTGGACCTAGTGCATCCTGGCGTACCGCGCTGTTCACTAGTACATCCCTTTGTCAGCTAACAGGGTTAACTGCTTCGAGAGCGGGGGCAAAATTTATTTGTCGACGTACCTCTTTTTAATGCAATTTTTATGCGTTTTGATATGCATACTAACCAATTAAGCATTAAAAAACTAAAATGGCATATATGTTATCACCCGCTTAACATACATCAGTACGCTGATTTTCTCCTCGGAGATCAATTATTTGTGCATCATGTACTACCGCTTTTCATGTTTATTTTTCAGGGACAAGTTCGGTTGCCGAGCACACTCCGTATGCTCGGGGACTGGATTAAGGAGCATCGTCCAGGTGGTCACGCTACCTGGCATGCGGACTTCATGACCAACCAGTTGGTCCAACTGTTCGTCGCCATGGCTTGGTGTCACGCACCACACAGCCTCGCGTCACCTCGGCTTGGTGCCATGCACCGCATAGCCTCGTCTCCGACCACACACTGCTCGGGGACTCGACTTTTGGCGACTTGGCTCGGTGTAACACACCACACAGCCTCGCCTTCGTTGCTCGGCTCGGTGTCACGCACCACACAGCCTCACGCCACCTTGGCTTGGTGTCACGCACCACTCAGCCTCGCGCCACCTTGGCTTGGTGCCATGCACCGCATGGCCTCGTCTCCGACCACACGCGGCTCGGGGACTCGTCTCTCGTCGACTCGGCTTGGTGCCACGCACCGCACAGCCTCGAGTCACTTTGGCTCGGTGTCACGCACCACACAGCCTCATGCCCACAAACGACTTATGGTATCCAGGGACTCTGCTCTGGTTATCAATCAGGTTAATAAGGAGTGGGACGTAGTCAACGAGAAGATGGACGCTTACGTTGCAGCCATACGTAAGCTCGAAAACAAGTTCTACGGCCTTGAGTTCATTCACGTACCACGTGAGAAGAATGTAGGCGCCGATGAACTGTCCAAGCTTGGGTCAAGTCGTGCGGAGGTACCCCCGGTGTCTTCGTGGAAGATTTGATCAAACCCTCGGTGTCCGATCAGCCTGGTCCAGCACCAGATCTTGATCCCGCTGCAAACTACTTAGCGGTATTACTCAGTGACACGACAACTGGGGTCGAGTCAACTCCCCCCGACCAGCAGGTAGATGATAGAGGTTCGGAGCCAGCCAAGCAGGTGGTGCCTCCCCACCGCGAAGTCTCATCTCTGACCGTGCTGCTCGGGGACTCGTCTTCATTGCCTCAGTTTCATATCTAGGGACTCTGCATTCGACTTCCCACCAGAGGTGTCTACGGACCAGCGGTTCTCGGTGTCCCTGGACCCGATCGAGCCTGTGCTCTGTCCAGGACTTGCCTGGGGACTACGCGTCGACTTGTCACTTGGCACTGACTACAGACTAGTTAGTGTTATGCTGAGTTTTTTCTTAAAAAGCTCAATACAACATATTTTATCTTCTATCGAGCTTGGGGACTACGTGAGTCCATGTCACTTCGCGGTGACTTGGGCCTATCTTCTGTTCTTGGTTCGGTAGTTCCACCTCTATGGATGGTTCGCGTTAGCATTTCAGTGATACTTCGTATCACGTGTTAACATGGGCCCATGTCTCAGGACGTGAAAATTTTCTCTTTTTTCTTAGAGCATCATGCATCTTTCGACATATCACCTTCCTTGACAGAAGCAGTGGTCAGGAGCAGACTTACAAACTGCTCGGGATGAAGCTGGTCAGCATCATCGCTGGTCGGCACTACGTGGTCAGCATCCTCGCTGGTCGGCACTACGTGGTCAGCATCGTCGCTGGTCGGCACTACGTGGTCATCATCTTCACTGGTCGGCACTATATGGTCTGCATCTACACTGCTCGGTACAGGTCAAGACGGTGTCTTCCTCAAGATACATGGTCCTCGGGGACTAGCTGTGGGGATATGACCCCCATATACCATTGCGGCTATTCTTGGGCCTCATCACCGAAGACGGCTCAGTCCAAGATGAAGACGTGCAGCACACGACGTGCTCCGCGCGGTTTCGTATTAGTACCAAATAGGCTATTCTACTTGTAACTCTGTCCTTTCGGCATATATAAGGAGGGGCAGAGGTCCTTTAGCAGACAACTCAAGACAACTCAACTCAATACAGAGCAGATCTCTATGGTCTCTCTTGTAACTCAGACCTCTGTGGTCTGGGATAGATCTTTTCTCAAACCCTAGGCATCTATACTTTGTAACACAGGTGCTTGGCAATTAATCAACAACGAGAAGCAGGACGTAGGGTATTACGCTTCCGAGCGGCCTGAACCTGGGTTAAAGCCTTTGTCCTTGGTTCTCTGTCTTGCTTCTCACGTCCGGTTCGCAGATCTCAGTGTGCCTCTTCCGATAAACTACTACCGTGGGGTGTCCCGTGATAGACCGCCGGTTATCTTTAATCGACAATAGATAAACAACAAGCGTATATATGTGCATGTATATGTTTACGTGTGCTAATTATGTATGAGAACATAATATATGAGCTAGCCAATTGTGGCAGGTATATGATGATATGAGCTTGTACGGATGCGCTTGTGTGTATTCACACGAACTTGCTGGTTCGTGTATTTGTCTCAGGAAGCCGATCGACCGATGATGCACTATCGGAAATCGCGACTTTGCCGAGTGTAATATTCTTTGCCGAGTGCTAAATTTCGGGCATTTGGCAAAGAAAATCTTTGCCGAGTGTAAGACTTCGCACTCGGCAAAGAGCTCTTTGCCGAGTGCCACGTCAGCGACACTCGGCAAAGAGGGAATCTTTGCCGAGTGCCACGTCACCGGCACTCGGCAAAGAGCTCTTTGCCGAGTGCCACGTCATCGGCACTCGGCAAAGATATTTTCAATATTACATTTTTGAGGCACTAAATGAACTCAAATGAAAAAAATTTCTACTACAAAGTTGTATAACTTTTTAGGATCTACAAAGTTTATATTGGTCATTTTTTCATTTCATAAATCGATAGTAATGTTGTTTATAAAACCTACATCTCACTAATAGTTTCATAAGAATTGTGAACTATGTTAGAACCACCACATCGGATGAACAAATGATCAAACAAGCAAAATAATGTTTATAGATCTTAATAAGTTATGAAATATTATAGTTTAATTTTTTTCATTTGAGTTCATCTTGCCATGCTAAACCTACGCGTGAATTTCAAAATTCAAAATTCAAATTTCGTAAACGACCTCGGATGAAAAAATACCCAAAACAAAGTTTATAGATCTCAAAAAGTTATGAAACTTTGTAGTTGATAACTTTTTCATTCGAGTTCATCTTACCATGCTAAAGCCATATGTGAATATCTTAAATTTGAAATTCAAATTTCGTAAAAGACCTCGGATGAAAAAACTTCCTAAATGAAAAGTGTAGATCTCGAAAAGTTATGAAATATTATAGTTGACCACTTTTGGATTTGAATTTATTTAGGCCCTTAAATAAGCTAATTACTCTCGGTTTAGTATAGAATATGAGGAAATAAAACTAGTTATAGACACATGTGACAGAGTAGTGCAGTGGTTAAGGCAGAAGACACGCGAGAGAGAGGTCACGAGTTCGAATTCCACCGGACACGAAGCGCGCGATTTTCACGCGAAAAATGCCACGACTTGCGCATGGCGGTGGGTCCCCCTCGGATTTAAATTTTTTTACTATTATTTTCGGGTTTTTTTCGGATTTTTTATTTCGGGCCTTTGCCGAGTGTCTAGGACACTCGGCAAAGCCTTTGCCGAGTGCTTGCCAGGTGGCACTCGGCAAAGGCTCCTTTGCCGACGTTTTCTTTACCGACTAGGCTTTGCCGACTGCCACGTGGAATTGCAGTCGGCAAAGCCTTTACCGACTGTAATCGTGCCTTTACCGACTGTGAATTGCAGTAGGTAAAGTACCTGAATCCTGTAGTGATGTACACGGAGGCGTTGGAGCTTATCTGGATCTTGTGTCTATCGATCAGCCCAGCCCGGTGAATGTTTGGACCCTGCGGATGAGTGGATGGATTATTACGTGAAGATAACTTCTTCGATGGATAAACATCACGTGACTCCAGATATCTCGGCGCTGGCTAACAGACTCCGGCGGCGCGTGTGTGCGGGCCAACAGGCCAGCTGCTACCCTAGCGGATGCCTATATAAGAAGCCCCAAGACTGCACGGAGGAAGGGACTTCACATGGAGCGCCGCCAGGCTGCCCCTCTTCGCCATCCACCGTTCCCGAAGCCAGAGGCCAGGTAGCGCCGCCAGGCTGCTCAGCTTCTCAGTCTACCACATCATCGAGGGGGAGGTACAGCGCCGCCGGGCTGCTCCTCTTCGTCGAGAGCATCGCGAGCGCCGCCAGGCTGCTCAGAGCGTCGCGAGCACCGCCAGGCTGTTCCCATCTACTAGGACGCCCGGCTGAGAAAGGCAGCCGTCGCCACGTACGGCGCCATCCATCAGCAGCCGTCGCCACGTACGGCGCCATCCATCAGAGGCTCGGAGCAGGACGCTCGCCACCATCCAAGGAGATGGATCATGACGAGGGCAGATATATCCATGAATATGCGCCACCGGCCTCGATCTACATGCATTGCCGCCGGAGGAGGCCATCTGAAGAGGAGGCACAGACGGAGGAGACGACCCGACGACGAATGACCACGTCGTCGAGCCGGAGGAAACACCCTTGACCCTAGATCGACACCTTGAGGCCGGTCACTGTGCATTGGCTTCGTGATGTGCGCACACACATGGCTGCACTCGTCCAAGGAGAGGCCGTAGGCAATGAAGGGCCGCCGGTACGTAGTGACGCCCGGCCATTTGGATCAGGCAGCCGCCACCAGGGCGCCATTCATCCGTAGGCACGGAGCGGATCAACGGAGCGAGGATAGCCGGCAGATCACATCGCGCCGCCACCATGACCAAAAGGAGGACAACTCACATCCATACGCCGCCAGGGTGCTCTTCGAGGGAGACAAGCAGGCGCTTGCAACCCACGACGCCGACGTCCATCTTCGAGGAAAGAGAAGCCGGCGGCCAAGAGCCTTCGTCCAGATCGTGAGGACCTCGTCGGCAGCCAAGGCACGTCTTCCTCCAAGGTGGCGTTCCGGAAGCCGAAGGCCACGAGCAAGGAGCCATGGCGTTCACATGGTCCATGGGTGAGCGATCAATCTAATCTGATCGTTACTTCATGTATGTATGTATGTATGTATAGTTGCATATATGTTGCATTATGTGCCGTGGTGCTACACATACACATGGATACAGGAACTCGACGTCACCGCTGGACATGAAGATCCGTGCTGCGCCGTGGTTACGGTGCGCGTCAAGGGTCGTCGACGTCCGAGCGATGGACATGGCCGCCGGGGACAGGAACAGATGCCGGAGGGCGAGCGCAGCACGGCCATCCGTTGCGCGTGTGGACAGCCGCCGGCCGGTCAATCTGATGCACGCAGTTGTGCGTGTGCTCCGTGCAAGCGGCAAGCAAGGAGCGCCACTAGGCTGCTCTCATCTATGACGACGACGCCCGGCTTATGGGATCAGCGGACTACGAAGGATCAGGAAGGCAGCCACCGCTATGGCGCTCAGGTCTGGCCTTAACTTTGCACCCTGGACGTCGGCGACGATGACAAGATGAAGAGCGGGGAGTAGCAGCTGGACTCGATGCACGTCGGTGACGCCGGAGGCCGTCGTCTTCACGTCCTGGCCTTGTCGTCGATCGGAGATTGCCGAGCTCGAGGCCGCACTGAGGGAGCGCAGCCACGCTCGCGCCTCGGCTGCGCCAAGCTACCACGCCGCCGCCGGAGGGACGTCTACTTGAGGAGCTACCGCTACGGCGCCGGGCCGGTCGCCGTGAAGGTCAGCCTCCACCGCGGCGCCATCACCACCGTGTCAAGATGGCTACTTTCATGCAGACCGGCAATGCCCTCGACCACGACGCCCGGCTGATCACCTACGCAAGAGGCGGGCAGAGACGTATGTATACATACGTGCCGCCTGCTGGAGATGTCAAGATGAAGGCCGCCGTAACAGGTGCCATCGCCAGGGCGCCATCTACGCAGAGGGCTAACCATGCCCGGCTCATTGGATCAGCCACCGCCACAGCGCTGTCCATCAGATTGAAGCTCCGAGAAGGACGCTCCCGTCAGCCAGAGGGCTGTACACCTGCTGCTATGCCATGGACCAAGGAGCGGATGACTGAGGGTCAGGAAGCCAGCTGCCACCACACGGCGCCTGCCTCAAGGCATGGCTCCACACGCCCCGATCTACACCGTGACGTCCAGCAGCAAGGCGACGCCGGCTGCCACCTTCGTCTGCATCGGCGTCGACATCGCCGCATGGGTCGACGCCGGCTCCGTTTACACCATCGCGGAAGCCCTCGACGACGGCTCCGCACCTACACCATCAACGGACGTCGCCGCATCGGCATGCCCGGACACCGTCGATGACGGATCCACACTTACACCAGTGAAACCGCGCGCCCCACGATCTCGGACACCGTCAATGATGGCTCCACACCTACGCCGACGACGCTGTCTCGGTGCTGGTCACGCTACGATGCGGGGATTTTCTCCGCGTTGGCGAGATGCCGGAGCATCATGCAAGGCGTAGGCGACGATGCATTCGTGCAGCAGGTGCATGTGTGCTTACTGCACATGAGTGCTCAATAAGTCAGGACGACGCCTCGACCATATGCTCTGCCAAGCTGCATGCGTACATGTATATATGTGTATATTTGTGCGCTAGGATTAGAATAAGAAATGTGTGCTGCACATGCACGTACGGATTGTATGAGCAAACCACAAGCATGTAAACCATAAGGAGCTCGGCTATGTTCGAGCCCTAAATTAATTTGTAATGTATCTTTTGTGTATCAGGTGAGGCTGTCTAAAGCCTCGAGCCACATCTGCCTCGTACTACAGCTACTACGTACTACCGCGCCAGTACACGCCGCGGCGCAAGTCTTCATCAACCACTCCAACAACCTCATGTGATCAAGATCCACGGCGTACCACGACGACGCTGCCGAAGAAGTCCGAACCAGTTCAAGCTACTCCAACCATGCAAGTGACGACTACGATGATAACACGCGCCGTTCGACACCGACAAGGCGAACGACGTGGGTGGGCATGGTTGACGTTCCAACCATGTTGTACCGGCTCATGGACCGACGAGGCCCTCATGCCAACGCCATCCACATCTACACCAACACATGCATGGAGATGTGAAGTGAAGACCGGCGACGACAACCTACGTAGCTTAATCGGATGTACTCTATGAGCCTGACTCGCAGGGGTAATTAACTAGGAGCCTTCTGAGGCCCTAGGAACCATGAAGAGGCCCATGTCAGATCGCCGCCAGCAGGCTGTGGAGCGCGCACCTATGTCGGGAACATGTGTATTTGTATTTTCTTTAAATATGAATAAAGTCAATGTTCCCTTCCTTTATTTATTTTGTGTACTTCGGTACACTGCCACGCCCGCACATATTTTTATTTTGTGCATAGAGAGATCCTCTGCATGTGTGGATTTTTCTGTGAAAACAGTGAACAATTTTTTTTTACCCGTCACGGTAAATCCTATGATTTATCGTGGCGGCAATTTTTTTACCGCAGCGGGCGTTTTTGTCCGCCACGGTTATTCTATTTACAGTGGCAGGCCTTTTAAGATGTCCGCAGCGAGCATCTTAAAATGCCCGCCATGGTAAATCATTGATTTACCATGGCGGGCAGGTTATAAGGCCTGCTATGGAAAATGCCTTGGTCCACTCGTCCAAATTGAAGGCCCAAAATTCATTTGCATATATATACCTCGAGTTAGGGTTTGCCTCCTCACTTACTCACCCTCCCCAGCCCCTCCCCAGCCGCAACACGCACACGGCCGGCGCGGGCCTCTCTCCTCAGCGCGCCTCTCTCCTCCTCCACTCCCTCCAGTCTTCTCCTCCACCACTCCCTCCAGCCTTCTCCTCCCTCCACCACTCCCCTCCTCCCCTGCTGGCCGACGGATCTCGGTGGCAGGCACACCGAGTCGACTGGGCGGGGACCAGATCTCGCCGGCCGGGGCCATCCATGGGAGCTGTCGGCGCGATCCGACGGTCGGCGGCATCGATGGTCGACCGGGCGTGCGCGGTACCATGGCGGCATGCTCAGGGCCGCGTGGGCGTGTAGGGTAACGGCGCCCGCAGGACAGTGCTGGGCTAGGGTTCGAGGTAGGTGTCTCCATGTCCCTCTTCATCTTCCTCTTTCTCTCTCCATCTCCCTCACTCCTGCCTCTTCCTCTCTAGATTCGGAGCGGCGGTGGCTTACGGGACCCAGATCCGCGCACCTCCTTCAGCGGCGGCGGCGTACAGGGAGGCCGGATCCGGCCCGGCAAGGGTGGATTGGCGACGGCGGCGTAAGGCCCAGATCGGCGACAGTGGTGGTGACGCAGACCTCTGGATGAGCTCGGCGGGCCTATTCGAGGGCGATGCGTAAGCCATTGATGAGGGCCTCATACTCGGTGACGTTGTTGGAAGCTACGAAGTGGATACGAATGACGTAGCGCACATGAACACCCAATGGTGAGATGAAGAGCAAGCCCGCGCCTGCCCCTGTCTTTGTGAGTGACCCGTCGAAGTAGAGGGTCCACAGCTCGGCTTGGATCTGCACGGGGGGTAGTTGGGTGTCGGTCCATTCAGCGACGAAGTCTGCCAGCACCTGAGACTTGATAGCTTTGCGCGGTGCGTAGGTGATGGCTTCGCTCATGAGCTCGACCGACCACTTCGCAATCCGGCCGTCAGCCTCAAGGTTTTGGATAATCTCCCCGAGGGGGAAAGATGAAACCACTGTAACCGGATGACTCAGGAAGTAGTGCTGCAGCTTACGACGCATGAGGACGATGGCGTAGAGTAGTTTTTGGATGTGTGGGTAGCTGACCTTTGCCTCCGAGAGTACCTCACTGATGAAGTAAACTGGCCGTTGAATAGGCAAGGCGTGCCCTTCTTCTTTCCTCTCGACCACTACGGCATCGCTGACCACCTGGGTGGAGGCGGCGACGTATAGGAGGAGTGGCTCGGCCGGTTCATCAGGTGTCGCTGGCCGAGGCGGCACCAAGATTGGCGGCGAGGTCAATAAGGCTTTGAGTTTCTCGAGGGCTTCCTCGGCTTCGGGGGTCCACGCAAAGCTTTCTGATTTTTTCAATAGGCGATATAGCGGCAAAGCTTTTTCACCCAAGCGTGCGATAAAACGACTGAGGGCCGCGAGGCATCTTGTGAGCTTTTGTACGCCCTTGAGATCCTAGATTGGTCCCATTCGCATCACAGCTGAGATTTTTTTGGGATTAGCCTCGATCCCTCGTTGTGAGACGATGTACCCGAGGAGCATGCCTCGAGGTACCCCGAAGACGCATTTTTTGGGGTTCAGTTTGATCTTTTTGGCTCGGAGGCATTGGAACGTGACCTCGAGGTCATTAACGAGGTTGTCGAGTTTCTTGGTTTTTACCACAATGTCGTCGATGTATGCCTCGACCACGTTTCCTATGTGTTCGCCAAAGACGTGAAGCATGCATCTCTGATACGTAGCCCCAGCGTTTCGAAGGCCGAAGGGCATCGTTACATAATAGTACATGCCAAAAGGTGTGATGAAAGAAGTCACGAGCTGGTCGGACTCCTTCATTTTGATCTGATGGTAACCAGAATAAGCGTCAAGAAAGGAAAGAGTTTCACATCCAGCGGTGGAATCAACGATTTGATCAATGCGTGGTTAAGGAAATGGAACTTTTGGACATGCTTTGTTCAGACCAGTGTAATCAACACACATCCGCATTTTTCCATTCTTTTTCTTGACTAATACAGGATTAGCTAACCACTCTGGATAATGAACCTCCTTGATAAATCCGGCCTTCTCGAGCTTCTTGATCTCCTCGCCGATGATCTTGCGCTTCTCCACATCGAAGCGGTGCAAGCGTTGCTTCACCGGTCTGGACCCGGGCCGAATCTTCAAGGCGTGCTCGGCGACCTCCCTCGGGATACCTGGCATATCCGAGGGACTCCACGCAAACATGTCGGCATTTGCGTGGAGAAAGTCGACGAGCACGGCTTTCTATTTGCTCCCGAGGGTGGAGCTAATGGTCTGCTCCTTCCCGTCGGCGGCGTTCGGGTCGAGGGGCATCTTCTTGGTGTCGTGGGCGGGCTCGAAGCCGCCCGCGTGGCGCTTGGCGTCGGGGATCTTGGCGCTGAGACCGTCGAGGGTTGCCGCCAGCATCATGGTTTCGTCGACCGCCGCCCCGTGTTCGACGCACTCCATGTCGCATTTGTACGCGTGCTCGAAGGAGGGGCCGACGGTAATGACCCCTTTGGGCCCCGGCATCTTCAGCTTGAGATACGTGTAATTCGGCACCGCCATGAATTTTGCGTACCCCGGACGGCCGATGATGGCGTGGTAGGAGCTGTGAAAGGCCACCACCTCGAAGGTGAGGACCTCCTTCCTGAAGTTGGCTGGGGTGCTAAAGTAGACGGGTAGGTCAATGCGCCCAATAGGCAGGGCCTTCTTTCCCGGCACGATCCCTTGGAATCCCCCTAAAGTCGGCTGCAGCTGCGACCTCTTGACACCTAGGAGGTCGAGGGTCTTGAGGAAGATGATGTTGAGGCTGCTGCCCCCATCCATGAGCACCTTCGAGAGGCGCGTGTTGATGACGACCGGGTCGACGACGAGTGGGTAGGCCCCCGGGTTGACGACGTGCTCGGGGTGGTCATCACGGCTGAACGTGATTGCCGTGTCGGACCACTTGAGGTACTGTGGAGTGGCGACACAGACGGAGAAGACTTCTCGGCGCTCTCTTTTGCACTGTCGCCGCGTGTAGTCGCTTGTCGGTCCCTCGTAGATCATGTAGCATTCTTCGACGGGGGGAAACCTCTCCTCCTCCGGTTCCTCATCCCTTTCGGCGCCTCGAGCCTCCCTGTGGCCGACCTGCTCCTTCTTCTCGTCCCCCTTCTTGCTATTAAAGCGCTCAAAGTGGTTGCGGAGCATGCGGCAGTCCTTCAACTTGTGGTTCACCCCACCCTTGTGATAAGGGCAAGGTTCCTCGAGCATCTTGTCGAAGATAGCCCCTTCCGGTGGGCCTCGAGGTTTCTCTCGTTCGACGGCGGCGACGAGGTCGTCGTCAACTGCCTCCCGCTTTCCCAGCTGATTCTTCTTTTTCTTGTTTTTGTTCTTTTTTGCGCCTTGGCGCGAGGTCTCGGTGTCACCCTCGAGGCCTTTATTCCTATCTTTGAAGAAGGCTCCCACCACCTCCTCGCCCGCCGCGTAATCTACGACGATGTCCATCAGCTCATCGGAGGTTCTGGGCCTCACGCATCCGAGCTCACGGACGAGGTCACGGTCGGTGGTAGCCGACAAGAATGCTGTGATGACATCCTCGTCAGAAACACGGGGGAGCTCAGTTCGTTTCTTTGAGAAACGCCTCTGGAAAGCGCGGATCCCTTCGCCGGGCTTCTGTCGGAGGTTACGGAGTTCCCAGGAGTGACCTGGGCGCTCGTACGTGCCCTTGAAGTTGCCTTCGAAGACCCGCACGAGATCAGACCATTCGAGGATCTGATTCACGGGGACTCCCTCGAGCCAGCAACGGGCTGTGTCGGAGATGTAGAGGGGGAGTTGCCTGATGATCGCGAGGTCATCCTGTGCCTCGCCCAGTTGGCATGCCAGATGGAAGTCGGCTAACCAAATCGTAGGCTCGGTTTCACCATTGTACTTCATCAGGCTCATTGGTGGTCGAAACCCTCGCGGCATCGTTGCCCTCCGGATCTCGCGGCTAAAGGCCCGAGGGCCTGGGGGCTCGGGGGAGCGGCACCGGTCCTCGTCGCTGTCGTAGCGACCTCCGCGGTGAGCGCTATACCCGCGTACCTTAGCGTCGCCATGCTTGCATTGGCAGTTGTCGTTGGTGTTGTGGCGAGCGTCTTGCCGCCCTCGATCATCTTTTAGATGATCTTTGGCGGGCATTCTGCCCTTTGCTCCTTGTGCCATGTCTTGGTGGACCGAGATCTCCCTTTCGTGTCGGGGTAGCTCGGCGGGCCTAGCTGAGGCAGTCTCTCGGCATCTCGAAGCTGAGCTCTCGGCCTGCTGTACCGCCACGACCCTGAGTAAGCCCTGGACTTCGTCGAGGTATCGGCGAGCATCAAGGTTTGATGGCTCCGGCATTTGTCGCAGCAGCATCGTTGCCACCACGATGTTTTGGCTGGCCCGGTTGAATGGGGCCTGTACGGGCGGTTCTTCCCCGACGATCTTTCGATAGACGCCCCGAGCTTTATCTCAAGCTCCACCACCGGGCAGATGCCTTTGTTCCCGCTCGAGGGTTTCTTCGAGCCGGCGGAGGTTCTCACGTTCCGCATCCATTTTAGCTCCTATCTCCCTGACCTGCGCCAGCTGTGCCTCTTTCTCACCCACCACGAGGGGCGGGTCTCGAGGCGCGGCTGCCGCTTCCTCTGCATGGAGGGTTCCGTTTCCAGTCACGGCGTTTGCGTTGGCGTCGCGGGTCTCGTCGCTCGAGCCCACCTCCCCCTCAATGTGTAGGCATTCTCGAGTGGGGTCCCAACGGTCCATGCTGAAATCGTCGTACGTGTGGTAGGAGTCGAGGGACTCGCCTCGAGCTCGAGCTTCATCAGCCAGTTGCTGTCAGAGTGTGCGGCCAGTACATTCCCCCGGCTCTGGGGCTCGTGAGGGGCCCAGGTCCGCGGAGTCTGAGAAGGCGGGGTCGTTGCCCATGGCGGCGTCGATGGCAGCGGAGAATATTCGAGCGGCGCCGTCCAGGCCAAATGGGAAGTCCCAGTGGTGTTCGAATGGCCCGTTCATGAAAAAGCTAATCAGCAGCGGTGGGGCGCGTGCTGAGGGAGCCTTCTTGGCCTCTCTCAGTGAGCGCCGGGTGAGAATGGGACCTGCGTCCACGTCGAGGTTGGTCAGTCTGCGCCAACTCTCTGATCGAGGGTCAGACGAGACCTCGTGGGTGCTCGCGTCTCCTGCCAGAGATGGGAAACAGACTATCGATGCCAGTCTTTTGACGGGCGGTTGTTGTCCGGCTGGTCCTCCCTGGATCTCTAAGCTCGAGTCAGATGAATCCCTGGTGATGGGACTCTCATCTCCGAGCGTGAGAGGGGGGCGGTCTACGGATACCGGGATGGGAGAACGTCAATGACGGTGATGTCGGTGACGCCTCCCTCCGTGGTGACGCGAGCGCCGCTTAACCCCTGCCGTCGGCAGTGGTTCAGCGCTGGCTCTGTCAGTGGCTCCAACCAGAGCCATGTCATAGTTGTGGCCTAGAGACACGAACTCCAGGCTACCGAAGTGGAGAGTGGTGCCACGCAGAAGCGGCGAAGACGAGTCTGCCATCCAGAAAATGGCGGGAAATCAAAGCGACACGCTAACCCCTACCTGGCACGCCAACTGTTGGTGTTTTCGTACCTGGGGGTCACACCAACGAGTAAATTTCTAGACGCGTGCTCTCTAATCCGGATGGTGATGCAAAATGACACAAGATTTATCCTGGTTCGGGCAAGAGAAGGCCCTAGTCCAGCGGGGGGAGATGTTCTTGCTTTCTTGCACCGAAGTGCTTGTACAAGGGTGAATTACAAGCTATGCAACGAGTACAAAATGTGTGAAGTGCTGATCCCTTTCTCTGTGTCCTGGTGTCCCCTTTTAAGTGCAAGGAGAGACCTGGGTTACATATATTTTATGGCGTAGACGTCATAGTATTCTGTCCTTGGATACCGATCGAGTCATAGCTGCGTAGTGGTATGGGGTCGGACGGCATGACCGTAGCTGTTATCCGCGCCTTCTTCGAGGCCGTAGAGAGAGGGGGACCTGTGTCTATTCCTCGGTATCCCGGACCTGAGTGGTCATGTCGAGGGATTCCTAGGATCTGGATATGTTTCCGTGCTTGAGGTGGGGGTCGATGCGCTCGAGGTTCTGACTGAAGCCGCTCTTTGGTAGCTGGTTTTCTGTGTCTCGAGGGGGTGCCCAATGGGGCGTGGTGTCATATCCGTCTGGAAAGTAGATACAATTTCCTCGAATCTTGGGTGCAGTGAGCGGAAGGCTGGAACTTGACCGTTTGATCATCATCCGCGTATCCCACAACTGATGAGTGCGCAGTCAGAGTTAGGTAGGTGTATTGAATGCTTTTGTCGCTTCCTGGAAGAGGCGTGCTCGAGCGTCTGGCACTCGAGCGTGCCATTCGCTCGAGGGCTTTCCGTAATCGTGGGACGTCTCGAGTGGCGCTCGATCGTCTGGCACTCGAGCGTGCCATTCGCTCGAGGGCTTTCCGTAATCGAGGAACATCTCGAGTTGACCGCCTGTCTCCTCGAGGGTGCCATAACTTTGCGGGTTGCCAGCCTTTCTGGGCCGCTCGAGGCCCGTTCGTGGGCCGGCCCAGTTGGTTGCCGTGTGCTATATGTCTTTATCTTGTTTGTTTACCCAACCCCCATTACGTTAGTTAGAGAGCTAGGCTTTTAATCTTCTTCTATTTGGGGGTCTCTCAGCCATACCCCCGACAAATAGCTTTGTAGTGTTCTAGTTAGTCTTAGAGTAGTTGCTTGCTAGTGTTGTCATCCTAGGATCCACTCTTGGTTGTGTACCATCGTCGCAAGGTGCTCTTGCAGATCGTATATTCGTCGGAGTAGTAAGAGTTAGCGTAGGCGTGGTGCTTAGGCTAAATCTTACCTTTGGTTGCCACTAGTTGGAACGGACAGTGTGGGCGCACTCCCCCGTGGTGACAGGTCGGGGGCTGCATTAGGTTCTCACCACGTCACTGGCTAGTTCTTAAGGTAGGGCGTTTACTAAGAAGATAGCACTTGAGTAGGGGTTCTGTCTCCTCCTCTCTCGTATATCCCCACCAGCCAAGTAGTGAGGTAGCAATCCTAGTTCATTTCAACTGTTTGACTAGTTAGAATACAGAAGTAGAATTAGAGCCATAGGAGTCCTATACTCGCTCGTTGTCCTCCCACCTAGCTAGACTACATTAGTTATCTTTATCTTTAGTTACCTTTGAATCATCACCTTCCTTATCTTTCGTTCTCCCCCTCTACACTAGTTGTCACTAAACTTGAGATAGTAGTCCATTAATCTTTCTAGCTATCTTCCCTTGGGATAAATATAAATTACGATACCTAGGAATACTCCCGGGTGAAGTGCTACAGCGGTAATATTCTGTGCACTTGTGGAATCTTCCAATAGTTGTTCAGAAATACCAACAGACGCTATGGCCAACAAGTCACTTCGTGAGTTCTCAGCTCCTGCTACGGATAACATCCATACTGGACCTACTGTGGACATTGCGCATCCATTCGAGCTCAAGCCGACGTTGATCAACATGGTACAGTCAAGCCAGTTCTGTGGGAAGCCCCATGAAGATGCTAGTGCTCATCTCCAACACTTCCTGGAGATTTGCAGCACTTTCACTATCAAGGATGTCCCCACTGATGCTATATTACTTCGCCTTTTCCCATTCTCACTCTTGGGAAGAGTGAAGCAATGGTTCTACGCCAACAACGAGAAGAATACTACATGGGCACTATGCTACACCAATTTCTTGGCGAAGTTCTTTCCCATGGGAAAAACTAATGCTCTATGTGGGAAGATATCAAGCTTTTAGCAACAACATGAAGAGATAGTTCCAGAGTCCTGGGAACACTTCCAAGATTATATTCTTGAATGTCCTCATCATGGGATGGAGAATTGGTTGCTTATGCAGGCCTTCTATCATGGGCTCAGCAACAGCACTCGTGAGACCATGGATGCTGCTGCTGGGGGTGCATTCTTATCACTTACACTACCTCAAGCCATAGCTCTTGTGGAGAAGATGGCTGTTGGCGCAAAAACATAACAGCCTCACGCCAACCATTGGTCCTCTCACCAGTCAGATAGATCAGAGCGTGAAAATCTTCTCTGATCCCCGCGACTCTCATCGGTTTGGCAGGTGCTCCGAGTGAACAACTTCAAGGCGTGCCAGTCAATTTGACCTGTAATTGACAAGGGATAAAATAATCAAATTATGGAACCTGCTGGCTTTGATTCCAGACAGTTCCTCAATGTGTGGCTAAATAGCCGATTCAATCGGGTATTGACTAGAAAGTCAATATCCGTTCCATGCATGTAAAATATAAAGCATTAAATAAACATTAAATAAACATGCACGTGATGAAGTGATCAATTCTAGCATATCATGATTAATCAAGACAAGAACAGGCACAGATCACTTCAATCCAACAGTAGATAACAACTCAGATCGGCTAGTTTGATACGCGCGAGAGAACAAGGCCATTAGCCGATCCAGTCAGAGGATATAAGAATAAAACATGAAGCACAGGTTAATCGACAGATTTGCCGATATAGATATGAGAACGAACTAGATGCATAAATTGTATCCCAAGGTAAACCTTTGTTTCGTCTATCTAAAACAAACAAGGTCGGAAGACCCGATGCAGCCATCTACTAGACTCGACTAGACAACGATCTAATCTTAGAACACCATCTATACACTAGAACGCACCCATATCGATATGAACACGTGATCAAGCATGAAAACAAACATCAGGATAGACCCTTAACTAATCTAAAATAAATGAGGTCGGAAGACCCGATGCAGCCATCTACTAGACTCGACTAGAAAACGATCTAATCTCAACACCCGTCTACATGCTTGAAAATGTGCGCATATCACAAACAAGGTTGAATAGAGATCTAGCTAATGCAAGCATGAGATCGATCATCAAAACAGTGAGATTTCAACATAAAGCATTGATGACAATCGGATCTAATAAGATTTAAGCCAAATCTACCAACCTTGATCGGGCAAAAGATGTTGTTATAATAAATAAAACAGTAAAAACTAACAACATCGGTAACTTAATGAATCTACTAGATTTGCCACATCTAGCAGAGCCGATAACTAGCAAAGGGTAACTTTAAACGAATCTATCAGGGTGCAAATCCTAATAGAGCCGGTCCGATCAAGCTTAATACATAACGAAGGGGTTGGAAGACCCGATACAGCCTTAGAGAGTACAAGCATGAGCCATGACGGTACTTACAGCAAACCAGAGGTCAGAAGACCCGATGCAGCCTAGCCTGAAGAAAGCAACTCACCGAGATCCTAAGAAACTATGGGTTTTGGCACAGAGGCCGAAGGGTTGTTTGTATTGATTGTGTAAGAGGTCTCTTACATGTTGCCGGGGTGTACATATTTATACCCTAGACTTGGACATGTCCTAACCTGACATGACTCATAAAATAGGAAAAAGACTCAAAAACTACCAATTCTAGATAACTTGGGCTCCACTTTTCCATTCTGCAGAGTCTCGTACCATCAATGCGCCGTCTTCTAGTCAACCAAGTCAGAATCAACGTGGTTTGCCGATTTCCCTGAATAGCTGATCCTCCCCTGATTTAGCCGATTCCCCAACCTCTGGTAGTTATCAGCTCTTTTGATTGCTCCGCAGTCATCTTTCTTGTCTAAACAGTCTTCGCGCTCTACCAGTCCAAATTTTGGTGCAAACAATGGCCTCCAACCAAGGTTGGAGTGAAGAAAGAACTCAGTCCCGCAAGAGAGGTGGAATGCATCAGCTTAAAGAAGTAGACATGTTATCTGCCAAGATGGACCTGCTGATGAAGAGGCTCGATGAGAGAGCCCCTGAGAAGAAAGATGTCATGCACATTCATGACTCTCGCATAACTTGTGAAGAGTGTGGAGAGACAGGGCACTCAGGTGCTAATTGCCCAGTGCTACTGGAGGACATGAACTACATCAACAACAACAACTACTACTATCATCCTCAGCAAAATCAAGGTTGGAATCAGCAACAGAGGCCTAACTACTCAGGTAATTACCAAAGTAATAATTCTTCCTACAATAATTTCAACCAACCGCCTTTGAGGGAGTTAGTGCTCAACCAAGGTAAGTTGATGGACAACCTATTGAAAAAGCTAGCTTCATATGACAAGACCCTAGAGGCAGTCATACTAGAATGGATAACTTTTCTACTGCTATTAAAAATCAACTTAGCCTTAATAAGATGCTAGAAGCACAGTTACAACAGCTTGCCAGTTTTGTTCCTACCGCCGACCAAGGTAAGATTTTGAGACAACCGAAAGGTTTAGAAACTGCAAATCTTGTAGACATATTCAATGCAGATAGGTTCTAGAGAGACCCATCAAAAGGATCTTGGGACCACCTGACTCTACCAATCAAGAAAGAAGATCCTGGGAGGCTAGTTATTCCAATCTCCATTGGAAGTACCAACTTCAAGGAAGCAATCTGTGACTTCGGTGTAAGTGTCAACATCATGGCTAAGGTGATATACCAGAAACTATTGAATTGTCCTTTATTATACACAAATATGTGCTTGCAGCTTGCAGATCAGTCACTCTGCTACCCGATGGGAATCCTAGAAGATATCTGTGTACGAGTAGGACGCTCGCATGTTTCTGTAGACTTTATGGTGGTGGATACAGGAGGTGATGAGAGGTCCCCTATCATTTTGGGACGACCATTCATGAACACAGCCGGAGCCATAATCTAATCTAACATCGCCAAGATCATCTTTAACATCAGAGGCAAGAGAGAGATCTTTCACTTCAAGAATAAAGCTTTGAGAAATCCAGTGCATCCTCAGTACCCCTATGAAATGGAGAGAGAGACCGTCATCAGGAACCACAATGTCAAAAGCAAGCCCAACAAGAAGAATAACAAGAAGAAACCTCAGAAGACGGAGGTAGTGAAGATGATCACTACAGTCCACAAAGAGCAAGACCATCAACTCAAGTCCCCTCACTTGATCAAGAAGGACGATCCAGGTGTCCCAACCATTCAATGCTCCATAAACAGAGTTCCTTCAATAAGGATGTCTGTGACACTGGATCAGGCTTCAACATAATGGCCAAGGTAACCTATGAATTTCTGTATGTCCAGATGCCTTTGGACCCCACCTATGCACAGCTATAGATGGTGGACCAGACCTTTCGCTTTGTGGAAGGGATAGTCAAAGATGTCCCTATCCAGATTGACGACCACTTCATTCCCACTGACTTCCTGGTCATCGACATGGGTAAGGATGAGTACAATCCACCCATCATCCTAGGAAGACCGTTCCTCAGTACCACCAGAGCTATCATCTACATTGGAACGGGAGAAGTTCATTTCCACTTTCCATTGAAGAAGGTATGCCATTGTTTCACAGACTACATAGTCCATGATGGACCCAAGAAGAGTAAGTCCAGAAGAAGGCAACGTGCTCATTGCTAGAATAGGAGAATCATCATAGATGGATGGGCTGACTATGAGAGAGAAGTATCAAGATATGAAGATCGGTACCCTAAAGAAGAAAATATCCTTAAAAAAGAAGAGGTACCATCACAACCAGAGGAAGAAGAAGAGAGCAAGACAGCAGAAGATATAGTAGTCACAGAAGCATCTTCCTCCAAATCATCATCACCAACCAAGAAGGTATGGAAGCCCAAGGTGAAACCAGATTCAAATCATGAGCAACAGGATGCAACATCTGAAGCACCAGCCGATGCACCCCTAGAACAGTGAACGAACAAGGAGGTCCTGTTCGGAGGACTTAAATCGCCGAACGCCGCGCCAAGAGGTAACTTGGTATGTATCTTTCCTCTTTTCAGTATTGCATCTTTACCTTTCTATTTCTGCATGATAAAAAGAAAATAAAAATGTTTTGCATTGCATCTTGAAAAATCCTAAGCCCCATGTGAACAGTGTGTGGTGCATCTACTCACATATTATTCACTGTGGTGGCATAAAAATATTTTTCAGCATATTTACCTTTTACCTGTTTACATAATAAAAATCTATAAAAACATTTGAGATCTTGTCAGGAAGGTTCTAGACCAGCAAAGGGCTTAGAAGTTTTATTACTAATCAGTTCCACAAGCTTTGTTGTCTATTTAGCTTCACAGAATTATAGGATCAAGAAAGAGCAGACAGAAGGACGTCCAGTCTCCTGTTGGAGTGCTTCCTCCCACAATCAAGTGCTGTCTCCAACAGCATTCACTTATGACACTCCAGGAGGACAAGTACGCCTTGACTGTCAGCCAGCTATATCAATAGACTATGTCAACATCCAGCTTGGGGGACAGCAACCCCCGTGTATGGAGCTAAGTATTCTTTACTTATATATTTAATTCAGTTTATAGTGTGCTTTGTTAAACCAACTAAAAAGATGAATAACCTTAGAAACCCAATAAAGTTTTTCTGTCTAAGTTTAAGTTTAATAAAGGAGAGCTCTATCTTTTTCTGTTAAAGTAAATCCCTAGTACAATCTCCTTATGGATATGATGAATAGTTGCTCTATTTTAATTCCTTGCAAGTAACTAGTTTTTGAACTTATGCTTTCCCGAGTTTTGAATACAACTGTTTAGACTTAAGTTTTGCTCTGAACCTGAATCTTGTGGGTTGCGAGTGCTTGATCTAAGTCTAGGTAGTTGACGGATAAGATATGGAAAGGTTTTGAGTTGTTGTCCATCTTATTCCTAGAGATGCTTGAGTTCTGGAGATTTTATTTGTGAAAATCTTAAAATTGCTACATGATAAGTTTCCTTTATGACGAGAGTTTTAAATTCCTACCACTGCCATATATTCATGCTTACTAGATTAGGAAAGCGCACCTTATATATACACATCACTTTGTAGGCATTGAGTGAGGTTAAGCTGTGTCGACCCTTAGGAACTTGTCATGCAGTTAAAGTAAATGTGCTCTCCATCCATTGACCTATGCTACTTCTGTCCTCAGAAGTTTGCAAATTCTTATGCTTATCTTTCTACATTCATTCTGTGCTACTTCTATTCCTGGAAGTACCACCCACATAAATACACCACACTATGTACTGTCTCCACCCTGGAGATACGCACCCATGCTGCTCCTACCCTGGGAGTACGCATCTTTCCATTATCCATCCACATATCTATATTCCCCAGTCATATCCACTCAGAAAATGTTCCAACTCCTACACTGGGAGAGAACATCCAAAAATATTTGTCGCCATCATTTCCCTTTTCATTTGTGCAATAAAGCTCCAGTTATTATCATACTCCCAACTGCTATAGTCCTATCAAAAGGATTGGTTTCTTTAAAAAAAGAAGAGAAAGAAATAAAAAAAGAAAAAGAAAGAGGACAAAAGTCCCAAAGGAAAAGAAAGAAGCAAAAGAAAGATGGCAACCAAGTCCTTCCTTCTTCTGAGTTTTCAAATAAAGGGAGGTATGATTCCACAAGGAGTAAGTGTAGAATTAGATCTTCACCATCATCTATCACCCCTCTTAATTTCTTCCACTCCATTATTACTCTTATCATTCATTTCTTCATTCATATGCACATGCTTGATTGTATGACTTGTTTCTTTAGATCCATGGTTTAACTATGCAATATATGCAGTAGTTTGAGTGTCTCCCACCTATGAGCTCCACATAAGCCTTTAGATGTAGGGTGAGAGGGAGAAGGAAATTACAATATGCCTAAATCCCACAAATCCCACATATCTTGAGAGAAGAGAGAAAGCATATCTTACACTTGCCTTAGAGAGGATCCAGAAATACCACAAATAAGAGACTTGAAAGGGTCATACAAGGAAACTCTGAGTTTTATTTGAAAATCCTAAAAACTCCGGGACGATGGTTGATCAAAGAGCAAGAAACATAGCGCTTGACTTGACCCTTCTGTCTTTCAATTGCTCAAGACCCAAGTGAAAGCCATAAGCTCCATGGAGGAAGGTAATATGAGTAATTCTTGAGTCAGAATAGTTCATTCTAATCCGGAGGAAAGTATTTGTTTGAAGCATGTGTACTTTTGAGGAGTTAAGCATTGTAGCAACTCCTGATCCATCTTTGAGCCTGTCTTTGCTCAGGGACGAGCAAAAGGTAGGCTTGGGGGAGTTTGTTGACGCTAGTTAAGTGTTGTTTTTAACCGTCAACATAACCCGAGGAGAAGATAAAAATATAAATACTATCTAGTTATAGGGGTTACACTAACAGAATTCCACGAGTTTTGGTGAATGTCTATTTCTGCAGGGGGTTACCGGAAAGGAACCAAGAATGGTCCACAAGTCAGGATTACATAGAGATAAAGACCGAACTTCCACTTTTCTATAATCTAGAAGACTCCAGAAGACACAGGACCGAACCAGAGGCTGAGCCAGCTCAGCACCTGGGCGGCCGCCCGTGCCACCTGGGCGGCCACCCGGCCACCTGGACCAATCAGGTCGAGGCTCGCGGATCCTTATTCCACTGACTTTGAGGATGAATAAAAACCGCACGTTTAGGTCGGTTTGATCCAAGGGCTACGGTTCATCCTAGGAGGCTATATAAACAAGGCCCCTGACCCCAGGAGAAACCCTAATTCATTCTACAATTCATTCTCTCAGATCAGAGAAGCCTCAGAGCCACCATCTCAATTAGAGCTCCATAGTTTAGTAGCATAGCTACATAGGATTAGATCTAGAAGGAGTCAAGCCTAGCTTGGAGTTCGGATCTGTCATTGTTCTTGGTAATTTCTTATTCTTATTTATAAACATTCATCATTGTTTTTATTTCATATGAGTAGAACTTTATTCTATTCTATTATATCAAGTATGACTTTGCTCTATTTGTTTATGTTCTTAATTATATTATTCTTGGTTTACTTTGATTATATGCTTAACATAGTTGGTTTAGAATTATGTTTATGCATAGGATCGTATAGCGCTTACTCATTAGTACGATGGGTAGGTGGTAATGAATGTGTAGGCATGGTGCCTAGATAGGAGTTATTTGCGAATATCCCCTATGTTCCGAATCGTGAGGTAGATCGCGGGAGTGACAGTCTCGTTGAGTCCTTCGTAGCCCTCCTCCCGAATGTAGGACTGGTAGAGCAACACTATTGCATGGGAATGACCGCTCTGTCTCTCATCTCTCATGACAATATCACTATGGATAGATATAACCTATTCCCGCGATGATTGTTAAGTGTACTTGCACTAATCTTTGTATGCTTTGACTCTATAATTAGAATACTTTGGATTTATTCTTTTAGTGTTGTCCTAATCCATGCTAGTGTTATAAACTTAGAGTACTCTATTGAGATGTGTCTTATTATTTCATGTGGCTAAATGCTCTCATTTATCTTTATCATTTTACTTATCATTTCATGTACCTTTATTACTTATTTGCTCATGTCATCTTTTGTGACACTTACCCTGTATATGAGATAGATAAAGACATGGTTAAGTTCTCCATTAGCATATGCTCGCTCACTACTCATGTACTCCACAAGCATCCCTTCCCAGTGGTAAAAAAATAAATAACGATACCTGGAATACTCCTGGTTAAAATGCTACAATGGTATTTCTTCTGTGCGCTTGCGGAATCTCTCTTATTTCAATGGCACTTAATTTATACCAACAGGCGCTCCGGAGCACCGCCGTCGCTCGTCGTTCCCCGTCGCCACCGGTCACCTTGAGGCACAAGAAGACAACTTTGAGCGTCGCCAGATGGAGCTGCATCACCCAGATGAAGGCCGGGGAGCCCTCTAGGGGCCGTGCCGCATGCCACGGCCATGGCCGGAGCTCCGCTGTGGGCACCAACACCCACGCGAGCGCCACTATGGATCATGGTCACCGCCGGCACCCTAGAAGGGTGCGTATTGATCCCAATCATAGCCCCGTGCACACCTTGGATGAAGATTGGGCCGCTACCGTGCTACCATCGTACGCTGCCATCGTCAAGCCGCCGGACGCCGTGGGGAGCCTCGCCAGGAGCCCCGCTGCCCCTTTGGAGTTCACCGGAGGGTTCGTCGAGGTACACCGGAGCTCAGCGGCGGAGAGATGGGGCCAGAGCACCGCTGTATCGTCGGATTGAGAAACACGCCACCACCGGCGAGCCTCGCCGCCGCGGGGCTGAGGCAGAGGAGTGGGGAAAAGATGGACCCCCGACCATGGACTTGGATCATGTGGACTGCGTTGCTGCAGGTGGACCCAAGGCAGTTGGTGCACCGAGGATGGATCTGTGGAACGCGGTGGGCTGGTGAACTGGTGTATACACCCGGTCCAGGTGGGATAGAGTCGCTGATAGTGGACCCCAGGGGAGTTGGTGCATCATGGACCGATGCGGTGGACTGAGCCAGTGGAGGATGAGGCTGATGACGTGGAGGACCAGAAGCATGACACGTGGCCTAATCAGAGGGTGACACATGGCAGAAGTGGGACCCAGTTGTCAGTTTGACCAGCTGATCGTTGACCGTTGACTGCTGACGTCAGCGATGACGTCAGCAGGGACCCACACGTCAGGACCGTTGACCGGGTCAACGCTGACGTCAGCAATGACGTCAGCATGGCCCCACACGTCATGTTGACATTGATCGAGCCACGTGGACCAACCAGGAGCTGACAAGTGGCATCACCAGATTAACCCGCCCTTTTTCTTTTTCAGAATATAGTAAAATCTTCAGAAATTCATAACTAATTCATACGAACTCCGCAAAATGCGATCCACATATCCAAATTTTCTATAAATCGAGACCTATCTAAATACGCTACGTTTGAGTGCATTTAGATCTTCTATTTGGCATTTGGTTCTTTGTGCTAATCTATAGGGGTCGCTTCACGACCATTAATTCTCGGTTACAGGGTCGAGCGAGGACCGATCGGAGGACAGTGACTACCAGGAGAAGTCCGACCACTCCGTCAGCGAAGGTGCCACATCTCACCCACCCTCGTAGATCCCATTACGCATGGCAAATGTAGTATGGCTATTGCTTTACTTTCTGTTGCTTTACATGATGAGCTGCCTATGATAGGACCTTCATGTTAGTAGTTATATTTGATGAGCCATACCTTGATGAACCTATCCCTTACTTACCTGCTATTATGATAGCCACTTGCTTATCTGCTATATTGTTATATATATATACTTCACTCGCTTACATTTTGATGCAAAGTGATGAACCTGGGAGGGCCTGGTGGGGGATACCTGGTTTGGTGCCTGTGTTGATGGATCAGATGGGCTTGTGAGCTGATGATGGTATCTCTGGGCTTGGAATGGAACTTACGGCAGGGAGTAGGGTGAGGGTTGAGTCGATCGAGCCGGGATCTACGATGAGCTTATGCAGTGAGTCTTGCCAGGGAGTGCATCTGACACTCCCAGAAAGACCAGTCTGTGGCGGACTAACTTGTTACAAGAGGTGGTCCTGGGTGTGAGCCTCTAAGGGGTGGAACCCAGGACAGTCGTGCCGTGGTAGCACGTAAAACTTGACCCAGGAGGAGATATCCTGGCTTGGTCAATACCTAGGAACTGTTGTGCTGGTTACCGGATCATAGGAATCTCTTGCTATCCACTCGCTTTCCAAAGGGGGGAGACGGCCGAATCGCTGCGTAGACCGATGCCATTACTATCAAGCGATCGTATGTGAGGAAGGTACGGGTTTGCGTCCCACACCCCTTTCGAGACGGTCATGTTTTCCCCGCGGAGCCAGGGGTCATGAGCCTTCATAGTATCAGTCACTATAGCGGTGTTTCAGATCTAAGAGGTTGGATGGCATCGTTCTAGGGCAGTAGGCGCCCGAAATCGGCCTAGATGGTGATCAACATTGATGATGGTAATCTTGTGGATTAGTGAAACCTCTGCAGAGTGTCGTGGTTGATCGATCGATACATATGCCAACTTGTTGACTATGGACCTTTCCTATGTTTTGCTCACCGGAGTTAGCGAGAGAAGTGTTCTACCTTCCCCCTGAGTGTGATTTCCGGCCGTGAGCCAGGTTGAGGGTTGCGGGCCGCTGAGGCATGCCGAGTGGGAGTTGGCATGTCGACTCGAGTCTGAGATGGTGTTGGTGGTTTGGGAGGCTAGATCTGGGTTGATGGATGGTGATGATGGATGGGTTTTGGGTGTGTTAAAACTTGATGTTATATTGTTTATTTACCTGTTAATGCATAGGAAAACCCCAGCCTTTATAGGTTCCTTTGATTGTATCCTTATTTTGCATCCAATTCCACAAAGCAATGCATAGGGTGGGAGTGGCCAGTACAAATCGTACTGAAAATTTGGTTTCAGGTTCGTGGAGCGAGTACTTGTCTGCTGAGTATAGCGATTGAGGGTTTCGTCTGACGCTCAAGATGGTTGGATCTTAGGAGAGCTTCCGCGCTTCAAGGCTTCTACTTTTTCATGCTGCTTGAACTCTGAAATTCTGCCAAGTGGCGATGTAATAAAGTTATTGTAACCATGCTATTTGCACTCTTTTATTCGAAGTATGGATTATGATATTCGACTGAGATTGAGTAATCGTGGTTTATATTAATCATTTTACTCTGCGATCTATGGATTTCCCTTCATGAAAATCGAGGTTGTTTTAGTTTCTGCATCATAAAAAGAAAATAAATATGCTGTGCACTGCATCTTGAAAAAATCCTAAGCCCCATGTGAACAATGTGTGGTGCATCTGCTCACACACTATTCACCATGGTGGCGTAAAAATAATTTTTTAGCATATTTACCTTTTTCTGTCTGCATACAAAAAAATCTACAAAAATATATGAGATCCTATTAGGGAGGTTCTAGACAACCAAGACTTAGAGGTTTATCACTAACGCTTAATCAATTCCACAAGCTTTGTTGTCTATTTGAGCTCCACAAAATTCAAAGGATCAAAGAAGAGCTAACAGGCAGAAGGACGTCTTGTCCCCTGTCGAAGTGCTGCCTGTGCACTCAAGAGCTATTTCTAGCAGCAACCTTTTGCAACACTCCAGGAGAACTAGTACGCCTTCACTACCAATCAGCTCCACCAACAGACTATGTCAACATCCAGCTTGGGGGAGAGCTACCCCGTGTATCGAGCTAAGTATTTCTTACTTATCTATTTATTTTATAGCGTGCTTTGTTAACAACTAAAAAAATGAATAAACTTAGAAACCCAATAAAGTTTTTCCTATTTTCTTTCTATTTAAATTTGTTAGCATAATAAAGGAGAGCTCTTTCGGTTTAATCTGTTATTTAAGTAAACTCCTAGAACAAGCTCTTTATGGATATGATAAATAGTTGCTCTGCTTTAATTCCTCGTAAGTACCTAGTTTTTCAACTTGTGCTTTCCCGAGTTTTGGATACAACTGTTTAGACTTGAGTTTTGCTCTGAACCTGAATCCTATGGGTTGCGAGTGCTTGATCTAAGTCTAGGTATTTGACGGATAAGATATGGGAAGGTTTTGAGCTGCTGTCCATCTTGTTCCTTGAGATGCTTGAGTTCTGAAGATTTTTATCTATAAAATCTTAAATGCTACATGATGAGTTCCTTTATGACGAGAGTTTAAAATTCCTACTACAACCATATATTCATGCTTACTAGATTAGGAAAGCCAACCTTATATACATCACTTTGTAGGCATTGAGTGTGGTTAAGCTGTGTCGACCCATAGGAACTTGTCATGCAGTTAAAGTATATGTGCTTTCTATCTTTTGACCTATGCTACTTCTGTCCTTAGAAGTTTGCAAATTCTTATGCTTATCTTTCTACATCCACTCTGTGCTACTTCTATTCCTAGAAGTACCACCCACATATATACATACACCATGCTATGTGTTGTCTCTATCCTGGAGATACGCACCCATGCTGCTCCTACTCTGGGAGTACGCATCCATCCATTATCCACCCACATATCTATATTTCCCAGTCATATCCACCCAAAAAATGTTCTAACTCCTACACTGGGAGAGAACATCCAAAAATAACCGTCGCCATCATTTCCTTTGTGCAATAAAGCTCCTGTTATTCCAGTTCATACTCCCAACTGGTATAGTCGCATCAAGAGGATTGATTGCTCAAAAAAAAAGAAGAAAAAATAAGAAAAGAGAAAGAAAAAGAGAAAAAGAAAGAAAGAGGACAAAAGTCCCAAAGGAAAGAAAGAAAAGAAAAAGAAAGATAGCAGCCAAGTTCTCGTTCTCAAAGTTTCCAAATAAAGGGAGGTATGTTATCCCCAAGGAGCAATTGTAGAATTAAATCTTCACCATCAATCACCCCTCTTAATCTCCTTATTTACTTTATCATTATTCTTATCATTCCTTTCCCCTCATTCACATGCACATGCTTGATTGTATGACTTGTTACTTTGGATCCATGGTTTAACTATGCAATATATGCAAGTAGTTTGAGTTGTCTCCCCACCTATGAGCTCCACATAAGCCTTTTAGATATAGGGTGAGAGAGAGAAGGCAATCTCAATATGCCTGAGTTCCACAAATACCACATATCCTGAGAGAAGAGAGAAGGCATACTTTGCACTTGCCTTAGAGAGGATCTAGAAATACCACAAATGAGAGACTTGAAAGGGTCATACAAGGAATCTCTGAGTTTTATTTTAAAAATCTTACAAAAACTCCGGAATAATGGTTGATCGAAGAGCGAGAAACATAGCGCTTGACTTGACCGTTCTGTATTTCAACTACTCAAGACCCAAGTGAAGGCCATAAGCTCCATGGAAGAAGGTAATATGGGTAAGTCTTGAGTCAGAATAGTTCACTCTAATCTGGAGGAAAGTTCTTGTTTGAAGGCATGTGTATTTTTGAGGCGTGAAAGCATTGTAGCAACTCCTGATCCATCACTGAGTTTAGCTTTGCTCAGGGACGAGCAAAGGTTAAGCTTGGGGGAGTTTGTTGATGGTAGATAACTCCTCTTTTTAACTATCAACGAGACATGAGAAAGGACTTAAATATAAATACCATCTAGATATAGGGGTTATACTAACAGAATTCCACGAGTTTTGGTGAATCAATGTTTTGCAGGGGCTATAGTACGAAAAGCACTGAGTTCAAAAAGATGCTCTCCACATTTGGCTAAGGCCAAGGAAACGGGTTAGGCGCACATGTGTGGTAGCACGTTAATACTCAGTAAAAGGTGTGTCCCGCCACGACATCTCGCTAAGGACAGGGCCACGGGCTCGACACGACGGCACGCAAGTGTAGCCCTTTTAACTCTCTTTCTCAACTTGTCTACTTGACAAGAGACCAAATGACCCTTTAGGTAACCTTGCATCACTACTGTAGCGAGTATTTTTTGCACACGAGAATCAATTTCTAGAGGTGGTGTGTGCCCATTCCACCGCTCTTTAGATTTTGATTTTAGAGGGGGCTTAAATTAACCTAGCTACCTTTTGTAGAAGCTAATTTTTCTTTTAATCACAGAATTCGATGGAACCTTGACAAAGTTGGCTTACAAACTTTGAGCAATGTCTAGAGCTATGATGATAAATGAGTTGGCCATGGTGGCCTCGTCACCATCTACAGCGGCAACGGCTACTTCATTGCTCGGAATTGCCAAGGATCGACGTTCCTGGCATACCTTCGAAGGTTTTGGGGATTGTTGCCTGGTAGGGGTGATTTTGGGTCACAAGGGCATGGGTGGTGGTTGGTTTATGTGGTATGACGGTGGGTTGATGGATAGAGGCGGTGACAGAGGTGAAGTAAAGGTTGGGGGAGGGGGGTGAGCCTTTGGTGGGTAAGCCCATAGTCAAGCGGCGATGGTCGTGTTGAAGCCAGACGATGAGTGGGTATTTTGGTACGAGGCGTTGGTGCTCTGAGTTAAAGTCATCATTTTTTTTCGAGATCGTGCCGTTGACACATTTTTCATTAAGAAGAAGGGAGTTTGTTACAAATCGGGTAATCCATAGATTACCCACCCCACCAAACAAGCACAAGTTAAAGTCATCATCGTTTAAGTTTCCCTCATCAGTGGTGAGCTACTCGTGAATCCTTAGTTTTTCTCTCGGGCCTCATCTATCTGATTGCAAGTATGCGGCCTCTCTCTAAGGCCTCGACACGACGCCTTGTCAACTCCTCATGTGTTTAGTTCATGGCAGCAAGGCCATGCTTCCCAGCCTATATCATCGTTCTTGGCTTCGTGTGGTTGATCGACTAGGCCCTTGCAGTGAAGTGCGTTGTGCGCGAAGATGGCTCCGTCGTGACTAGGGCACCTACCTAGGGTGCCATGCCTAGAGTTGATGTTAATCCTATTGGTGGTAGAGTAGGCTATTTGGTGCCTACGCATGAGAATCCTCATTGCATATAATAGGCACGCCTACGGTCGAAAGCCTCGTGAGGCGCTAACCCGTCCAAGTACAGTCTAATAGGCGTGTCGAGGGTGTACCCGCAACATCTGGTATCTCATAAAATAATGATCCGTCCACCTTGAACAATCAAAGCCCACTTTAGGAGAGACTTAGATTTTTGTGTGGCCGTGTTATTATTTAGGCATCGTCTCAGAAAGAAAATTATGCAGTAGTGACATAAATCAAAGTTAGAGATGATTTTAGAATAGTGTCAAAGGTCTGCCAAAAATATCCTTCTGCCAACACACCTGTGCCCTCTTCCAATGGTCTGTTTGCAAGTTTGCAACGTACATAGAGATCGATTTTGTAGCCAGCAGTAGCCTTCATTGTTGTGTAAATGTACAAGAGTTTGTATTTAAAGGACCTGTACGAGATCTTTCGAAAAAAAAAAGGACCTGTACGTATTTAAAAGATGTTACAACACGTGTTGGAGGTGGTGTGTGTATAGAAGCATCTTGACGAGCGACGCGCGTGCATGCACGTGTTCTGTGCATCGTGTGCAGTGCTGTTGCTGCTGCGACGCACGTGCATGCACGGGGTTGTGTCTATCCTATGCACTGGATATTGCTGCTGGGGCGTGGGCACACGTGCATGCAGTGGATGATGCTGCTGCGTCGCCACATGCTCACACGTACACCTGTTTTGTTTTGTTTAGTTCTCCAAATTTGATATCAAATTTTACTAAAAAAAAGATTCCTATCGTATCAAAATATCGGTACATGTTTGGAGTACTAAATATCGGCACAGTTTGGTTGTACTTTGCGAGACAAATATTTTAAACCTAATTAATCAATGTTTAAATAACTTTTACCAAATACAAACGAAATACTACAGTTATGCTACAATATAAAATGCCAATTTGACATGCCTCAATTTGGGAAATTAAACAATGCACATGTTGGTTCTGCGCGTGGGCGTGGAAGAATGATGCTAATAAACGGCGGTCCGAGCGTGTATGATTCTCAACAAAAGCGTGTCCGATAAAAGATGTACTGCCGTAATAAGGCCTTGTTTAGTTCAACAAAATTTAGCATTCTGTAAAGTAGCATGTTAAATCGGCACACTGTAGTATTTCTTTTGTATTTAGTAAAAATTATTCAAACTTTGACTAATTAGGTTTAAGATGTTCGTCTCGTAAAGTACAATCAAACTGTGTAATTAGTTTTCGATTTCATCTACATTTAGTACTTCATACGTATGCCGGTATTTTAATGTGATAAAGAATAGAAATTCTGCATAGTAAATTTGATGACCAATTTAAAAATCTAAACAAGGCCTAAGATAGCTTACGCGACACGATTACCCGTGACCGTCCCATCTCCTTGCGAAAAGAGATGGAATCTTGTGGGGCACGCGCATAGAGGCTACATAGAAGTATTGGTACAAAAACAATTTTCACCAACCTCACCTGGTTTTTTACTATAGCGGTAAATAAAAAGAGGCGCGCGGTGCAGCGCTCTTTTCGGCCCATGCCAAAGAACCTACACTGAAACATCACTTTTAACAGTTGACTATAACTATAACTCTATATAACACAACATCCCCTCCTATAAGAAGACACCCTGCCTCATAGAGATAGCCGTATACGTAGGAAGGAAATCAAAGTAGTATCGAACTTGGCATTGCAGCCTCTTCTTGCCAGGAGAAACAAAGATGAGGCCTCAGGTCATACTCGTCGTCACTCTGGCTGTTCTCGGCGTCCTCGCAGCTCTGCCGCTCGGCAAAGGTGACGAGTCAGAATCCTTTTGCCGTCTAGTTTGATTTTCAGCTGGATATATACATCACTAGAAACTTTTGGCTAAACATGCATATGCGTGGGCACACCAGGCGCGTGGCCGTGCTGCGACGACTGCGGCATTTGCAACAGGAAGTTCCCGCCGGAGTGCCAGTGCAAGGACATCTCGGTGCGCGGGTGCCACCCGGAGTGCAAGAAGTGCGTCGCGAACACGCCCACCGCCGGCAACGATGACGGCATCCAGAAGCACGCCGGCGGCGGGCCGGGCCCTGTCCGCACCTACCGCTGCGCAGACATGCTCACAAACTTCTGCAAGCGCAGCTGCACGGCGGCGCCTGCTGCGGCGTTGCTGGGTGGTGGCTTCTGATGGCATCAATGGGACGCCGCCGTCGATCTGCTGCAAGCGGGCATGGTGACGAGTTTGCTTCTCTCGAGCTTCGTCGGCTCTGCTCGATGCTTGCTCTTGCTCGTCATCAGTGTTTTAGTACTATTTCAGGAATAAAAAGCCATATGCATGATGCATGGTAATGTTCGTTGGTTTTCGATTACCAGCTATGTAGTTCGTTAGGTCCTTTGATTTTGTTACTTTTACAGCTGTCATCGTGACGAGCTATGATAATATCTTTGGTTAAAACCTTTTTGTATTGCCTATAACTCCCTGCTCAACGTTTTCAATGGTGGTCGGTGTCCAACGTTTTTAGTATCTTTTTTAAGGTTTGACAGACTGTTGACACCGTTTTTTGGCATGTGTCAATAAAGATCGGGAGACTAAACTAAATCGGCAAGAAGGTGGTTATTCTTCAGTATTGCTTCTGAGTTGCCGATGGATGATTGCCGATAAAGGACATGTTGATCTCGTACATTGCCGATGAAGCCAAAGGGCTGTTGCCGATGGAGAGAGAAGCATGATTGCCGATGGAAAGCAGAATTGAAGAACGTGAAAAGCAGAGCTAAATCATTATCGATGGGTTTTGCCGATGGAATCTATAGATGAGGAGCGTGCCGATAGAGGTTTCATCGTAAGCAATGGATAAGGAAACTGGCAATATTTATGCCAATATTGTAATAGTTTATTTTTGAGTCCGACCTAGGTTCGAGTCATTATTTTTTATTCCTTACATATAAGACTTGTTTAGGTAATACTTTGTCGTGTCTATTTAGGACTCATAGTACCAGGGTATAAATATGTACCGAGAGACAATGTAAAAAGGAAACCAAAAAAAATACAACAAATCTATTACTTTTATATACATTTCAAGTAATCTACTTTTCGACGACTTCGTCACCAGTACCTTTTCCTTTTCAACGAGTTTTTTCAAGAATCGACGGGCTGCATCAACTTGATCTCCGGCGACCTTGCAGGTTCCGCGTCTACTGAGCACGATTCAGGCTTTGACGTCCGGGCGTATCGCTGTCGTCTCGTCTGATCTGTTCAACAGTTATCGAATATCCTCTGAGCTTTGACGTCCGGGCGTATCGCTGTCGTCTCGTTCGGGTTTTATTCAAATTTATCATCCTTGTCGATTAACAGGTCAAATCGACTGGCATGCCTTGATATCGAACTTGGGTATTAGCCCGGTGTGTTTGCAGATCCAACGCCTTTTTACATCAACACATCTTTTGGCACGCCCGGTGGGATCAAGTCAACAGATTTATCATGAAGAATCCTACTGATATCACTCCAGAAAACATCATCGAGATATCAGAATCAGATCTCAAGGAGGATCAGAGGCAAGCCATGGAAAAAGCTATGGAGGATTACAGGCAGCTCTGCTTGAAGTCTTTCAGCATGAATAGGGCAGGAGAAGTCATCCAGAAGCAAGATCTGCCGTTGCCTTGGCAGGTAACCTTTGACTCTAACCCTGGTAAATTACAGGAGATGGTTAATTCTGCATTAAATCAAGCTTTGATCAACCACTCCACCGTGCTGTCCAATACTGTCTACAATGCTGTTGTGCAAACGTTAAGGGACGGACAAGCACCAGGGTATGTCGGGCCGGCATATCATCAGCCGGGATCAGCATCTACCGGTACTCCATCGGCAACTCCAGCCGTTAAGAGTATGGAAACACCTACTCTTTCAGCTATATCAGGACCATCCGTCATTGAAGCCACACCGATAGGATCAGATCTAATATCTCAGGAGAGGCCTAGTACTCAGATGAGCACAGATCTATCGACATCGGCAATGTCAGGTCCTTCAGGTCAACATAGTCAAACTGCTGTTAATTGGTGGGGATACGGTATGCCTCCAGGTCCATCTACTGCCAACTCTGGACTGCCTCAAGTGCATGATATAGCAGGAAAGGGTCCAATGACATCGGCTACTCCCATTCGGTCGGTGGCTCAAGCGCCGCATTATTCTATTGTACCTCCTGCTATACAGCCATTGTCAATGGGATTCTATGCACCTCCGCAACAGATATCTTATGCGAATCCATTGACTAATCCTCCACCAGTTCAACAGAGAGCTTCCACTGCAGAGCAACCCATAGTACCATTCAGATCTCAGTCTGGATTACCTGCAATTCAGGGCAATTATGCTGGCTATCATCCATCTATACAAGAGCATCAATTGTCTGCAAGCTATCAGCCATCGGCAAGCCAGGTGCCGATGAGTTACAATCTCAATTGGTCAGGGCAAGCGCCAATTCAGCAACCTGCTATTCAACCAAGCTACCAAGCAATAGGGACTCAACGGTATAGTCCACAGACAACTTTCCAGGAACAAGCATCAGCAAAACAGCCGATGAACTTTACTCCGCAGATTGGTGCCGTGAATATGCCAATTTATCCAAACCAAGTGCCACAGGGGTATGTAGAAGCATATCAGCCAACGCCTCCAGTAGAGATCCAGCCAGTGCATCGGCAAGATCAGGATGCACTCTTAACCGATAAGATTGCAGAAGTGATGAAAGAACAATTTGGGATTCAGCCCAAGATCGATACTTACTCTTATCGGACTCCATACCCTTCATCTTATGATTCAATTCCTTTCCCGAATCGGTACAAGGTGCCAGATTTCACTAAGTTTTCTAGGCAAGATGATACGTCAACAATGGAGCACATCAACCGATTCATTATCCAGTGCGGGGAAGCAGCGAACAGGGATGAGCTGAGGATCCGTTTATTCTTGTCTTCTTTGTCTGGATCAGCATTCGCGTGGTTTATATCATTGCCACCGAACTCTATTCTTACTTGGACTAATCTAGAAAGACAATTTCATAAGTACTTCTTTGCTGGTGTCCATAAAAAGAAGCTTACCGATTTAATGAAATTAAGACAGCGAAGCGATGAATCGGTAGAGAATTTTGTGCAAAGGGTACGAGACATGAAGAACAAGTGCTACAGCCTAGTGCTTGATGACCGCCAGTTAGCTGGTTTGGCTTTCCAGGGTTTGTTGTCGCATCTTAGGGACAAATACGATGCTCAGGAGTTTGAAAGTTTAAGTCATATTTTGCAGAGAATCTCTGATCAAAGTGCTCAAGCTCCAGAACATAGAAAGAGCTGGAACAAGAAGGTGTCCTTCGTAGAGGCAGAGGAATCAGATTCAGATGAAGAACCAACTATCGGCCTGGCTGAGTGGGTAAAAGGTAAAAAACCTTTATCGTGTCCTTTTGGTCAGAAAGAGCCAGAGAAATTCACGTTTGACGTCACAAAGGCCGATAGAATATTTGATCTACTACTTCAAGAGGGCCAAATCAAGCTATCACCTAATCATGTGATTCCACCGGCAGATGAGCTGAAGAAGATGAGGTACTGTAAATTTCATAATGCAACTTCGCACAGTACCAATGACTATAAGGTTTTCAGACAGCAGTTGCAATCAGCAATTGAATCTGGAAGGATCAAGTTTGACAACTCTAAAGCTCAGAGGCCGATGAAGATTGATCAACATCCTTTCCCAGAAAACGTAGTGGAGGCCGTAAACAAGACCAAAGTGTTGACATCGGTAAGCGCTAAGAGGAGAGCATCGGTGGATCCTAGAAATCAAGCAACTACCGATGACTTGAAGGGGAAAAAGTAGTTGAAGAAAGTAGTAGTTCAAGAAGGTCTCCTAGACCAGCTCCATACAGAATTCCAAGTAACCGCTATCGGCATCGGCAAGAGGAGTTGCGTTGGGAAGCGTGGCATCGGCACAAAGACCATTGGAAATGCCCCTTCTTCATTTATTATTGGGAAGAAGGCATTAAGTTGCCTACTGTTGATAGTTGCCCCGAGTGCAATGGTTATGATCGAACCGATCGGGCAGAAAGAAGGCCGCGCTATGATGATCGGAGCAAATACATCGGTAAGCCGATCAGAGAGAGGGCATCAGTACATGATCGGCTGGGGGGCAGGACCAGTGTGCATGAAAGGCTGGGCAGGCATGACGACCATTTGCTGATGAACCAAGAGGAGCTCAGGGAGATGGCCAATACGAGAGTCCCTGATGAAATGATTCTCTGCAGGGATCCCAATACAAATTGCCCAGATTCAAGTGCAAAAATTTATCAACCCGTCTGGAAGACGAAGCTTCCTCAATGGTGCCCTAAAGGTCTAACGAGGACTCAAAAGAGGAAAATGCAACGTGAGCACAAAGAGGAAAGTTCCCGTGGAGCAGAAACTCAAGAATGACAGCTGAAGCGCAAAAGTGAAGGTCCATCGGCAGACATCAACATGGTTTTCCTATTGCCGATGAGATTCTTAGCACTTGCCAATAAAATATATATATATAGATAAAGTGCTTGTTCAAAAAGAATGTATCGGCACTACGTTAATGTGAAGTTTTATAAATTACCGATACATCACATTGCCGATGAAAAGGGAGATTTACAAGTTCAACAATGAATGGATAGTTGATATCGCACGCAGGCGAATTTGGTCAGCTTCCTCCAGTATCTTTGCATCTTCATCGGCACTGCCTTCAACTGGCCTGATCTTCTTCTTAAGCGCCAGCGTCTTGAGGACTTGGTTGTCTCTTTCTTGCTGAAGAGTCTTGACAGCTTCGGGCATTTGGGCCTTCTCATGATTTGCTGCATCCAAGGCTCCTTCAATCTATCTCAGCTCTGCTAGCAGGGTTTCTCTTCTTGCCGATAGTTGAGCAATCTTGTCCTCCAGATCTGCACAAGAGGCTTCTAGCTTACCGATGTCTTTGTGCTTCTCATCGGCAAGTTGCTTATGCTTCATCATGTCCTCCTGGAGTGTTGCCTGAGTGGCTCTATCGGCAATCCGCTGGGCAGCCCTTTGATACTGCAACTGCCGGCTCTCCAAATGTGCAGCCTGGAAAAGTGCTTCCTCAACATCAGCAGGAATATGACCTCGAATTCCTTTAAAAGTTGCTCTTGCAGAATCAGAATCCTGGATCAGTAAAGAGGTCTCCTGTTGCAGCAATGATAATAGCGTCTCCAGCTTTGACTTGGTTTCAGGTGATAGAACTCCAAGGGCTGGAGCAGAGCTTTCTTCAGAATCTTCATCATCGGGAACAATCCCACTGATAGAGAAGGAAAATAGACTATCGGGGGAATCTTGTTCCTAAAAAGGAAAAGGTAATGTCAGCAGAAGAGCCCAAAGTATTAAAGGTTATCTAAGGGAGTTAACTCACCTGTTTCAAGGCAATCTCTCGCCTTTGGCTCGAAGAAGCAAACTCAGGTACAATTGCCGATGATGTTTCTTGTGTTGGTACCTCAATTGGTTGCTGCTGCAACACCGGTGCCGATGAAGATCCTTGTATGGGTACAATGGCCGATAGAAGAGCAGTTGCCGATGGAGAAGTCTGCACAGATACGTCAGGCGATATCGGGCGAGGCGAGGACGCCGACGGAGATGGTGTAAGTCTTGCCCGCTTGGGTTGTGATTCTTCGCCCGATGAAGCCTTACGCTTGTGCTGTAAGATATCGGCGTCGGACGGCTGGGGGCATCGACAATGGATGGCTGAGGAATCGGTACACTTGGGACGGTTGCCGATGCAATCACTCGGTGCTGCAAGAGAGACAGATGAGTAAAAGTGCCGATCCAATAATTAAGGTTTAAATAAAGAATACCTCTGGAGAATCATCAAGGACAACAAGGTGGGGCAATGAAGGTGCTGCAGGAGGAGACGAAGGGCGAATTACCGATGAAGATTCTAGTGGTGTAGAACTCGCGCCCTGAAATGTGAAATCGGTAAATCACAGCAATCGGCATCTGCAAAAGAAAGTAAGGTGGTTACCTGAGATGTCTGTGCCAAAAATGTGACCGATTTAGTGCTCTTCTTGGTACGACCACGGCCCACTGGAGCATCTAGCGAGGGAGCTTTATGGCCGATGATGGATACCGGAGAGATCGGTTGCAACCGTATGACTTTGCCACTCTTACTTAATGTTGGAACTGGGTCATCGACCTGTTAAAAAGGGGTTAGTTGCCGATGGATTAAAGGGGAGTTGAAAGAAGTACAGAGGGTCAGACTTACCGCATCGGCAGGGATGGTGTGATCGGGATCAATGAGGTTCCAGTGAGGAGAGGCAAAGAATAGCTGCTCTTTCCATTCTTGCCACCATAATTTGAAGGACTCGGTGACAAAAGAAGTCGGTACCCAATCAGTTAGATCGACATTTGAGGTATCGGCATCGGAAAGGAGAGTAACAATCTTGTGCCAATCCACACGGCTCGCAATAGTCTCTCTCGGTTTAATCACATCGGCAAAACAGAGGTTGATGGGCAGTTGTCCAAAAGCTAGTTGTCTTGCTGCTACCGATGGATAATAGAACTCGTATGTGGGATTAATGTTCTTCCTGCTTCCAAATATGTTGACCGGGATGGCACGAGGGGTGATTATTGCATTAAGAATGTCGGCATCCTGGTTCAAAGCCTCGTCGGTAAGGTTAAAGGAAAGAGGGAATCTTGCTGCTTCATCAACATACGGGACCCAGGCCCGAAGCTCAGAGGAGATGCCGATGTAGAATCTGTGGAAGAGAGTGCCGATCTAGACTCTGTTTGCCTCTGCCCCTGGTAATACTGCCAGTGCTTCTCCAAAGTTGATAGGGGGCGCGTTGCCGATTCTTCTTCCCCGAGTTGATAATCTTCAGGAAGACTTCGAGGGAATTGCTGGGCGAACAGATCAATGTGGAAATACTTGTGCATATGGGCGTTCAACCACATATTGATGAACCACCAAGGGCCCCCCAGATTGCCGATGGATTTGCCTTGCAGCAGTCTTTGTGATACTTGGTGAAGGAGATGGTAGACTGAGCCAAGAAGGTATCGGCCCAGTGGGATTCTGACGCCACTAGCCAATAGCTCTGCTGCAGGAAGGTGCATGTTGGTCGGTCCAACTGTTCTGCCACAGAAAATAAATTTCTCAAGCCACATATTCAAAAAAGCCGAATGCTCCCTATGACTGACTGAACCAGATTTCTTATACTCGCTGATATAGCCAGTCCAGCCACCAATGTTCCTGGTGGTCAGCCGATGCTCAGGTTTTCGCTGGAACAGTGAGTTGTCATCGGCAGAGGAGATGTCCAAGCCAGTGAGCATGTACACATCGGCAAGGGTGGGAGAAGCTGGCCCATGTTTAAAGATAAAGGCATTCAGGGTATCCGACCAGAAATAGGAGGCGGCAATTAACAAAGACTCATTCCTCTCCATATCGGCAATAGATATTCTGATGCATTGTTCTAATTTACGTTCCGCCCAATATAGCTCCATTGGCCTAGCGACCCTCAAATACCAATCTTTCCATCCCTTGGTGGTTTTTGGCCAGGATCGGAAGGTATCAGTCCAGAATCCCAAGTCAAAATTCTAAGTTCTAAAGGGGATTCGATTGGTTTCTGCGTTTATGATGTCGGTTGGGTCTGGATTTCCCATTGGGCCAAGGCAGATAAAGTGATTCTGATGCATTGGAATGAGAAGATTATTGCAAAGTTTCTGAGATTAAAAATTAGGAATAAGGAAGAGTCATGAACTGCGCGGAGAAGGAGAGACGAAATGTCAGAAGACGGGCAAAAGAAGAAGACTAACCTTGGGGACGTCAAAATGGATAGCCATGGCCGCGATGAAGATGGAGAAGGCAAAGAATGCTAGCGGAGGCTAAGGATCACCGTCAAGAGTGCCGAATGATCGAGTTCGTCGAAGGATCGCCTGTTGATGTCGCCGCTGGAGAGAGAAAAGCTAGGGTTTGAATCGCAGATGAAAAATGGGCCGCGGCGGAGAAAGCATTATATGGGCCTGTCGGTACAGGATTTTCACTACCGCGCGCGCAACTCTCGAGGAGAAGTTCAAGCGGTTTGGGTAATAATGACCTGGAGGAAATTTTGGCGTATAAAATATTTTATACTCCAAAATTAGGGGGCATGTGTTGACACCGTTTTTCGGCACGTGTCAATAAGGATCGGAAGACTAAACTAAATCGGCAAGAAGGTGGTTATTCTCCAGTATTGCTTCTGAGTTGCCGATGGATGATTGCCGATAAAGGACATGTTGATCTCGTACATTGCCGATGAAGCCAGAGGGCTGTTGCCGATGGAGAGAGAAGCATGATTGCCGATGGAAAGCAGAATTGAAGAACGTGGAAAGCAGAGCTAAATCATTATCGATGGGTTTTGCCGATGGAATCTATAGATGAGGAGCGTGCCGATAGAGGTTTCATCGTAAGCAATGGATAAGGAAACTGGCAATATTTATGCCAATATTGTAATAGTTTATTTTTGAGTCCGACCTTGGTACGAGTCATTATTTTTTATTCCTTAGAGATAAGACTTGTTTAGGTAATACTTTGTCGTGTCTATTTAGGACTCATAGTACCAGGGTATAAATATGTACCGAGAGATAACGTAAAAAGGGAACCAAAAAATGCAACAAATCTATTACTTTTATATACTTTTCAAGTAATCTACTTTTCGACGACTTCGTCACCAGTATCTTTTCCTTTTCAACGAGTTCTTTCAAGAATCGACGGGCTGCATCAACTTGATCTCCGGCGACCTTGCAGGTTCCGCGTCTACCGAGCACGATTCAGGCTTTGACGTCCGGGCGTATCGCTGTCGTCTCGTCTGATCTGTTCAACAATTATCGAATATCCTCTGAGCTTTGACGTCCGGGCGTATCGCTGTCGTCTCGTTCGGGTTTTATTCAAATTTATCATCCTTGTCGATTAACAGGTCAAATCGACTGGCACGCCTTGATATCGAACTTGGGTATTAGCCCGGTGTGTTTGCAGATCCAACGCCTTTTTGCATCAACACAAACGTGTTTTGGCGACATTGTCTTGACATTGGTGATCGTATTCCAGAGGAGTTGACATCACGGATCAAGCCTGTTTGTCGCATAGGACTACTAGAGCCCCATGTTGGGGATGTATTTTTTTCCCGTCTTTTTTTTTTCTTTTTTTTTTGATGTAATAATTTGGTCTGATTCTACCTACGGGTAGATGAAGCCGGATAGTTTCTATCTTTTATCTAAAAAAATGTCTGGTCAAACATATTATATAGAAGAAATAGCACACGTGACATGCCCCAACGTGAAATTGGGAGCTAGTGTCGAACAAGTAGTAATTCTACGGAAATGCTTTAATCCAGGAAAAAAACGTTGCATACATCGTGACATAGGCAAATATGAGCAATCCAGTAGTTATGTGCAGACCTGCCACGGCACAGTGGCGCGTGTGGCTACTCAACTCTGCTTCTTAACAATGTACATAGAAACAAACATTAGCTTCCTGTTGGTGTTTGGTTTGAGTCCCTAAACTTTAGACACTAAATTTCTTCGCTGTAGTCTTTTTAAAATAAAATGGAGAAAAATCTAATAACTAAATTTATGTTGTTTTTTGAAATATAGGTATATTTAACTATTGGAATGCACAAATGATGCCTTAAATAAAAAAGAAAATATACAGGGGCACATCGAAGCGCGAAAAAAATAAAAAAAAATCTTGGCCTAGTGCTGGCCACGTCGACACTCTGCAAAGCCGCCATGAAGGGCGTCGGCACCGTGACCGCCACTTTTCTTGGCCGAGTGTGCGATAAAAAGCACTCGGCAAACAGCCCTTTGCCGTTGAAAAATCCCCGAAGGCCGTTTGCTAAGTGTGGCACTCAACAAAGCCTTAATTTGCCAAGTGCAAAGGCTCTTTGCCACTTGGCAATGAATTAACTAGACTCGCATACGCTAGCTAAATATGAGAATCAGTGCTTCTAACACATGAGAGCTAAAAGATTGATTAATTTCAAAATCTTATGCTGGTTGCTAGCTAAGTATAGCTAACTAAGTGTAACTAATTTAGATTAATTTTTAGTCCGAACTAGAAACTAGCTCTACTCATCCAAACAAGCCTGTATTGCTACGTACTTGTGGCAACCGCATGCAAGCGCCATCTTCAAGTAGCTTATGGATCACATACATGAGCTCTTTGTTGATGCTGATCATGAGGGTCATGTTGGCAACGGCGGACAGCGCCAGGGTTCTGTTGATCTGTTTATCGATGGGGGGCGCCGAACTCCTTGGCCTTCTTCTTGGTCTTGTCGATGTGCGACTACGTCCTCTTCCTCTGGCACTTGTGGAGGAGCGCCATGGCGTCGTTGAGGTGGCCGTGTACGTAGATTTTCTCAAGCATGGAGCTGGTCACAGGGGCCAGAGAATCGTATCCACGTGTTTCCTGAGGAGAGTGCATTTTTCCCTCACGCGCTGAGCATTTTCCGCAAGCTTCACGTCCTATTCAGCAATAGCGATGATGGAAGCGATCAACCCTATTATGGCCACCACATCAAGCATCTCAATCGGTCAATCAGATACCCCTGTTCTTGGGATGGGTGTGCCAGCGCCGTCTCAAGCAAATAACTCAATCAGAAAAGGGAATTGGAAAATGTGTTTTAATTTTGCTGACCTCCAAACAACCCAAAGAACGAGTTATCAAGTGCAATATACATGGGCTGTTGCCCAAACACGTCACGCGGCCCAGATATGCCGGGTTTTACCGGCCCACAAAAAGATAATGCACACATATCCGGTCCATCTATGCATATACTATGGTCCATCACACCAAACAAAAAAAGAAAGTTTAGCGAGCACAGTCAGCAGGGGCCCTTATTTATGAACGGATTTGCTCGGAGATGTGCACCACGAAATTAAAGTAGATTCTGCTAAAAAAAAACGAAATTAAAGTAGATGGTTGTCTCGTCAACCATTGCGGTGCTGGGTGTGTGAATGTGAGAATTGTGTAAAAGTTGACCTTAGCTTGTTCCTCTGATTTTCTATCATCCAGCAACTTGAAAGAGACATGTCTAGTTGTTGCTTCTCCGAGACAGTCTAGGAGGATTTGTCTGCACCTTGGTCAGTGGAAAAAATAATGTTGGCTTCTACTGCACTAATAACACTCAGGCCTTGTTTAGATACTAAAATTGGTATCCAAAATTTACTATACAGAATTTTTATTCTCCGTCACATCAAAATGCCGGCACATGTATAAAGTACTAAATATAGATGAAATAAAAAACTAATTACAAAGTTTTATTATACTTTGCGAGACAAACATTTTAAGCCTAATTAATTAATATTTGAATAATTATTACCAAATAAAAACAAAATTGCTACAGTATGACAAAACACTCACTATGCAGAATTGGGATACCAATTTTGGTATCTAAACAAGGCCTCACTGAAACACTGTATAGTACAGTACGTGGCATGCCGCCGTTTCTGCTAACGTGACTGTCTTATCCAGTTTAAGCAGTAGTTTTGATCGAATAATGACTAAACGTGTGATAAGTAACTGACTGTTTACTGTTTAATGTTTAGAACAACAATGATTCTGACTATTTTCCTCAAAAGAAATTATTCTGACTATTAAAAAAGTCAATATAAGAAATGACCATAAAAGAACTCGTACGTATCCAAAAATTGAAATTACAGCATGATGTTTGTAAGAATTATGAATGAGTTGTCAGAAATGTTAGAGCTCAATAGAGTGAATTAGCCAGATTCAAATGAGGATGCCTGTCCTGTTAAGAAAACTCGGCATGGTTTTCTGAAAGAAATTTGGAATTGTGTGTCTGGAATAAATGTTGCATGTGCTTAAAAAAGACTTTTAGGTACGTGGCTGCATAATTTTCAACTGTGTTGTTAGGTACGCGTCTATGATGTGGCGTTTGTACCAGTTGCTTCTTATCCACGAGCAAAGTTTAGGAGAATTTGTCCATGATCAACTTGTCAGAGATGAACAGAAATGCTTGGTTCAATTGTCGGTGTTTGAATACAATTCAAGCCTCTGATTTTCATGCACACAACCACGAAAGAGAAAAACCCGCACACACTATTGACTATTCGTTCCCTTGTTCCACGTTTCGGGGCATCTGTGACACTCGAAGGCCTGCACCTCCTCTCCTATAAGAAGACATTCGATCAGCCTCTCAGAGATAGACGTAGGAAGGAAATATATCCAAGCAAGAAACTTGCATTCTAGCCTGTTCCTGCCAGGAGAAACAAAGATGAAGCCCCAGATTATACTCGTCGTCACTCTGGCTGTTTTCGCCGTCATCGCAGCTCTGGCGCCGCTCGGCGAAGGTGACCATGAATCCTTCTGCCATTTAGTCTAATTTTCATATGGATAAATATAAATCCCATGTTAGGATGACACAGTTTTGCACACTAATAGACATTTTATTTTATTTTTTTTTACTAAACATGCGTTGGGCATACCGTACACCCAGGCTCGTCGTGGCCGTGCTGCGACAACTGCGGTATTTGCAACAGGAAGCAGCCGCCGGAGTGCAAGTGCATGGACGTCTCGACGGACGGGTGCCACCCGGAGTGCAAGAACTGCACCAAGATCGGTGCAGGGATTATTCCCGGCACAGGCCCCGGCCCCGTCATCACCTACCGCTGCGACGACTACCTCACAAACTTCTGCCAGAACACCTGCACGGCGGCGTAGAGGACGCCGTCGATCTGCTGCAAGCATGCAGGCGTGCCGCCATGTCGAGTTTGCTTCTCTCGAGCTTCGTCAGTGAAGAAATAGACAAATAAATAAATGTCGCCGGTCTGTTCGGTGCTAGCTCTTGTTCGTCGTCAGTGTATTGGTACTGTAATGCTGTTTATGGAATAAATAAAGAGCCATAGCATGATCCAAGTACCAAAGCAATGTTGGATGGTCTTGTTTACTGGCATCGTGAGGTCCTTTGATTTTGTTCACTTTGGCCTTTGCGGCTTTATCCGTGTCGAGTCATGACATTATCTTGGGTACCTTGTTGTATTGCCCACTTCCAGCGAAATGTCTTATCAGGCAGGCTCACCACGTCATTCATATGCCAAAATTCCAAATGGCAACACGTTTTTGTGACGTTCAGACTCGAGACGCACAACCAGATGCTACACGACAATCTTTGTGACAGAGACACAACGGGGAGGTCACGGACTCATGGGGACGCGATCGAGCAGAGAAAGGAACTTGGAATTATGTTTGTTAATTTCGCTGACCTCCGAATCTCCCATACATCGAGTTATAAATTTTTTTTATGAATGTGCGTACATGTTGTGAGAGTCCAAAAATGCAAGACACATGGGATTGGCCTAGAGGCACCACGTGGCCGAAATATCCCGACTTACAGGCCCATTATAGTTAAATCACGAAATGACAGGGTCTACATATCAGGTCAATCTGTGCATATACCGTGGTTCATCACACTCCTCCCCTCTTAAGCAGCAGCATGCCCTCACGATACAGTATGCCTAGAAGATTTCTTGATCTTCTTGCTCTTGGGCTGTGGCGGCAGTGCTTCCCAGCTTGTCCATTGTGCCGGTGAAATCTTGCATTGCACCAGGGCCATCTGCACCACATGATCACCCACCAGCTTCAGCTTGGATGAAAACAACTGGCCAGAAGGCAAACTGAGGAAAGTGGTTACGAGATTTAAATCAACGTCATGTATGAGCTATGGTTTATGGTGGCACGCGCAAAGCTTTCTTCAGCTGAGAGACATGGATGACTAGAAGGTCCAAAGTATTTGTAACTGAGCTTGCGATTAGAGTGACGCTAGGACGACTACTGAATGTGTGGTTGCAGTTTAACATACACGTAGTCCCCCCACCTCGAAAGAGCCTTCCAATCTGTTTTTGTCAGCTTGCATCATCATGCGATGTTGTGGCCGAGCTAAGTTCTGCTGAATGTGCTACAAAACAGATTGTCTCTATTATAACCACTGATTTTTTTTTGATGGAAATTATAACCACTGATTTAGATGAGTAACAGAACAAGCACCACCAATAGTTATGCCAAAATGATGTGGTGGGTGACCATACAAAGCTTGAAAAGGTGTCGAGCCATGAGCTGAGTGGATGGTAGAGTTATACAAGAATTCTGCCAAAAGGAGATCCATTGTGCCCATTGGATAAGACATGAGTGCAGCATCCATCAGAAAATAAGTTTCATGTCATTGATTAAGGTTAAGACGATCAAATTTCCCATGAATGTTCAGGGGTTTTTCAATCAACTTAACGAGTTCTTGCTAAATACACTAGTAAAGATCCTATCTCTATCATAAATGATGATTGAGGGCATGTCATGAAGCTTATAGATGTGAGGTTTAGAATGCCTGGGCAACTGAAGAAGCATGCATTTGAGTGGTGCGCCGTCTCAAGCAGAACGTGAGCAAAGAAAGGAAAAACAGAATTGTTTCGTTAATTTCGTTGCCCTCCAACCTCCCACACAAAGAATTATCAAGTGCAAGGTACATTGGCTTGGCCCAGATGTGCCACACGGCTAGCATATATATGCCAGCTTACAGGCAAAACGTACAATATAACTTGATTTTTCCATGTCCTCTTTCATAACCTCTAATCATATTGATCCATTTGATGCCGTATCCCTTGAGAGCATCCGATATAATCTTGCACTAGTCCATAGCGCGCGCCTTCGCGCGCGAGGTCTGGCCGCCCGCATGTTTCAACGACTGGAGGTGTAACATTTAGAACTTCGGTAACTGGTTAACACAACGCCGCATAATATTTATATAAACGAAGGGGAGTCCAGGCCGAAGCTAATATCGTCTTACACAGCACGAGGGGTGGGGCATAATTTATCAGTTCTGCCCACACACCCAATTAGTTCAACACAGCCATACAGAGTTGTTACAATAATAGTTTCCTAACAATACAGCATAGTCATTAGTCACTGTCTGAGTTGCCCAGGTAGTTGCCCAGGTAGTTGCCCTCGGAGTCGTAGTCACTGTCTGAGTTGTTGTCTGCTGGTTGGACACCATTGAGCTGGTCTTCATCTGTGTATCAATAGCTGCATTTTAGTTCGTATGGTTTCAGAAGTAAAAAAGTACAGCCGTTTGGTGCAGTTACCCTCGAGCTGCTGTTGAAACGCCTCTCTAAGCACATCGCTGTCGTACCCTGCTTCTGGGTCTGTTATAAAATACTTGTGATGAATTATTATGTAACTAAGAATGATCAAGTTTCAATCTGAAGGCTTGGGTATGAGGTACCTGTATAATCAGTTCCTGCCTTGTGATTCACAGGGGCGGAGGAGTCATCTGGGCCAAGGTCTGGTGCCTCATTGTAGGGATAAGTCTTGACCGTGACAGGGAAAACAACGTTACGAACACCTTGTTCTATAGGAAACTGGATAGCTAGCTGGCCAGTCTTTGGGATAGACTCTGTGTTAAGTGCAAAAGCATCAAGACGGCAGACACCCTTGGCTCTGTGGTAGCTGCAGGTCTGAATGTTGCAATGTGGCTCGAGCAGGGGTGCCAAGGCGCTTGGAACAAATGCATGTGGTGGGATTCCAATGACGTCCACAGTCACCTTCATCTCCCAGTCCACAAGGCGAGCGCCGTAGTGGCTGGACCATGGGAGAAGGCTCATACAGAAGCCATGACCTCGAAGAATGCGAGAGGAAGTGACAATATCTCTTTCTTCGACATTGTCAAACTGAATGACAAAGTCAGAGTTGAAGCGTGAGATGACTATAGGGTACGCCAGGTTCGGGAACTGATCTAGAAAGGCAAGGCGTATGTCTTTGGCTGTAGGCTTTGCGTCTCTGGGGAAAACGTGGTTTGCAACAACAGCGTTGTCGAAATGCATCTCGACCGCAAGGATCTCGGGGTTCTCGTTTGGCCGGAGGATAGCGAGTCCTGGGAGGGAGTGACCGTTCTACACAATGGCAGCAACAATGAATTCATTGTTGCTGCCATTCTGTAGAACGAATGGTATATCCGGTCCCAGCCGCTACGGTCCTTGCTGCCAGGGCGAACGAAAAAGTCGTGTCGAAAGCTCACTGTGCTGTATGACGTAGGGCCACAGTTAATGGCCATGGCTACCATGCGCCTGCTGCTGGGATCTCTAGACGGCCAGCGCGATGCTGGATCGGAAACATTAGTCGTATAAGTATGGCCGCCACCGACTATGCCGGCGCATATAGAAGGATCTGCGTGTAAAAGACTACGGTCCAAGCGCGCGGTAGGCATAACGCTAAACAGACTGGCAATGCTGTTATCCTGTACCAGCAGCGCGCTAGCAAGCATTGCATAAACCGATCAAAACATGAACAAACAGAATTCACGGAAGCAGCAAGATCCAATGATTGTCTCGATCTCCTCAACAACAGTCTGATGTCTTAGACCGGATATGCTCGACGGTCCATAAAAGGTGTGGGTGTAGGGTTGCCGTCGTGCCATAGCAACACCACTACTAGAGGCCACACACTGAGTTTTTCTAAACCGAAATGCAAGTCATTAACCTACAAAGTCATTCCTGCCTATACAATAATAGATGCCCTGGGCATAAATCATCAGCTCGTCGGTCAATGGTGCGCAGACGACGACGGTTCCAAAAGCAGGCAGAAGTCTCATCTGGACGCAAAAAGGCAGCGACTTCGTCCAGCCAAAAAAATTTGCAGTTGTCAAGAGACCTGCAGAGGATTAGCTGTGTTAAATAGATGCAAAGTGTAGGCCACAGTCTGTGTACAAAACGTAGGATAGAACAGTCCCCACCTTATCTAGCCACTTTTTTGGAGCAGAGAAGAACCTCGACGGGCCCTTTTGTTCTCAGCAGCCTTGGGCTTGACAGAGGCACTGTTGCAGATAAGAAAACAAGCAAACAGTCGTGAGCACAGAGCATATAATCAGATGGACAGTTCATGTGATGCAACTTCTAGACACTGTGGTTAGAGCCAACATAACAACTAAGCAATCGTGAGCACAAAATAGGTAATCAGAGGGATAGTTTTTGCGACGTACCTCTTAGCTATGGTGTGGTCAGAATCATCAATCAGGGACTCAGCATCCGGATCTCCATTGCTCAGAGCATCATCTGGGAGATCATCCTATGACAGGAAACAGAATATGTCGGGCAAATAGGCAATCATAGGTTAAGGATCTAATCTTGTTCACAGAGTTGTTAAACTACAGAGGTTGATAAGGTAACACTCTAAAAAGGAAATAGTGGCATGCCTGTTCCTCCTGTTCTTCATCTGAGGAAAATTCAAGCCTTTTTCTAGCAGATGACTCCAATCCTTTACCTGACCTGCCGCTGCACAAAGGCATCCAGAAATTAGTGGCTACGGAGAAACGATATACCTCTTTGCTTTGTTGAAGGAAGAGGAGATTACCTTGTCTTGTCAGCTGCTGCTGGTGTCTCGCCAGTGTCAGCGGCTGAGGAGGGTGTTAAAACCATAGAAACAGCAGCAGTTTTGTTCACAGAACCGGGTGTTGCAAGGACTATCTGGGTATCAGTAGTTTGAGTGAGGTTCTGAGTGGAGCCAGGGCTACTGGTAGCACCACCACCTCCAGTTCCAGGTGTGGGAGGTGCAACATCAGGCTGACCGTGGGATGTGATGACTGAAACAACCTGGTAGCTCTTCTGCTCCCTGTAATAGCTTTGCTGAGTAAGAACGATGTGGAAGGTGAACCTGAGGTTAACCAGCCTGGTGATGTCTGGTGGATAGGCCGGGATTGGCAGCATTCCTAAGGATTTGCTGAACCGACTTTCCAATCATCCGGCGTGCAATATCACCAAAGCATATCATTTCAGCCTCATCAGTGCCATCAAGAGCCACAAAAGACAGCTTGTATCTATTTAGGATTAGGAATACAGTCAGGTATCACAATGGTAGAAGCTGGCAGGACAGGGTAAATTCAGAAGTGCTAAGAGTATCACAATCTATCACTTACTTCATACAGATGCACAACTGTGGTACAACATAATATTCGAAGGACCCAAGTAAAACAAAAAAAAGAAAGTACAGCTTGGTGTTTTGGTTGAAGGACTCAGTTTGTCATTTTAATTTAAGAAGATACTACTGCAATCGGAATCATGGCAATCACACAATATCTCTGTGTTCCATGACATCCTAATTCTATTCCTACAAAGCAATTAATCTCATAGGCCTACCCTTCTAATGCATACATTGGTTAGTGTGCAATGGCACCATAGATAGAGGCAGAAAAATGTTTTTTTTAATTCTACAGCACTATCCTCTTATCTAGGGGATTAACTATCAATCAAAAGATGCTAGAGTACTCTACTGATTTCAGAGGTAACAACACCATGTTTTCACTGCTTAATAGAAACAGAACATTGTAATAGGTGGTGTCTGAGCACATGTACTTACCTGAACCTATAGGCATTTGTTGAGCATGCATTGCACCTATAGCCTGAACCATCAACAACACAAGACTTGCTGCATCTGTTGCAAGAAGCGAACCCCACCAAGAAACATTTGGAACCAGACGACCAATAGTAACGGAGCAGCGGTACCCATTGGCCTGCAGTGAACCAGAGTTGATAAGCAAGCCTATATAGTTAAGTGATTAGACCCAGAGCATAAGCAAAATGTACGGGTCACGTGCTTTACCGCAAAATCATAGGGGTCCATCTCATTGAGTTCTCTAAGAGTTTTTTCTTCGGGAGCTGCAACCACCTCGGACTGGGCAGGCTGATCCTGAGGCACAGCAACAGACCTGACCTGAATGACTTGGTTCCGGTAACTGCAAAATGTGGGGAACATGTTAGAACAGGCAACTGGCCTGGCTAACCTGGAGTGTGTAAGCGACAAAGGTGGGAACACATATAGAATTCACAAACCTGTCATAGAACTGGCGAGCCTCAGGTATATCTGGATTGAAGTACCAACGGGATGCTGTATTTGCACTGACATAGTAGGTACCTGCATAATTTCAATGAGGTGTTAATGTTTCTAGCGGGTCATGCTGAATAGGCAATGTTCTAGCGACAATAGCATACAGTATTGAGTTAGGAATCCAAGTTGACGACGCGTACCCTGATAGGATTTCATAAGCCCCCCAACGAAAAGGACCACAATAGGCCTATCCCTGGAATCAGTGTTGACACCCTCAGTGTTGAAAGCAGCAGCTCTGTCCCCCCACAAAGTCACCTTCATCTCTGAGTACCTATAGTTGTCAAAAAAAAAAAACACTCCACACTAAGGCAAAGGACTGGAGCAGGTGGTAAGTGAACCTTTGAGTAAACTAAAGAAATCTAACCTTATATCCCTCAAAATTATGTGCCTTGTGAGAGTCGGTGCTGGCTTGTTTGGCAGATGCACCATGTAAGCCTCAGATTTCTCAACCAAGATGCCAATGGTGTCTGCAATAGTAATAGTATTAGAAAAAGATAGAGGAATACTAACGACAGGAACTGTAGGTGGCGTGGCCTTACCAACGAAATCCCTTGTGTCACCAGCATGCGAGGGGAGCTCACTCAGAGGTGTTATCCTGTATGCATACCTTGGGAAATCAGGAATGTCAGCCATTGGAGCTGAAACAGTGGTACGCAGCGTGAATTCAACCATATAGCGACAGGCAACAGGTCTGTAGGCTGATTTTGCATTTGATACTCTGAAACGGCTGATCACATAGATGTTGCCTTCCTCAATAAGAGGGCTCTTTGTTTCAACCTGAGCAGCAGGAATCTCACCATAGATGCTGTTTCCCTGTGTACAAAAATAGAGACACGGATGGATATCATAGATGTATACATAGAGAATACCAACAGCATCAGAAGGGAGAGTGTGACAGCAAATTACGACAGAACTTGATATCAACAGACATAATAAGTACATGTACAGAGAAAAAATAGGTTCATAAGGGATACGGGCATAGGGGAAAGATCAGACCCTTTCATCAACAAGCACAAGATCAACATGCTGTATGGGACCATCATCAGTTCCACCGCGATACTCCCACTTGCGACAAACCCGGACACAAATGGTCGAGCGCCACTCACGAGGGCGCAGAGCAGGAACCAAGTCATAAACCATGGTGCAGGGCTGCAGAAGCAAAAGTTGTACTAAAATGTTAGGCAACAGTGGCATAACAGACGATGAAAGAGCTTTGACAAAATGTTTTTTGTTGGACCAAGACACAGAGAACAGCAAACCCGTAATATATGAGTCAGTACGGTAGGTGAACTCTATTAGTTTTAGAAATAGACTTACCTAAATAGTTGAGTAAAAATGCAGACATCACAAGAACAGAAAAGACATAGCAAATACTCTATGGGCCCAAAAATATTGCAGAATATCTATGCCTAAAGTCAAAGTCAAAAGTTTCAGAGCTGCTTTCCAGAAAAGATATAGCACACAGAAACAAAACCAGGCTAAGCTGAAGATGTGTTTGGGATCATCGCTAGAATTTCACGGTACACAATATTCTGGGTTTCATCTGTACAATTGCCATCCTGGTCCTCTATGATAATTTTAAGCCCATGTTTGGAAGTAACTCTTGAGATTGCAACGTACAATTGACCATGACTAAACACGGGGTTCTTTAGGTAGATGCCAACCTGAGACAATGTCCCTGGCTCTTATTGATGGTCATGGCATAGCAGACTTTAACCGGGAACTGCCGTCGCTTTAGTTCAAAGGGTATCCTTTTAGTTTTTAGACTGAGATAAATTCTGGGTATATGCACAATATCTCCAATATTTGACCCTGTTATAATCCTAGCCTCTATCAACGCATCTCCAAGATTGGTGATGACCAGCCTCGTGCCATTACACAGGCCACCTGACTGGTCAAGATTTCTAAGCATCATTATAGGAAGGCCTTTCTTAAGAATAAGTCGATTCTGCGGGAATTTGTTGCCATTTAAAGAATTAAGGAATTCTATTGGATACATGTCATCGTAAGACTCATGACCGAGAAGACATACGTTTTCTCTTACTGGACCCTTGGCCAGGCAGAACAGCAGTGGCCCGCGAAGAAGCTATCGACCACGAAAAAGATTCAGTCAATCTATAGCCGGCAACCAAAGAACAGACAGACCTAAAAATAATCAGGAAGGCAACATACAAGCTCCTTGGCCAACACTTTGGCTTGAAACCACTGGCCTACGTCGAGCCATCTGGAAAGCTTAAGAAGCACGAATCAATCACAATAAGTTTATTGCTGCATTTTTAAAATGTTGGACAGCACAGGACTCTTTTTCAAACAAGCATGCTCAAAGACGACACTTCTTTGATTAAGGATTCAGACTGAACGGCTAAATCGCGCCGCTCTGTTGCCAGCCTACCAACCATACCTGCCGCTCTAGCAGCAACAGAGACAGTTGAAGTCGCTATTTTCTTGTACATGAGCACACCCTGAAAATTATAATCCACCACAATGAACCCATACATCTTCTGAAGGAAAGCTATAGCCTGCAACGCAGCATGCTCATAGGCAGACCCAAAGAGATCATCCCCAGGTGCCCAAAAGAAAACGCTACGGCACGGTGTTACACTCCCAGCGCAAGGCACCACAACCTCGACCCCATAAACAGGTGCTCCATCTCCGCCAACCTCAAATACCACGGACGCATACGGCACCCCGCACCGGACTGCAACTGTCTGCAGAAGCGCCAAATAGGACGCACGAACAGCAAACATGGCGCCACTTCTCACAGTCTAGGAATATTAAAAAGAAAAAGAAAAACGCAACACCACGCCGCCCCAAAGTGGACAAAACAGAAAGGCAAGGAAAGGAAAATGAGCAGTACGTCAGACCAAGATCGAAACCACCAATCCCACCAAGATATCAATAAAATGCAGGCAAAATCTAGAATGGATCGGCGTTCGTCAGCATACCCACGAGGCCGAGCCGAATCTGCAAACCCGCACCGAAATCCTGCCCCCGGTGACGAGCTCCGACGGCGGCAAAACGCAGCCGCTGTTCCCCGCACCGCGTCCTCCAACCAGAGCCTCTAGATCCCCGTCCAGTACCTACAAATCAGCGCACCACGTTCGATGCGGAGGGAGAGAGAGCATTAGTTTTGAGTCTCTAAGCAACGGAAGCGAGCACGGGATGCGCGTGCAGGCACCATGAGCGGCGAGCCGCCATGGAAGCTTACCTCACAGAAACGGCGAGAGTGCAGGGGAGTCTGAACGGAGGGGCAGCAACCCTTTTTATCGTGCCGTTCCCGCTGGCACCGTTGTAGGGCATTCTCTAACCAGCACCAGACCCCGACACCTGGGCCCGGTAATCTATGGGGCCACCCGTTCAGCGGCACAACAGATCGGTCAGCTTGCTGCGCAGCGCACGGACGGACTCGGCAAGGCGCCTGGCGCTCCGCAGGCCAACACGGGCACCGAAACCTCACAATACTGGACCCCACCCTGACAACGGATGACGAAGCGACGCACGCGTGCAGACTACGAGGCGGTGCACACGCGATCGCTGACCATGGGCCCCACAGCGTTTCAGCCAACCGTGTGTAGACAACGCCTCTGCCGGTCGACCGGGAGCAGAGAGCGGCCATTCCGTCGCCCGTCTAGCCGGTCAGACCTCCCAATCTGGTGGGAGGAAGGCGGGCCACGCGGGATTTAGGGCTTAGGGCTTAGGGCTTAGGGCTTAGGGCTTAGGGTTTTGGGGTTAGGGTTTTGGGTTTTGGGTTCAGGGTTCAGGGTTCAGGGTTCAGGGTTCAGGGTTCAGGGGTTCAGGGTTCAGGGGTTCAGGGTTTAGGGTTCAGGGTTCAGGGTTCAGGGTTCAGGGTCTAGGGTT
>CM041633.1:13740-29598 GCA_023333625.1 Bothriochloa decipiens
ATTTTTGGGCTTCTAAAACTCAAGATATGGATCTGGTCAAACTTAAAAGCATTTCTAGGGGCACTTTTCAAGGTTAATTAAAAACAGCAGAAACTTTAAACTAACACATGCCATATTATAGATCCACAGCATAGATCTACTCACAAGGATTACAAAACATGTTCATTTGCTAATTTACGATTTTTCTACTAATTACTATGAATTTCTAAAGATTCAGCCATTTATATGCATAAACAAAACATAAAGGGAAAACACATTTGCACTGGGGCCCCTGCAGAAAACACAAATCAAACACCTGCGAACAGGTCCTTCTAAGAACTATTCATCTAAGTCATGGCTTTGCATATGGACCCTTTCCTTACATTAAATTCGAGGTCTAGGTCCCTAACGCGAGCTGGGAGCAGAGGACGGGCGAGAGCTCGCGGATCTGGCCGGGGAAGGCTCGCCAGTGGTGATGGAGTAGCGTAGGAGCATCAGGAGGTCTACGCGCGCCCGATGGTGGTTTCGGACTATCTCACAGTGGCCCATGGTGGCCAGGCCACATGCACCGGCTGCCCGATGTGGCGATGGCGGGCAGCAGCGGAGCACCCGCGTTGGTCGGAGCCAGGGAAGATGTGCGGGAGGGCGGTGCAATGAGATAAAGGGGGCGACGCACTCGTCCAAGGCAGTGAGGGCACGCAGCCATGGGAACACAGGCGGTGGCCGGAGCTCGTCGCGCTGGCCATGGCAGACACGGTTGATTCGGTCGATTGGCCCTCCCTAGCCCCCGAATGCGACTGTAAACCATCTGAGGAGATAGGGCAGAGCGAGGCGAGGCCGTGTGCGCGGTGGAGCAGGGAATGGTGCGGCGGTGAGTGAGCTGCGCACTGACAAAGCTCACGGCGATAGCAATGGCAAGGTCGCCGACTCAGAGCTGCGCTTGGTGAGAGAGAGAGGCGATGGAGAGGCAGGGCAGGCGCGACGCGTCTTATAGGCGAGTCGGCCGGTCCATGGCCACCCACGGCCATTGGTGATTGCCGGCCACGCGGCGCGCGTGAACTGGGCAGGCCGGGCAGTGGCAAAGAGGAGCCAGGCGACCTGACAGGTGAGTCCCACTCCCCCTTCCATATTTAGAAATAGCAAATTAAACCGAATTTGATGCTCCATAGCTCAAAAATTATGCAAAATTAGCCAAAACACCCTAAATATGAAATGATTCTTATAAAAATTTCAACATTTCATCTTTAAGGGTCAAGGTCTGATTCTACCCAGATTTTGAATTACAAAGCTCCAAACTGAAACTACTTTGAAAAAGACTTAAATAAAAATTGCATTGCAAAACAGCCCCTATTTCTGACTTGTGAGCACTTTTTGAGCATATTCTATCCATTTTCATTAGATGGCCCTTAAACAAAGTTTGTTCTACATAAAATTTACTACAACTCTTATTAAGGGTGCATCAACATGCAAACACCTATATATCATGCATTTCTTAATCAGTCAAACAAAAGCTCTTCTGTGGTCAATTTTGGTCAACTATTAATTAAAAGCATACTTAGGCGAAATGGTCAACATAAACATTGCCCATTTTGCATCCTAAACATGTCTAGGTGGGTTTAGTGACCAAACAGCACACATTGGCATTCACAAACATTATTATTAAGCAAAAAGGGACATTTTAAGCACAACTTCATAAAAATTAATGAAACAACTTGCTTTATCATTTCATGCTTATGAATGAGAGATGTTTATGCTCATGAAATGCAAGTGCAAAGTGAAAGCTTAACACTGGGGTGTTACACGCCACGCCTGCTTCTCTGGCTGAGGGTCATGGTAGGCCGATTTGGCCATCAAACGGATGCTGCGGCGTGGGACCAAGTTGTCGTCGATGGCCCTCGTAGTCCAGGCGTGAAGCAGAGTCTTGATCGGAGGCTCCTCCAATGGCAGTGTCACGGAGTCAATGAAGGCGGCCACCAATGCAACTGTAGGCATGGCAGTAGCAGGCATGGGGGGGTCCGGGTGGTTCAGCGGCCGGAGTAGTCAGAACTGGGCTGTTGGAGAGTGCCCCGACGTCAGAGACGATCACCGCATCCTCACCATCCACCCCCAGTGCCTCAGCATCCTTGAAGCTGAGCTGGGCCATACGTTGCGGCGGAAGGGTGTCCACTAGCATGGCCTGGGACTCCATGGCGGCAGCTGTCGTAGTGGACGGACGTAGCACAAGAACTGTCGCAACGAGGGAGGCAGTGAGCTCGTCAAGCATCAGGTCGACCCAAATGGGTGGCCAAGCGGCCCTGCACAGTGTTGCCGCTAGTGGGTCAGCGAAGACTGGAGCCACGACGGTGTCACCCACCGTCTCCTGCTTGGCCGCATCTGAGCCACTGGGAGGTGTAGGCAGGGATGGCCGTGGGCCGCCACCCACCACCGCCAACATCCGAGGGCCACGGGCCGGGCAAGGAATCTGTCCGACAAGGATGGTTTCCTGCATTTCTGGCGCGCCAACACCACTTCTACAAGGTCAAGGATGAGCATGGCGAAGTCCTTGCTCACAAGATCAAAAGGGAGTTCTGGGTGAGTCTTTGCATCGCACCGCATATCTCAATACTACGCATTCGTTGGACTTTCTTCAAACAATGAAATGATGTTTGATGTCTGTGTGTAGTTGTACTTCAAGTTGGAGGAGGGGCAGGACGAGCAGCGGGCGGCGCGGTAGCAGGAGGCGGTCTGCCACAACCGTCTCAAGGACATGTACCACGAGGCGCGTCTCCAGGCCATCATCAGCTACTTCGCCAACGTGGAGCTCAAGGTGGTAAAGAAGGAGCGAGTCAGGGAGATGATACTGGACAAGGAGACCGACCTCACCGAGGAGCAGTACATGCAGGTAATTAAGTAGGAAACATCCGTTATGATTCTTACGTGACACATTCAATTCATCTTATGGAACATCAAATACTTGAATGTCATGCAGTGGTGTCCAAGCTGGTGCGATAAGTATGAGGACTGCTGGCGCCAAATTGTGCGTGGGTGGCGTACGGACACAGCGTACGAGAAGCGCAAAGAGCGTCGGCAACTTCGCCTGCAAAATCCTCCGGTATCACACCACCAAATGAACCAGTGCCTCCACGGGTACATGGACACATGGGTATGCTACTGTTGATCCATTTATTATAGCTCTCAATTGTCACTACTTGTAACCATGTTTGTGTTTTCCTCGTAGAGGGAGACACATGATGGGCAGGAAATCAACGAGTTCACGGGGCACGCCCTTGCTGACAAGGGCAAAGCGTCAGCGGCGTCCATCGTCTACAGCTCAGAGGACGGGCCCGAGGCCTACACCAACCTGAACATCTACAAAAAGCTCGCCAAGTACACCGCCGCAGGTCTCGAGCACCATGGGCCGACGTTCGACCCCACCAGAGCCGACCTGGATACTGACCTCGTGATGAGGACGTGAGGAGGGAAGCAGCACGGTTGGTACGCTATTGCCGACAGTGCCATCGACCCAGACACTGAGCCAGATCCGAAGAGGCGATGCGAAAAGGGGCGGATCGCAAATCCCCATAGCGCCTCAGTAGCCGAGCAATGCGCAGATGATGACGGCACTTCAGGTAAGTGTAGTTTCATTCGTCGTTCACTCATTTCACATATGATGTACCTTGCCTTCACATACCATCAACCTTGCGGGTGTAATATGGCAGGCCACAGTCGAAAGGCTGCAGGCCAACCAGGTCACCCAGGAGATGTTGCGTCAGCAGCAGGAGGAGGCTCATCAGCAGTAGTTGGTGGCACTTTCACAGCACTACCAGCGTGCTCTATCAGACCTGACCTGCTACTTTCGGTCCCAGATCCCGGAAATGCAGGAGCCTCCTCCCTCGATCTTCGCTCCACCACCACTTCCAGTTCCAGTTCCAGTGCCTGCTCCTGTACATGTTCCGGTGAGTATATTGCCTGTTGCTTTAGCTTGTGCAGGCATCCTGCAGGTACTAATTACATCACTTGGCTTTTGTACAGGCACCATCAGCGGGTTCAAACCCGACTCCAGGTGGCAGCCCTCCACTGGATCCTTCTCCACCGCAGGGCTACCTGACCTACTACCCCACGCAGCAGTACCTGTGGCCTCCTCCAGCGTCAGGGCAGGGGTACTCCTCGTGGCCGCAGGCGCCGATGCAGTAGGGGCACTCCGGGCAGGTAAGCATTTTCAGACCTACGCAGCAGCAGTGGCACTACGGTATGTCCCCGCAGTCGGGTTGGCCTCCGTACAAGCAAGCTGGGGGCTCTGGGACCCCTGGGGACGACGCACAGAGCTAGATGCCTTTACTTCTCGCTTTTGGACCTTAATCGATGAGGTTGTTGCACGTTGGACATGTTTAGCGTATGTTAGACTTGTATAAATTCTTATGGCCATGTTATCTGTATTGTGGAGTTGTATCGATGGATTTGAGTACCTTCATGTATGGATTCATGTTGAAACTAAATTTGATGCTCAAATGTGGTTTATATGTGATGAAATGTGGGTTATATGATATATATGTGATGAAATGAGGTAAAAATTTCCCAGCTTTGCCGACGGCTGGGCCTGGCCGTCGGCAAAAGGACCATAAATTTGCCGACGGTCGGCCGTCGGCAAAGTGACCAAACATTTGCCGATGGTCGGCCGTCGGCAAAGTGACCAAACATTTGCCGACGGTCGGCCGTCGGCAAAGACTTTTTTAAACATTTTTTATAAAAAATAAAAATACACCACGTCACCTACTTTGCCGACGGTCAGACACGTCAGCCGTCGGCAGAGGCCGCCGTCATCGTGCCGCCGCAAAGGTGCCGACGGCCTGGCACTGGGCCATCGGCAAAGGGACCTTTGCCAACCCTTTCTTTGCCGACGGCTCTTCGCCGACGGCCGACGTGGCAGCCCGTCGGCAAAGGCTTTGCCGACGGTAAAAGGAGCTTTGCCGACGGTGTATAGCCGTCGGCAAAGAAGGCGACTCTGGTAGTGCCGGTTCCCAATCGTCCATTCGGAATACAAATAAAAAGTCAAAATTTGGTCAAACCACTTGAAAAACACGAAATATCACAGGATGTGCAACTAAGACCGCCTCCGTATGCAAGGCATGGCGAGTGATGTCCCTGATGAAAGGAGACAACGGATTTGGTGGCTGCCGGAGGCGAGCAGCGGCGGCAGTAGCGTAGTCGGATGCAAGCTGAGGCTGCCCCTGCATGGTACCTTGTCCTAGATGGCCTGATGGCTGAACCTGGTTTGGTGCGGCCGGTTTGTCAATGAGCCCAAACAGCTAAACAGAAATAGGGGAGGTTACTAAGAACCCTCCATTTCAATTCTTTGTTACATAGACAGTTTTCTAATCGGACATCACTCAAGGGTAAATTTTAGAATAAGATCTTGAGTAGAATTTAAGTTAGTTGAACATATCTTCTAGACTCTCTGCTTACAAACTTATAATTGATGAAACCAAATCTGGAAAAATTTGATAATGTCAAAATATAGACATGCAAGTTGCCACTTTGCAGGGAGCCTTAGCGGCACTTCGCAGCTTATTTCTATGATGACAAGCAAACCATATCTATACTTGTCGGAGAGCTGCCATATTCCATTACAAACAGCTTATTTCTCCGAGAAGCAAACCTTATCTATACTTGTAGGAGAGCTTCCATATTCCCATACAAAAAAAGCTACAGCCTGCAAGGACAAGTTACACTAGGATATATTCAGTGGGCACAACAAACTATTATAGGTTACGAAACAATTCTAAATTTGAAGTGCGATCTTACCGAGGTAATAAGATGCACCGGTTCATACTATCTTCATCTGTTTTCTCTTACATAAGTTTCCCTGATCCCATGCAGCTTCGCAGCCACCTCTTGCATCCTCATGCGCTCACTGGGGGACGCCTTGGTGCAGCAGAGCCCAATCCCCAGCACAGACTGCAGAATTTGTTCTCCATTGTTGTTCACGGCTACTGGAGATTCATTGCTATGGTCTACTTCTAGCTCCTGCAGCAGCTGTGGATCGATGATCCTTAACGCATTACCAGGGAAGTTGATCTCCACATACTTTACAATGCTCATTGCATCCTTGAATATGTCGTCTGTTGGCCGCCTTCGAATGAATATCTCGAGGAGAACAACTCCAAAGCTATAGACGTCCGAGGCAGTAGAAACTTGACCACAACCTGCGCATTCTATACATTGCATGCATCAAAGGGTTAGTTGAATAAAATTATGAATTATGGAATGTGCCATATTGCCAAGTAAATTGCAGAGAAAAAAAGCGAAAATGGATAGTACCTGGAGCAACATATCCTATGGTTCCCTTAATCGCAATTGAAGATGTTGAATTTGAGTCGGACAAAGATGATGTAGATTCAAATTTGAACCTTGATAGCCCAAAGTCACCAACATGGGCCACCATATCATCATCCAGAAGAATGTTACTAGGTTTCAGATCACAATGAATGATGGTACCTTGATTGTTATGGTGTAGGTATGCTAATGCATCCGATATGTTCACCACAATGCATAACCTTTGGCTCAGAGAAATATAATTCTGGTTTGGAGAGCCCTCTATGTCACTAGCCGAGTACAATAATTTATGTAGGTCTCCTCGTGGCATAAACTTGTATATTAGCGCTTTGAAATCATTTCCACGCGAATCAATGCTTGAACATGCAGTAAGGATTGGAAGTATATTGCGATGCCGTATATTTCTCAGCACATTACATTCTGATATGAAACTCTTTTGTGCACCTCTTGTTTCTAAACTAAAAACTTTGATGGCAACCACAATTCTATCTTGGAACAGTTTTGCTTGATATACAGACGAATATCTACCTTTGCCAATTAAATTGGATGTGGAAAACCCCTCCGTTGCTATAACAAGATCCATGTAAGAGACCTTACGAAAGTTACCGCCACATGAAGGCAAAGATATAGAATTTCTCCTTGGTTTTCCTCTCCAAAGTAGCATCACACATACGAATATAGCAAGCAATGCCATGCAGGCCAATGGGATGACCACTCTTGGTATAAAGGACGGCTTATGCCTGGTTGAATTAGAAGTTGTGGCAGGACATGCTGGTAGGTGCAACTCCGGTATCCCACCACAAAGTGCCTTGTTTCTATCAACCCACACGGCAGTTGCATTCTTGAATATTCCTTCTGTTGGGACATAACCTGTGAGGTCATTAAATGACAAATCCAGGTGATCAAGGAGTGATAGATTGCGAAGGGAAATTGGTATTGATCCACTCAAGTGATTGTGAGACAAATTGAGAAATGATAAGGTAGTTATGTTGCCAAATGAAATGGGGATACCTCCTGATATATTGTTGGATGAAAGGTCCAAATATATGAGCTGTTTGGCATTGCCAATGTTTGTATCAAGTGGTCCATCTAGTTTGTTGAAAGATAATTCAACTACCAAAATTGTTGGAATCATGAAAATATGAACTGGCACACTGCCATGGAGGTTGTTTTGGAAGATGTTCAATATTTCAAGCGTTTCCATGTTCCCCATGATCTGGGGTATCTGTCCATCCAACTGGTTCGACTCTAGACTGAGTTTTGCCAGCTTAGATAAATTGGAAATAGACACCGGAATAGGTCCGGTGAAGGTGTTGTCACCTAAGATGAGTTTGTGCAAGCTATTGATAGTTCCAATCCATTCCGGAACCACACCTGTAAACTGATTTCCGGCCAATGACAAATGCACCAGGTTCTGAAGGTTTGCTATGCCAATTGGAAAATCTCCTGTCAGTTGATTTCCTGATAAGTAAAGGTACTGAAGCTGGCTAGAAAGGTTACCTAATGGACTTGGAACATTGCCTTCTAGATTATTAATTGCTATTGAGAATATTCGTAGCTCAGTGCAGTTGGCTAAACTGCTCAAAAACTCCCAGTCTTGTCTGTTTCTTGCTTGTAGTAGATTTCTCCCTAGATTTAACCAAGCTAGCCTAGAAAGTCCTCCAATGGAGCCAGGCACTACCCCGGTGAAACTATTGTTTGACAAATCGATGTTTTTCAGCCTTGTAGCATTTGTTAATGAAGATGGGATGTGCCCATGGAATAAATTGCCACTTAACCATAAACTTTGAAGACGGAGGAGGGAGTTACCGAGATTGGATGGGACACCTCCATTTAGACCACTGAAAGCAATGCTCAATACAACCAGTTCAGAAAAATTCAGGACAACCCGTGGAAAGTGACCAGACAACTTATTGTTGCCCACGCGCAGGTATCTTAGCTCCTGCAAACTTTGAAATTCATTTGGGATATTGCCCTTGATGTTGTTTTGCCCGCAATCAAATGCCCATAGCGTTGTGATATTGGCAAGAGAATTAGGGATTGTTCCAGTAAGATTGTTACCAAAAACTGTCAGCGCCTGAAAGCCATTAGAAAAATCTGAAGGAATATGGCCAACTAGTAGATTCCTGTTCAACAGTAACTCCTTGAGTCTTGAACAGTTTGCAAGGCTGGGTATCTGTCCTTGCAGCATGTTATCACTCAAGTCCAGTGTTTGGAGGCGTTGCAGATAACTGAGGGATGGTGGGATATCTCCGGTAAGTGAGTTAACTGACAGGGTTAGATTCTTTAGAAATGTTAGGTTTGCAAGTGAAGGAGAGATTGGCCCTATTAAACCTTGGTTCATGAGACGAAGAGAGGTGACACGATTTGGGTGCTTGACGCTGCACATGACACCTTCCCAGCTGCAGAAGTGGATACTATCGTTCCAAGACATCAAGGCTTGTCGTGGATCACTGACGGTCTTCTTGAACTCCAGTAGTGACAGCATGTCCGTGTAGTTCCCAGCAGAGGAGCAGAAGGCAACGGGTGCGCTGCATGCCAGTACCAACCAGAGAAACTGGCATCTGATTGCAGGAAGCATCATGGCCAGGTTTGCCCGCTATAGGTCCAATTTGGATCTTGATCAGATGCACAGGTAAGAAACATCAAGAGGAAGATTAAGTTAAGCCCATGTGGGAAATCTCGAAAGGGCTGGAAATGATGGGGAAAAGTACTGAGCAGGTGGTGTGTTCGAGTACCTGAAGGACGATTGTGCCGTCCTTATTCAGTTCAGTTAGCTCTCTTCAGTCTCCAGCACTACTGAAGAGTCTCCGGCCACTGCAGCACACATGCAGCCACGCTCGCAGAGACTGAGCACATCATGCTTCAGTCCGTCTGCAGAAACAAAACCTCACAAAATCACAAGAAAGAAACAAAACCTCACACACGCCTAGCTCAGGCAGAATTCTTAGTAGACAGAAAGAGGCTGCAGATCATGTGAGAATGAGATGCATACGCTAGCCGCTGGTGAGTGCAGGTAGTGAAGCAGTGCAGACAAGAGCTTGACTCGTCTAATACCTCACACACGCTGAGCTCAGTCAATGTTTGGTGACTTACAGCTAGCCGGTGAGTGCAGGGAGTGAAGCAGGGCAGACGATCGAGAGCATTGCCGGTCTCTGACGGGGACACCGTTTGGTAAGAGCGCAGTAATACCAATTCAAGCCGCTCCACTCTGCAATTGATCTGTTCCTGCCTGCTGCAGTGCTGCTCGGCAGGTCGTCCAAGTCGTCTAGACTTCGGTATGCGGAAGTCCTGCCGGCGAGCATAATTAATCACGGTATGCTTGCATGGTGGTGGCATCCTTTGAATTCATACTTAATCGTACGCTTTTCTGATCGTGGGGTCGCTGTAGTACGTTGTGTATATATCATAATAAATCTTGATGATGTGGTCCAGCACAAACAACATGGTCAAACGTCAAAGCAGGAACTGCGTGCGTTGAACGTCCATGGAATTTCTTGTCTATGATGACGCTGGTACTGAAAGCAAACGCTCATGGGTCCATGATTCTTTCTCAAAAACTGGAAGCTTTATTGACTCGAAATCTTACATGGAGATACCATAGCTTCGGCGCGCCCAGGTGCACCCACTGGTCCGGCGTCAACAGCTCTCCCTCTCCCCGCCGTCGCTTACTCCCCCTCCCTCTCCCCACCGCCACGTCCGACAGCGAATCGGTCTGCCCCGCCTCCTCCTTCCTCCACCCGGCCACCCCTGTCTTCTCTTCCGCCGCAGCGATCACAGCTGATTTTTTTATAAAACTAGGAGGATGCCCCCTACGGGTGACATCTGAACCTACGATGTGATGGAGCAGTGCGTTAAATAAGTATAGAATACTATATAGAACCGCAATTGACTTTGGTAGTATAAAAAAGACATCAATTTCAAAGTACAGTCGATAATTGGAAATACTCAAAACTATTAGAACTGTCCGATCTTAAAAACCAAACATAGTGAAACGACACTTGATAGTTGGAAATATTTACAGGCTTTAAATGCTACATATGTGATACAATCAGGGGTATCAAACACCGGGTTGTTTCTGTTCCTTGCTAAAAAAAGAATGTTTGGAGACCTACAGATCGAAACAGTGAGTGAGTGCTGCTTTATTCCACAACCGTTGAATGGCATATTCTATTTATAATGTGACATCAATTTCAAACTACAGTCCATAATTGGAAATACTCAAAACCATAGAATCTAGTGAAACAGGACACATTGCAACGGGCGATCATTATATTTCTTTCAAGTACATCTGTATACAATATAAACGTACATCTGTATAAGATACAATACACCAAAACACGTACACTTGTATATATAATACAACAACACGGAGCATGCTCCAAAAGAGATCTGCCCACAGTCTCATCGCTTCTGTGTTGATCCAATGTAACCGCAACTTGCAATCGCCGACATGTATACTGAAATCCTGTACAGAAATAAATAAGCATATTAGGAAATGCTAAAATGCAGATATTCTAGAAATTTTATTTGTAAAAGAAAATTAATAGGAAAACCTGTTACCTCGGCTACTGGTTCAGGACCTCCTTGTAGACAATATTCTTCGTGTACGTCCCCTCTACGATAGCCTTCCTTTTCCGGGATTGCTTTGGCTTCTTCTTAGCAACGGGCGGGACAACGAGGATCTTAATGTTTGCTCTGGCCGTGGCTCTAGACATCGCAACGTACAACTGGCCATGAGAGAACACGGGCTCCGGCAGGTACACGCCGACGCGGGGGATAGTTTGTCCCTGTGCCTTGTTGACTATCATGGCAAAGCTCAGCCTGACGGGAAACTGCTTCCTCTTAAACTGAAAGGGGAACATCTGATCATCGGAGGGGCACAAGGGTATCCGAGGCAGGAAGACTCGCTTTCCTGCGTGCTGTCCCAACACGATCTCTACGTCGATGGTATTCCTTTGGAACCCGTGCACCAACAGCCTCGTACCATTGCAGAGGCCGTTCGCAGGATCGACGTTCCTGATCAACATGACAGGACAACCAATCTTCAGCTTCAACACGTGAGGAGGCAGTCCGTTAGGGGTCAGAGTATTCAGGAACTCTGACGGATAGTAGTTATTTGGATCATCCACCGCGGAGTCAAAACTGTGGTAAACCATCTCCCCCCGGAAGCGATCAATCATCTTCATGTTGATCTCGTCAAACCCAACATTCCGTGTCGTCAAAATCGCCCTCGACGTGATGTAGTCCTTGTCGGTCATGTTTGCATTGAGATCTGGAAATATGCTCTCGACCAGACTGTCAAGGTCACTGTCTTTCCCAGTAGACGGCACGCAGACCTCGTCAGGAAGGCGGACCTCACCATCATCGTTGACCTCCTCGGAGCCATCACCGATCTGCAACAAATAGTCCACAAATGAAGGATCGTCCTGCGCCCTCATGTTACGCACCAATCTTATTTGGCGCATGTGACTCCAAACACTACTGAATCCGCCTCCTTTGCCGAGTGCGGCCACACTCGGCAAAGGCACCTTTGCCGTCGGCAAAGTCTTTGCCGAGTACGGTTCTCGGCAAAGCGCTCTCGACAAAGAATTGGTCGGCAAAGGAGTCTTTGTCGAGTGCCACCTGGCAGGCACTCGGCAAAGGCTTTGCCGAGTGCCATGCCAGCACTCGGCCGTCAACCTGACGGCACCCTTTGCCGAGTGTGACGTGGCAGGCACTTGGCAAAGATTTTTTATTTTTTTATTTTTTAAAAAATTCTTTGCCGAGTGCCGGCTCTCGGCAAAGATTTTTTATTTTTTTTGAAAAATCCTTTGCCGAGTGCCGGCTCTCGGCAAAGATTTTTTATATTTTTTTAAAAAAATCCTTTGCCGAGTGCTGGCTCTCGGCAAAGATTTTTTATTTTTTTTAAAAAATCCTTTGCGGAGTGCCGGCTCTCGGCAAAGGTATGGTTACTTTGCCGAGTGCCATGCCAGCAATCGGCAAAGCTAGGCTCTACTGGGAAAAATGCCCAGCTTTGCCGAGAGCGGGCACTCGGCAAAGCTAGAAATATTTTTTTATTTTTTTCTGTTTTCTTCCATTCCAGACATGCAATTTCACATATATTTACGACAATAGACTAGAATATCACATAAAAAATCACATTTCATCATCAAATGATGTCAGTTACATACATATAAATTCACCATACACGAATTCATACATAAAGATCTTCAAATTCATCAGTTACGTCAATATAAATTCACCATAAATCCAAAAGAGCGACAAGTTCATCTATACAAGTCCACAAGCAGGCAGTAGAGGTACCTAGCTCGACCCGGCGTCGCCAGGGGCCCTAGAGCCCCCATCTTGCTCCCACGAGACCACCCTGACTGTAGCGCCGACTGGAACGTCCAGTAGGGTGACGGAAGCAGAGGGCCGCTTGCAGGCCCGGAGTGCCCCTGCTGCGTCGGTGGAGGAGGAGCGGTACCTGGCCACGTGAACCCCTGAGTCGGGAAGGTCGGGCCCAATGGAGGGCTGGCATCTGCAGGAGTCGGGTTCGAACCCGCTGACTGTTCCTGCACAAAGGACAAGTGATCTCATTAGTACCTGCAGGATGGTCGCACAAGCTAAAGAAATAGGCAATATACTCACCGGAGTCCCTATAGGAGTAGGCACAGGAATAGGTGGCGGAGCGAAGATCGAGGCATGGAGCTCAACCTGCTGCACTCCTGGGATCTGAAGGCCCCCAGAAGTAGGCGGCAAAGTCCTGCGTCTGACGCTGGTAGTGCTGCGTGAAAGCCGCCAGCTGCCGCTGATGGGCCACCGCCATGTTCTCCTGGTTCGCCTACAACTGTGCGATCTGGGCCTGCAATATTACACCCGCAAAGATGATGGTATGTGAAGGCAAGGTACATGATTGAAACGAGTGAACGACGAATAAAACTGCACTTACCTAAAATGCCGAGAACATCTGCGCGTTGCTCAGCTGCCGAGGCGCTATGGGTATGTCGAAGGAGCTCGTGGTCCCTTCTTGTCGAATCTGACTCAGCGTGGGAACAGAGGATGACTCGATGGTACTGTTGGCCATCCAGTACCGGCCGTGCTGCTTCTCTCCTCCTAACCTTATCAAAAGGTCTGTGTCCAAGGGGTCGTTGGCAGGGTCGAACGTCTCCCCATGGCGCTGGCGAGCCACGGAGGTGTACTCGGTGAGCTTGGGGTAGACGCTCGCGTTAATGTACGCGTCGGGCCCATCCGCCGGGTCGTAGACGTTGTCCGCTGCCGTCGCTTTGCCCTTGTGAGTAAGGACGTACCCCGTGAACTCGTTGACGACCTGCTCACCATGTGTAACACCCGTGTTTTTGCACCATTTTAAAAATCACTAAAAGTTTGAACTTTTAGAATTTAAAACAAATTAAAACTGGACTAATTTATTTTTTCTGCAAAACCACTTTTTCTAAAATAAATCCTTCCAATAACCATGCATCAAAAACCCACCATATAGAATGTAGGTTGTTGCATGTTTGATTGTTTGGTTGGTTGCTTACATATTTGTTGCTCTAGAATTTATATTGGCACTAAATAATATTTTTACTTGTCATCCTCCATAAAATAAATCTCCATGACCTTCCTCTTAACTAGTTTCTTGAATAACATTGCTTGACCTCTCTCTCGATTTACCAACTCTCCACGATCCAAATTTCCCCTTAAATAAACACACATATATGCCTTCATTCAATACCGTGTACGTAGCAGTATATATAGATACATATTGTCTTTTGCGCTAGTTATACATACCACAGATGTGTGTGTGTATATATATATACCTTTTATATCCATCACGCATGAACACATCATATACGTACATGCACTAAGTCGTATATACATGTCTTGTTAATACATATATCCATATACATGTACATATATGCACTCCTGGGAATTTCAAATATAGAAACAATCTACTGTGTACGTCTCCCAAACGGCTTGGCCCAAGTGCCGGCCTCGGCACAGGCTAAGCAACGCACGGGTAGCCCATAGCGCGAAGCGCAGCGCTGCGTCCGCGTCGTCTCCGCGTAAGCCACGGAGGTCGTCTTCCTCCTCACGCACGTGAGGTGAGGAACGCCACTGGAGATATTTTCCCGGCAGCCGTTGACGCGCTGTGCGGCACCGCCTTACTGCTCCTCGCTGACCTCCGGGTGCGCCAACACGGGTGAATGGGAACTCCAGCTCGCCACGGCCGCCATGTCGCGTCTCGTCGAATAGCTGGAGCTCGCAATGATCCCTGGCCGAGATATTTCCATAGGCTGTGCCTCCATGCCGCTGTGTCACGTCGCCAAAGTCGACGACCCAACTGTGCCGATGGCACACTGTTACTCGCTGACCACTGTGCTGCTGAGCTAGCTGCCGCAAGAATGAGAGCTGGCTGTCGGAGATATTTCTCCGGAGCACCGCCTTACTCGCGCCTATAAAAGGCCGCCGAGCTCGCATGCCTCGCCATGGACGGAGCCAAGCATGCGAAGTGGAAGCCGAGCTCGGAAGCCAGACGGACGACGCCGAGGCCTGCAAGTTGAGCACTGCACTCTTGCCTCCATCGTGCCGAGCTGCGCCAACCGAAGCTCGCCGCCGCCCAGCCCATCTGGTCGCTGTGTCGAGGACGAAGACGTCGAAGCCGCCGCACTCGCGATTCGCCCGCCACCGCGCTCAGCAGCCATCGCTGGAGCTCCACCTCCGCCCTTGCGCTGCTGCCAGAACCGCGCTCACCGTGTCCGCGGATGGCCAAGACCACAGCCGCGCCCATGCTCCCCTGTTCACCGCGTCGCAGCGCCACCCTCGGCCGACGCTCCGCACCTGGCTGGCCGCCGCTCGCTTCAAGCCACCGGACGTCGCTGCCGCTCGCCACTGCAGGGTTCGCTCTCTTTGCCGACTGCAATGCGCACTTGGTAAAGGCAGAATTACAGTCGGCAAAGGCTTTGCCGACTGTAATTCCACATGGCAGTCGGCAAAGGGTTGTCGGCAAAGAAACCGTCGGCGAAGGCGGCTTTGCCGAGTGCCACCTGGCATGCAGTCGGCAAAGCCTTTGCCGAGTGCCACGTCAGCACTCGGCAAAGCCACGTGGTGCCGTCAGCGTGACGGCTGGCTTTGCCAAGTGCTGACGGGGCGGCACTCGGCAAAGAAAAAAAATTAATTTTTTTGAAAATTTCTTTGCCGAGTGCCAGCTCGGCACTCGGCAAAGAAAAAAAATTTCAAAAATTCTTTGCCGAGTGCTGAAACTAGGCAAACAAATGACTCCTTTGCCGAGTGCCACGCTATCACTCGGCAAAGCTCAGCTTTGCCGAGTGTCAGCACTCGGCAAAGCTGGGAAATTTTTTGTCTTTTTTTTCTGTTTTCTTGCATCCAAATATTGCAAAATCATAATTTATATCACAATTTCACCAGGACCACAAGTAGCACCATTTATATCACAATTTCATCACATTTATCACCACCGTCACCATATATATCACAATAACACATATATCTCACAATAGCATCTCTTATCACGACCACAAGTCCATTACAACCATAAAGTTCAACGCAACGAGTCGAACA
>CM041633.1:29698-46719 GCA_023333625.1 Bothriochloa decipiens
AACCCTAACCCCTAAACCCTAACCCCTAAACCCTAAACCCTAAACCCCTAACCCTAAACCCTAACTTTTTCCTTACATAATCATTCTTTGTATCCAATGCAATGATGTTTATTGGGTTCTCAAGTTGTTCATTGGAAAAAATTGATGCTGCTAATCATATTACTAGTTCTACCTAGATTGGCAGGGAATCAATTGGCTTTATTATTCTACATCTGGAGGTAGAAAAAATAGTAGCAAAAATGTGGAGGCATATACGCACCGGTTACCCGCAGGCTTCAGCATAACCTTCTCATTAGGTGGAGGCACTCTAAATTCTGTCAAATTTCTTTTCCCTCGCCCTCTTGCCTTTTATGGAGGTTCATCCCTAACTAATGAAGAGCCACCTGCACCATCATTGGAGTCAAGACAACCACCTGTGTTCATTTGTGTATCGATTTGATCATCACAGACTCTTTGTGACTTGAGAGCCTCAACATCAGCATTCATTCCATGAGAGTTCCCACTTGTGGCCCTTCGAGAGTTGGCAGTGCCACCATCAGCATTGGTTTCTTGAGAGTTCCCATTGGCAGGTCTTTGAGAGTTGACACCACTACCATCATCATTCGTCCTTTGAGAGCGCCCGCTGGTGGGTCTTTGAGAGTTAGAAGCACCACCGCCATCATTGGTCTTTTGAGAGTTCCTGCTGGTGGCTCCTTGAGAGCATAACTTTTTTTGCAAGCCCCTTGTGTCGAAGCCCGTACATGTCCATGTATTATTATGAATTGTAGATTAGATCACATATATTTTCAAGGAACAACAGAAATAGAATAAGTGAAACCTGAATGTTAGATAAAAAGAGCACATAATTTAGAGGACTTACTCCTAGCAGGAAACACAAAAAATACAACTTTTAGTAGAATTAGTAAACATACAACAACACATACAACTTCTAACAGTAGTAAACATTGAGCAGTACATTACTCCTAGCAGTATATTACATAGTAGTATGACCAAACTTAAAGAAAATAGTAATCTAAAAGTCATATGGGTCATTAGGTGCATATTTAGGCAGATCAGCTTGGTCATCTTCACCATCTCCATCAGACTCTAGATCATCCATATCTTCATCTTGAGCTTCAGCATTCAATTTGGCCAAAAAATTGAGATCAGCTAGATCAGTTATCTCATCAGAGACAATTGGAACTATGTTGTCTAATTCTGCCCCTAAATCAATGACAAAAGAGCCTGGCAGCCCATCCTCTTGATAGAACAACACTTCTGTTGGCTCATTGGGAGTATTTGAGTCATCATTGGTGTCGTTTGGCAAAATATAGTTCCGTGGAGACACAACATATACAACCCACCAATCCATTAGGTCAGATTTGTCATTGCATGAATAAGGCAAATAATAGACTAATTTAACTTGACTCGCCATGACAAATGGTTCAAACACTGCAAGTCTTGAAGAATGCTTGATCTCCACCAATCCTAAATTTGGAGTACGCCTTGTTCCATTTGGAGTGGGATCAAACCAGCAACAATCAAACAACACCATCTCTAGCTGTAAGTGCCCTCCCCATTTTATTTTTATGATGTCCTTAATAATACCATAATACTCCAACTCATTGTCATTTTCATCAAAACAGGTCACACAAACTCTAGAATTTGTTGTGGTTAATTTGGGTTTTGTTCTTTCATACTCTTCAGAACGAAATCTATACCCATTCACATCATAAACCCCATAGCTAGTCACCATTCTATGAAAACCAAATGATATTTCACGAAACACACTGTCAACAGTAGGATTTTGCAAGCGCTGCATGTTAACAATAGTAACAATGTGTCAGTTTTAGGAGCATACAAATGGATTTAATGTGAATTAGGAGTGTTTATCAACATTACATGTTCTCTAAACCATTCGAAGAAGTTAGGACCATGCTGTCCATGACTATTTTTCCATCCTTTCAACCTCAACTCACGGAGCTGGTCAGGTCTTGGTCTAATTTGACTCCTCCAATGCTCCTTATCAAATTTTCTAGGGGCAAAAATAATTTAGCTAGTGTCAACAAACTAGGTACAAAAAATACTAGGACTCAAGGTTGAACATGCACGTACTGGAATAATTCGTCCATCTCTGGCATGTTTGTCAGAATGTATAAAAAAGCAGCCACATACTTCTTTTTTGGCAGCTCATGAACACCCCGAGGGCTCATGTAATGGCCAGGGACTTTAAAAAGTCCAAGGTCACAAGAACTTTTGAAGGTAGTAGCACCATCATCATATCGAGGAATCTTGTTTCTAATTGATCGAGCTTGGGACCTAAAAAAGAGTGTGAGGAAATTTGTTGCCTCCTCAACTAATTGAGCCTCAACAAGGTAGCCCTCAACACATGCCTTATTTTGTACTTTGGCTTTAAGTTTTTGTATTTTCCTACATGAACCCAAGAAACCATTTAAGAGAAGGCTATTTTTGCTAAAGACTTCATACAACAAGTTATGTTTTTATGCATACCTCTCATATGGATAATTCCAATGGGATTGCACATGCCCTCCTAGTCGTGCCTCACAAGGAAGATGGATTATTAAATGTTGCATAGGATTAAAAAAACTAGAGGAAATACCTTCTCCAACTTGCAAATAAGCACAACAACTTGCTGCTCTAATGAACATATGGTGTCCTTGCTCAACTCTTTGGCACACAATTACCTATATAGAAAGCTAAGCTCAGCCAGACACAACCATATGCTGTCAGGAAGAAGTCCACGAAATGCAACAGGAAGCAATCGCTCCATGAATATGTGGTAATCATGGCTGTTTAGGCCTAAGATCTTCTTTTGTAACAAATTAACACCTCTTCTAATGTTGGCTGCGTATCCATCAGGAAACTTTAGTTCCTGAAACCATTTAAGAATTTTTAGCTTGTCATCTTTACTAATGCAAAATGGAGCTCGTGGCTTCTCCCAGTTCCCATTTGCCTTCAACTTCAAATGTTGTGATGGACGATTGCAAATATCAACTAAATCATTTCTTGCCTTCGCATTATCCTTAGTCTTGTCTGGTACATTGAAGCAAGTATACCAAATAGCTTCAGCTACATTTCTCTCATTGTGCATCATATCAATGTTGTGTGGCAACAACAATTTTTTAAAATATGGAAGTTGCCAAAGGCCAGAACCATGGGTCCAATTGTGTAATTTACCATAGTTTTTCTTGTCATCTACGAATTTTCTCATTTGGCCAAAGATTTCCTCCCCTATTAAAAGTCTTAGAGCCTCTTCAAGAACCACTGTATCCTTACAAAATGCACTACACTGGAATTTGAATTCATGGAATATAGGTAAGAAATGTCTATGACAATCAAACCAGCAAGCCTTATGACCATGATGAAGTGTAAATGCCTTACTATCACTTAAGCACATGGACATGCAAGCCTACCATGTGTACTCCATCCAACAAAGTTACCATAAGCAGGGAAATCATGTACTGACCATAAATAGGCTGCTTGCATTCTAAAAGTTTTCTTGATTGAAGCATCCTAGGTATTTATCCCTTCCCACAAAGTCACTAGTTCATGAACCAAAGGTTGCATTAGAATGCCTAGTTTCTTTCCAGGATGTTCAGGGCCTGGGATCACAAGGGAAAGAAATATATATTCTGATTTCATGATCGTACATGGTGGAAAATTCAATAGGGTAACAAACACTGGCCAACAAGAGTATGGTGCAGCCATGAGACCAAAGGGGGTAAAACCATCTTTGCAAAAGCAAGACGCACATTTCTAGGTTCATTAGCAAAGTCTGGAAAATCTTTGTCAAACTTTTGCCATGCTTCTCCATCACAAGGGTGCACCATTTTTCCAGAAGTACATGGCTTGTGAGACTGCAATAACTCTGCCGTGTTCTTATGAATATATAACCTATGCAACCTATCTGTGATGGGAAGGTACCGCAACACTTTACGGGGCACTCGGCCATTACCTTCTTCATAGAGAGACAAACCACAAACATCACACTTGTATTTGTTTTCATTATCTTTGTAGTAAAGCATGCAATTATTATAACAAACATCAATCTTGACATATGCCATACCAAGACCCTCAAATAGCTTCTTTGACTGATAGAAGTCCTTGGGCAACTTAGATTCTGGAGGCAACATTTCATGGATCAATTCTAAGTTTGCCTCAAAGTGTCCAATTGACATGTTATACTATGCTTTCAAAGCCAGCAGGCGTGCCATGGCAGATAGGGATGAGTGTGATGTATTTTCATGTACTAATTGATCAACATTTTGTACCATCCTATAAAAATCTCGAGCATAGGCAGGTGGCTGCTCATCAATTGGTGGTGGATGGTCACCAACAAGGCTGGCCAACATTTCATCCATGTGGTCAATTTCAGGTAAACTCTCATCATGTCCACCTTCAACATAGGCATGAGCAAGTCCCTCACCATGTGCAGACCATATTTTGTAGTCTTCCTTAAAGCCAACTCTACACAATTGCATCTCTATTGTTAGCCTATTGTGCCTAACACAATTGCGACATACTGCACAAGGACACTTAATGGTGTTGTCTTCAACTAGATTAGGCATAGAGAAGGCATGATCCAAAAACTGGTTGGTATTGTCTATCCAATCATGAGAGGGGCATGCATGAGACCAACCATTGTACATCCAATCTCGTTCTGCCATTTCTTTCGTTCTGATCTATTAAAAATTTCTAATTTTAGATATAAAACAAATGCTATCAAACAAAGAAGAACAATATTTCCTACAAATTTAACAAACAATCCAAAGCAATGACATCACGACATAATATTCCAATATACATTAAACAAAAAACTTGATTCTCAGTATATATGGACCAATGCAAATTAGGGGAGATGATGAAGCTTTATTACCTCACTTCGGTTGAAGCAGGAAGCCAGATCAGTGTTCTTGCTCCAAGCTCAGTTCAGCGTCGCAGGGATGGGTTTCGCAAATCCTGACAATCAATTACCTGAAAATCAACGGAACAAAATCAAGACATGCATCATGCCTGCAATAAACACAACTAAAAATGAGCCCCCCAAGTTGCAAAGTTCAAGAATCTAGGCTGAATATTACAGCTATATGGTTCAAACCCAAGAACAGAGGAGGAAGAATCAGATTCAGCTGCCTAAGGTCCGCTGCACCTCCAATGAGGATGCTTCAAGGTCAGGGGCACAACGAGCTTGGGCTTTGGAGGGGATAACTGTAGTAGCATAAATAGCAGCATGGAGTGGCTGCGGCCTGAGAGGTGGTGGCGGGCTGGATCAGGACGCTGGCAGCCTGAGTCGGTGGCGGAGCTCATATCGGATGGGAAAGGGCGGCGGCGGCCCAAGATAACGGGTCAGGGCCTCCCGGCCGTAGAGGCCTAAGAGCACATGGTGGATACCTCCGGGGCGGTGCCGGCGACTGGAGAGAGCGCCGTGGCTGTCGGCTATAGCAACGGCGGATGAGCCATGCGACAGAGGCAGGCGTCGCTTAGGGCTCCCTCTGGGAAATCGCTGCGGTCGGAAGTTGTGGCGGTCCTCCTTCCAGGCAGCGGCGACGTCGGCTGGAGAGGGCGGCATGGCTACTGGCTAGGATGGCGGTGGCAGAGGCATCCCGTGCGCGAGTGAAGGGCGGCGGCGGAGGCAGGCGGCATTGATTTTGTTTTCTCGGAGGCGGTGATAGGGACATTAGACCCTCAGATATGACCACACATGCTAAACATAAGGTGAACTCATTCCTATATTTGAATTGTGAACAATTTCAGAACAAGAAGCTACCTAATGTTTGTTATAAATTTGTGTATAGGAAGCTACATGAAGACAACGTGTCCCGTGATGAGTTGTTTGCATGAGACCCAGGCCCGAGTTGGAGAGGGTTTTCATATGCGAAAGGACACCTCAAAGATGGGCTAGGACGTCCTCCTCCTTGGCCTCCTCCTCATTACAAGTCAGATTCAAGATGGAGGCCCAATCTAAATACAGCTCGAGTCAGTTTCGGAATCTAGGACCAGCCCGCACTAAAATTGACACCCAGGCTGCATACAAACTCTGTTTTGGACGTTCTTTATATGCACGGAAAGCTAAGGAGATAAGCTTTCCAACGCCACTGGTCCCATGCCAAAATTCGTCCAGAGTCAACAGAAATTTTCGAAACAAGTCGGTGTCCCAAATCTGTCAGGGTGCTGCATCACCTTCTTTTGGGTTGTTGGGCCATGTAACGTGTTGGGGCCATTAGGGGACGCCCCTAGGGTTTGTGACGCCCCAAATCCTTTTTATTCAGAAGCTGCCGCTCTATTAGGGTTTAGGTTTTGCTTTGTTTGCATCTACACTCGTGTGTTTAGATCCCGCTCTTGCACCGGACCGATTGGCTGCTGCAATGGCGTTTGTGAAACCTCACTTCATCATAGTTCATCTGTGATTTGGCATTCGACTTGTGTTCTTCCTGTTCTTTCTTGTGTTCTTGGATTCACTTGCAGGAATTAGCCTTCGTGGCGAGGTCAATCGCGCCCTGCGTGGTTGATAACCAACGGAGACGGCGGTTTAGCGATTGCGAGGTTTTGATCTGCCGGACCGGAGCCTTGTATCATCAACGTCGAGATTCTCCACCAATCCAACTTATCCTTACCTATCAGGCGGGCAGTGTGATTTCTTTTTCCCTCGGCAACAGTTGTGTCTGTTCGTGAGCAAAAATGTCCCAAGGTGGCAAGGTACTGCGACACCGATGGACGCCCCCGACGGAAGCACCGTCGCCCCAACAGGCGCAGTCCGTTGCCCCCACAGACGCGTCCGTCGCCCCGACGGAGTCGTCCCTCACCCGACGGACACTCTCGTCGGTGGAGTGACGGACGCGGCCGTCAGTTTCGGACCAGAGGCAGTTATTTTCTATATTTGTTGGGATCCAAATCCAATTTAAGTTAGGGATATTTTCTAGGTCGGTTTGTCGCGTGGATTTTTGTCCAAGGTACCCAGGAAGACCCCTAGACTATAAATAGCTTGTACTAGGGCCGATTGAGACTCTCTCCAATTCAATCCAATCGTTCTTTACATTATTTACTTTCATCCCTTTACTTTACTGTCCTATCTCCAAACCCTAGCTTTTCCAACCCTAGATTTGTTCTTCTCCATTGAAGGACTCCTGAGGTGGCCAGCCGATCCTCAGGCAACCTTGCTCCCACGCCGGCCCTGACGGGGTCCCTCCTGGATCGGCAAAAGACGAGGGTATCGGTGGCGCGCAGCAGCTCACCGTCGTACTTGGCTTCTACAGCGGCATCGCGATCACGAAGCGTCAAGTGTTTGGTGCGTTCTGGCACCAACACACTTTTTATCGACTCCGCTGGGGAGAACATCGATCATCACTGACCGACGGACGTGACCGTCACTGCTGAAGCTCCACCGCCGACGGACACGCCCATTGACCCGATGGACGCGACCGTCGCCCCCACCAGCAGCAGCAGTCCTTGCATCGACCGATCTACTTCCAGCGCCATGGCTTCCAACGTCAACAAGAACAACATCATCACGGTGTCCGTTGATGAACTCGCCGAAGAAGATCGCCTAGAGGTTGAGGAGATGATGATGAAGAACATCCAAGCTCAACTCATGCTTGCCCGATTCAAGAAGGATCGGCATGGCAAGGTGTCCAAGTTCAAGGATGCTCCTCTACCCTCCATCGAGTTCAAGGAACCACAAAAGGATGAAGGTATTAGAGTAACTACTTCTCAAGCACCTATTACTCTTGAGCAGATTGACTCCATGCTAGTTGGAAATCAAGAATGCATGATTGCTCAGATTACTGCTAGTTGTCAAACCATGATTGAGAAATCTTTAGAAGGCTTGAATAAGCAACCTATTGTTGACATTCCTGATACTACGCCATCTAGGTCTGTTCCTCCTAGTGCATCGGCTACGATACCCCCCAAAGATCCACAACTTGGCATGCCATTGAACTATTTTTCAGGACAGTCACATTTAGATCAGATCGGCCAAAGGTCCTCATCCATGAGGCCGCCACCAGCTGGTATGGCCGGTTTGAATGCATATCCATCATACATGAAGCCGGTAACTTCTACTGTTTTGGGCGCTCCTGACTGAATCAATGAGTTATCGGGTTATACTCCACCAAATGTTTATGGCGCATATCCTAATCCACCACCTAGTTCTGGTTATGCACATGGTTATACTCCTGATGTGGGTTTTGATCAACAAAGACAAAATGAACAGCCGAATTATGGTTCTCATCATGCGCCGGGTGCAAACATTCTCACAAGGCCACTCGACCCTATGTTTGAGCAAGTCCACGAGGATAGCAGAAGGGTGTTGGCTAGATTATTTAAAGAGACATTTGGTGTTGAGATCACAAGCAAGGCTACGGTATGCGGTAAACCTTATCCTGCCCACTTTGATTCTATACCGTATCCTCAGAATTTTAGAGTGCCTGAATTTATTAAATTTACTAGAGAGGATAATAGGACTACCTGAGAGCATGTTAGCCAATTTAATGCACAATTAGGCATATATGGTAGTCTTGATCATTTAAAAATTAGGATGTTTCCTTTGTCTCTTTCCGGTAATGCATTCTCATGGTACTCATCATTATCTCCTAACTCTATACATATATGGGCTGATTTAGAACATAAATTTCATGAGCACTTTTTAGTGGAGATAATGAACTTAGGCTTTCTCACTTGACATCGGTTAAACAAAGAATTGATGAGAGTGTTGTTGAATATATTAGGAGGTTTAGAGACTAAAAACCGATGTTATAGCTTGGTGATTGCTGAAAAAGACCTTGTTGATTTAGCTCTTAGTGGTTTAAAATCCAACATTAAGGAGAAACTAGAGGGCTATGAATTCTTAACAATTAACCAAGTGTTGCAGAAAGCATTAGCATGTGAAAGTCGAAGTAGAGAAGCTAAATTAAAAGAACATATTCATGTAGTAGATGATGCTTCGGTTGGTGATAATGAGGAGGCATGCTTTGCTGAATTTGTATGGCCTTCCAAGAATAAAAGTAGCACTTGTGATTCACTAAAGCCGGTTAGCAAAAATCGGTCAGAGGAACTTACATATACTTATGATGTGTCCAAGTGTGATAGAATATTTGATGGGTTATTGAAACTTGACATCATTAGAGTAACTCATACTTTGCCACCCCAAAGTGAGCTAAAAGGTAGAGCATTTTGCAAGTGGCACAGTTCATATTCCCATGCTACCAATGATTGCAATGTCTTCCGTAGGAAAATTCAAGGTGCTGTTAATGAGGGCCATTTATCTCTTACTAGCATGATGATTGATCAAAGGCCTTTCCCTATCCATTCCATTAATACCCTTGAAGTGCGCAATCCTATAATCTTGATTAGGCCGTACCAAGCTGAAACAAACAAAGGGAAGAATGTAATCATTGGTGAGCAGAGGCCGAATGAATCAAAAGATTCTTCATTGCCTGGGGGGCAAGGCAAAGTTGATAAAAAGAAAACAAGAAGCAAATTGTCCTCAAGTGCAGCAAGGGGTTTATGCATATAATCCTTATTCATACATGATGCTTCTTATGCTCATATGCCCTATTATGCTTCATATGCAAATTGCACTCCTCAAAGGCCGTTCTGTGTTAGTCATGATCTGACCAATGTTGCATCTACTAACATTGCAACATGTGAGACAAAGAAGAAAACATATCCAAAATACTTTCAAGCAATGTGGTGTCCTCCTGGTTTGTCTCACACAAAAAAGAGGAGATTGCAAAGGGCAAGAAAGAAGGAACAAGAGCAAAAACAAGTTGAAGGGAAGTCTCTTGAGCCTGAGCCAATCAAGAAGAAGGTCGTGGTCAAACAAGTGTGGAGGCCCAAGCAAAAGGATCCAAGTTCATCTTGAAGACAAGCGTCATGGTCGACTTGCAAAAGTCGCCCTTAGCAAATTTTAACCTTTCTTTTGATTTTTGGTCACAGGAAAAGAAGACTTGCTCTTTAGTACGCAAGCTTTACTAAAAAGCAGGGGGCATATGTTCGTGACCAAAAATTTCCAAGGCGGCAAGGTGCTGCGGCACCGACAGACGCCCCCGACGGACGTGCCCGTCGCCCCAACAGGCACAGTCCGTCGCCCTGACGGACGCACCCGTCGCCCCAACGGACGCGACCATCGCCTCAACAGACGCAGTCCATTGCCCAGCAGATGCAGTCCGTTGCCCCAACAGACGCAGTCCGTTGCCCCAACAGACGCAGTCCGTTGCCACAGCAAACGTCGTCCAGCACCCAACGGACATGCCCGTCGGTGGAGCGTCGAACGCGCCTGTTGACCCGCCGGATGCGCCCGTCGGTTTTGGACCAGAGGCAGTTATTTCTATATTTGTTTGGATCCAAATCCAATTTAAGTTATGGATATTTTCTAGGTCGGTTTGTCGTGTGGATTTTCGTCCAAGGTACCCAGGAAGACCCCAGGACTATAAATAGCTTGTACTAGGGCTGATTGAGACTCTCTCCAATTCAATCCAATCGTTCTTTACATTATTTACTTTCATGCCTTTACTTTAGTATCCTATCTTCAAACCCTAGCTTTTTCAACCCTAGATTTGTTCTTCTCCACTGAAGGACGCCTGAGGTGGCAAGCCGATCCTCAGGCAACCTTGCTCCCACGCCGGCCCTAGCGGGGTCCCTCCCGGATCGGCGAAAGACGAGGGTACCGACGGCGCGCAACAGCTCACCGTCGTACTTGGCTTCTACAGTGACCGCGATCACGAAACGTCAAGTGTTTGGCATGTTCCGGCACCAACAGCGTCGATTTCTTTTCTGGGCAGCCGGTGCGTGAGGCCTGGGCCGGCTCTCTCTCCTGCGTTGTGTGTGGCCATGCAATTTTTTTCCCTTAGGCCTTAGCCGCGAAAGCAAATCGATGGGTGCGAATGCAAATCCACAGGCGTGAACACCAAATTGAGGAGCGGGCTGGGATTTTCGTGAGAGCCGACCATCATGAAAATTATTATTCTCGTGATGGTTTTGAATAACACTCAAGAAAAACCGTTTCGTGGGTGGATTTTACATCATTTTCACTCTCACGAGAAACCAAGCCTCTCAAATTTCCGTTTTCTGGTAGTGAAAAACTGTCTGACTGACTAATAGTTCAATTAGTAGGACGAAATTTATAGGCTGATCACAACTCCCTAACCAAAGTTCGGCATCAATCATAATGAAAATCTACTAGCAGCAATGCAAGAGGACCTGGCTATGTGTATTTGTGATGGCTGATATCATAGAAGAGCCCAATCACGCACAGGACACAGGCTGCTAGCAGACAACCCGATTCAACACAAGCAGCAGCAGCGACCTGATGGACTCCCCAAGAAAACAGCAGCAGCAGCAGCAGCAGAATTAGAAGTCAGACTCCCCAAGAAAGGAATTAGCAGAGATGTAATCACTCTGGTTTAGCACCTGATGGACACGGCAGGGGCGACTAGCGGCAGAGCCGGCGACGACCGGCGGTGCAGACGAAGATGGAATGAAGCGGACCGGCGAAGGGGGAGGCGGAGCGGCACACACCAGGCGTGCGTGAAGGGCGAGCACGTCGGGCAGGAGGGAAGTGGCGGCGTGAGGGAGAGGATGGGAAGAGATCGTGAAGTGAACAGGGGAGTTTAATCGATCCCTCTACTGTAACCTAACATCACATCCAAGGGTTCAGATTTGCTGAGATCAAAACAAGATCAATTTACATCCAAACCAAACAAAATGGGTAGTCAAACGGACTCGTCTCGACGAGATCTACGCAAACCCGGTTCCCAATCATCCATTCGGAATACAAATAAAAAAGTCAAAATTTGGTCAAACCACTTGAAAAATACGGAATATCACAGGATGTGCAACTGAGACCGCCTCCGTATGCAAGGCATGGCAAGTGATGTCCCTGATGAAAGGAGACAACGGATTTGGTGGCTGCCGGAGGCGAGCAGCGGCGGCAGCAGCGTAGTCGGATGCAAGCTGAGGCTGCCCCTGCATGGTACCTTGTCCTGGATGGCCTGATGGCTGAACCTGGTTTGGTGCGGCCGGTTTGTCAATGAGCCCAAACAGCTAAACAGAAATAGGGGAGGTTACTAACAACCCTCCATTTCAATTCTTTGTTACATAGACAGTTTTCTAATCGGACATCACTCAAGGTTAAATTTTAGAATAAGATCTTGAGTAGAATTTAAGTTAGTTGTACATATCTTCTAGACTCTCTGCTTACAAACTTATAATTGATGAAACCAAATCTGGAAAAATTTGATAATTTCAAAATATAGACATGCAAGTTGCCACTTTGCAGGGAGCCTTAGCGGCACTTCGCAGCTTATTTCTATGATGAGAAGCAAACCATATCTATACTTGTCGGAGAGCTGCCATATTCCATTACAAACAGCTTATTTCTCCGAGAAGCAAACCTTATCTATACTTGTAGGAGAGCTTCCATATTCCCATACAAAAAAAGCTACAGCCTGCAAGGACAAGTTACACTAGGATATATTCAGTGGGCACAACAAACTATTATAGGTTACGAAGCAATTCTAAATTTGAAGTGCGATCTCACCGAGGTAATAAGATGCACCGGTTCATACTATCTTCATCTGTTTTCTCATACATAAGTTTCCCTGATCCCGTGCAGCTTCGCAGCCACCTCTTGCATCCTCATGCGCTCATTGGGGGACGCCTTGGTGCAGCAGAGCCCAATCCCCAGCACAGACTGCAGAATTTGTTCTCCATTGTTGTTCACGGCTACTGGAGATTCATTGCTATGGTCTACCTCTAGCTCCTGCAGCAGCTGTGGATCGATGATCCTTAACGCATTACCAGGGAAGTTGATCTCCACGTACTTTACAATGCTCATTGCATCCTTGAATATGTCGTCTGTTGGCCGCCTTCGAATGAATATCTCGAGGAGAACAACTCCAAAGCTATAGACGTCCGAGGCAGTAGAAACTTGACCACAACCTGCGCATTCTATACATTGCATGCATCAAAGGGTTAGTTGAATAAAATTATGAATTATGGAATGTGCCATATTGCCAAGTAAATTGCAGAGAAAAAAAGCGAAAATGGATAATACCTGGAGCAACATATCCTATGGTTCCCTTAATCGCAATTGAAGATGTTGAATTTGAGTCGGACAAAGATGATGTAGATTCAAATTTGAACCTTGATAGCCCAAAGTCACCAACATGGGCCACCATATCATCATCCAGAAGAATGTTACTAGGTTTCAGATCACAATGAATGATGGTGCCTTGATTGTTATGGTGTAGGTATGCTAATGCATCTGATATGTCCACCACAATGCATAACCTTTGGCTCAGAGAAATATAATTCTGGTTTGGAGAGCCCTCTATGTCACTAGCAGAGTACAATAATTTATGTAGGTCTCCTCGTGGCATAAACTTGTATATTAGCGCTTTGAAATCATTTCCACGCGAATCAATGCTTGAACATGCAGTAAGGATTGGAAGTATATTGCGATGCCGTATATTTCTCAGTACATTACATTCTGATATGAAACTCTTTTGTGCACCTCTTGTTTCTAAACTAAAAACTTTGATGGCAACCACAATTCTATCTTGGAACAGTTTTGCTTGATACACAGACGAATATCTACCTTTGCCAATTAAATTGGATGTGGAAAACCCCTCCGTTGCTATAACAAGATCCATGTAAGAGACCTTACGAAAGTTACCGCCACATGAAGGCAAAGATATAGATTTTCTCCTTGGTTTTCCTCTCCAAAGTAGCATCACACATACGAATATAGCAAGCAATGCCATGCAGGCCAATGGGATGACCACTCTTGGTATAAAGGACGGCTTATGCCTGGTTGAATTAGAAGTTGTGGCAGGACATGCAGGTAGGTGCAACTCCGGTATCCCACCACAAAGTGCCTTGTTTCTATCAACCCACACGGCAGTTGCATTCTTGAATATTCCTTCTGTTGGGACATAACCTGTGAGGTCATTAAATGACAAATCCAGGTGATCAAGGAGTGATAGATTGCGAAGGGAAATTGGTATTGATCCACTCAAGTGATTGTGAGACAAATTGAGAAATGATAAGGTAGTTATGTTGCTAAATGAAATGGGGATGCCTCCTGAAATATTGTTGGATGAAAGGTCCAAATATATGAGCTGTTTGGCATTGCCAATGCTTGTATCAAGTGGTCCATCTAGTTTGTTGAAAGATAATTCAACTACCAAAATTGTTGGAATCATGAAAATATGAACTGGCACACTGCCATGGAGGTTGTTTTGGAAGATGTTCAATATTTCAAGCGTTTCCATGTTCCCCATGATCTGGGGTATCTGTCCATCCAACTGGTTCGACTCTAGACTGAGTTTTGCCAGCTTAGATAAATTGGAAATAGACACGGGAATAGGTCCGGTGAAGGTGTTGTCACCTAAGATGAGTTTGTGCAAGCTATTGATAGTTCCAATCCATTCCGGAACCACACCTGTAAACTGATTTCCGGCCAATGACAAATGCACCAGGTTCTGAAGGTTTGCTATGCCAATTGGAAAATCTCCTGTCAGTTGATTTCCTGATAAGTAAAGGTACTGAAGCTGGCTAGAAAGGTTACCTAATGGACTTGGAACATTGCCTTCTAGATGATTAATTGCTATTGAGAATATTCGTAGCTCAGTGCAGTTGGCTAAACTGCTCAAAAACTCCCAGTCTTGTCTGTTTCTTGCTTCTAGTAGATTTCTCCCTAGATTTAACCAAGCTAGCCTAGAAAGTCCTCCAATGGAGCCAGGCACTACCCCGGTGAAACTATTGTTTGACAAATCGATGTTTTTCAGCCTTGTAGCATTTGTTAATGAAGATGGGATGTGCCCATGGAATAAATTGCCACTTAACCATAAACTTTGAAGACGGGGGAGGGAGTTACCGAGATTGGATGGGACACCTCCATTTAGACCACTGAAAGCAATGCTCAATACAACCAGTTCAGAAAAATTCAGGACAACCCGTGGAAAGTGACCAGACAACTTATTGTTGCCCACGCGCAGGTATCTTAGCTCCTGCAAACTTTGAAATTCATTTGGGATATTGCCCTTGATGTTGTTTTGCCCGCAATCAAATGCCCATAGCGTTGTGATATTGGCAAGAGAATTAGGGATTGTTCCAGTAAGATTGTTACCAAAAACTGTCAGCGCCTGAAAGCCATTAGAAAAATCTGAAGGAATATGGCCAACTAGTAGATTCCTATTCAACAGTAACTCCTTGAGTCTTGAACAGTTTGCAAGGCTGGGTATCTGTCCTTGCAGCATGTTATCACTCAAGTCCAGTGTTTGGAGGCGTTGCAGATAACTGAGGGATGGTGGGATATCTCCGGTAAGTGAGTTAACTGACAGGGTTAGATTCTTTAGAAATGTTAGGTTTGCAAGTGAAGGAGAGATTGGCCCTATTAAACCTTGGTTCATAAGACGAAGAGAGGTGACACGATTTGGGTGCTTGACGCTGCACATGACACCTTCCCAGCTGCAGAAGTGGATACTATCGTTCCAAGACATCAAGGCTTGTCGTGGATCACTGACGGTCTTCTTGAACTCCAGTAGTGACAGCATGTCCGTGTAGTTCCCAGCAGAGGAGCAGAAGGCAACGGGTGCGCTGCATGCCAGTAACAACCAGAGAAACTGGCATCTGATTGCAGGAAGCATCATGGCCAGGTTTGCCCGCTATAGGTCCAATTTGGATCTTGATCAGATGCACAGGTAAGAAACATCAAGAGAAAGATTAAGTTAAGCCCATGTGGGAAATCTCGAAAGGGCTGGAAATGATGGGGAAAAGTACTGAGCAGGTGGTGTGTTCGAGTACCTGAAGGACGATTGTGCCGTCCTTATTCAGTTCAGTTAGCTCTCTTCAGTGTCCAGCACTACTGAAGAGTCTCCGGCCACTGCAGCACACATGCAGCCACGCTCGCAGAGACTGAGCACATCATGCTTCAGTCCGTCTGCAGAAACAAAACCTCACAAAATCACAAGAAAGAAACAAAACCTCACACACGCCTAGCTCAGGCAGAATTCTTAGTAGACAGAAAGAGGTTGCAGATCATGTGAGAATGAGATGCATACGCTAGCCGCTGGTGAGTGCAGGTAGTGAAGCAGTGCAGACAAGAGCTTGGCTCGTCTAATACCTCACACACGCTGAGCTCAGTCAATGTTTGGTGACTTACAGCTAGCCGGTGAGTGCAGGGAGTGAAGCAGGGCAGACGATCGAGAGCATTGCCGGTCTCTGACGGGGACACCGTTTGGTAAGACAGCAGTAATACCAATTCAACCCGCTCCACTCTGCAATTGATCTGTTCCTGCCTGCTGCAGTGCTGCTCGGCAGGTCGTCCAAGTCGTCTAGACTTCGGTATGCAGAAGTCCTGCCGGCGAGCATAATTAATCACGGTATGCTTGCATGGTGGTGGCATCCTTTGAATTCATACTTAATCGTACGCTTTTCTGATCGTGGGGTCGCTGTAGTAAGTTGTGTATATATCATAATAAATCTTGATGATGTGGTCCAGCACAAACAACATGGTCAAACGTCAAAGCAGGAACTGCGTGCGTTGAACGTCCATGGAATTTCTTGTCTATGATGACGCTGGTACTGAAAGCAAACGCTCATGGGTCCATGATTCTTTCTCAAAAACTGGAACCTTTATTGACTCGAAATCTTACATGGAGATACCATAGCTTCGGCGCGCCCAGGTGCACCCACTGGTCCGGCGTCAACAGCCCTCCCTCTCCCCGCCGTCGCTTACTCCCCATCCCTCTCCTCACCGCCGCGTCCGACAGCGAATCGGTCTGCCCCGCCTCCTTCCTCCACCCGGCCACCCCTGTCTTCTCTTCCGCCGCAGCGAATCACAGCCGATTTTTTTTATAAAACTAGGAGGATGTCCGTGCGTTGCTACGGGTGGCATCTGAATCTACGATGTGATGAAGCAGTGCGTTGAATAAGTATAGAATATTATATAGAACCGCAATTGACTTTGGTAGCATAAAAAAGACATCAATTTCAAAGTACAGTCGATAATTGGAAATACT
>CM041633.1:51719-105587 GCA_023333625.1 Bothriochloa decipiens
TCTCACAATAGCATCTCTTATCACCACCACAAGTCCATTACAACCATGAAGTTCAACGCAACGAGTCGAACACCACAAGTCGAGGTCCATCACATGAAGTTCAACACAACAAGTCTAGGTCCATCACGAAGAGAAGAAATACATGACAGAGACTTCGACGATACTCAAGTCCAGGAGCATAACACAAGCGACAAGTACCTAGCTCGTCGCGCCGTCCCCGGAGCCGTCAGGTTGTCCGTCCCCAGAGCCCCTAGGATTTTCCCACGAAACCCACCCTGGATCACGCGGCGCCGACCAGTACGGCCGCCCTCCGCCCACCGGCCACGAGTAAGGTGTAGGAGGGCCACGCGGAGGTGGATACGGTGGAGAAGGGCCACCCGGAGTTGGATACGGCATCATCTGAGGGCTGGCACCTCTAGGAGACGGGTTCGAACCCGCCGACTGTACCTGCACAAGTTAAAGGCCAAGTGATGTCGTTAGTATCTGCAGGATAGACGCACAAGCTAAAGCAAGAGTCAATGTACTCACCAGGGTCCTTGCAGGAGCGACAGGAGCAAGCACAGGAAAAGACGGTGGAGGAGGCGGTGGAGCGAATAATTTAGGCGGTGGAGGCGGCCCGGGGATCTGCAGGGATTGGAAGTAGCCGGCAAAGCCCTGCATCTGACTATTGTAGTGCTGTTGCACGGCTGTCAGGTGCTGCTGGTAAGCCATCTGTTGCGTCTGCATCTGCGCCATCTGCTCCTGCACCTGGGCCTGCAATATCACATCTGCAGTGTTGATTGTAAGTATAGGTGTGAAACGAGTGAACGACGAACAAAACCACACTTACCTGGAACTGCGACATCTAACTAGGTAACGCGACCTACGACTACATATGACGGAAAGAGAGGTCATACCTCAAGTGCCGATGAAGACAGGCTAGCGGGGCAGTGCCGAGTCGTGCTCCTCCGGCTAGCCTCCAACGGGAGCCCTCCTGAAAATGAAAAACAATTAGTGAGAATGAAAAATTTCGGTAGCACCTCCCCTGTACGGGGAGGTTACCAAACCTGCAAGAAAAGACGGCACGATGGCCGACAACCACAGATACATGTCAGGCACGATGGCCGACAACCACACGGCACGATGGCCGACAACTACACGGCACGATGGCCGACATCAACAAAAAAAAGCCCGCGCGCCGCGTACGGCGCCGACGTCGAAGGCCCCGCGCCGTACGCGGCGCGCGGGCTTCGACGCCGGTACGCCTACGTCGACCGTACATGGCGCGGGGGCTTCGACGTCGGTGCCGTTCGCGACGCGGGGGATTCGACGTCACCACTTGCTCGAAACTTTCTCAAATTTTTACCACAGCCTCCACATGTGATGGCAAGACATGTCATCAAGTTTCGTCATTTTCGGACTCCGTTTGGATTTTATAAAATTTAAAAACACTTTTCACGCGCGTGACTCGGCGTGTTCCGACACCAATACGGTCAAAATTTCATGCGAGGCCCTGCACACGGCCTCAACATGCTCCAAACATCATGAATATCATTTTTTGAATCACCGGATTCTATTATTTCATGTACCTGCAGTTCAAATCTGGAGTTGCCAGAAAAATTCAAAGAAATAGAAAAAATTAACGGAATATAGCAAAACAAATCAAAATTACCCCAAACTTGGAATTTAGAATGTATTTACTGTACCAAGAAAACAGAAAAAACTGGGATTGAAAATAAGAAAAGAAAAATTTGCCGAGTGCCACATGTGGCACTCGGCAAAGGTTACGGCGTGGATGCCGTCCAGGACTGGCAGCCTTTGCCGAGTGCCAGGCTTTGCCGACTGCCTGGCACTCGGCAAAGCCAGGCACTCGGTAAAGCCGGTTTTTCCGACTGCCCACCATGGCTCTCAGCAAAGGAAGCTCTTTGCCGAGTATCGACAAAAAACAGTCGGCAAAATATTTGGCAGTCGGTAAAGCTAGCATTTCTTTGTAGTGCGCCGCTGCTCTACCCTCCGGTTCTCTCTATATATATATATCCTCGTTGAACAGCACACCGCTCGACAGCTCGCCGGAGAAGAGGTCGCTGTTGGCTGACGTCGTGCTGCTCATCCCTCCCTCTATTTCTCTCTCGCTTCCTCTCTCTCTTACTCTGTTTTGCGACGATGGTAGACGGATGAGGATTGAGGACGGACCGAGACAGGGCATCCGATGCCAGGCCTTGAGGCCACTCGGCCACGTAGCAAGACCAATGGAGGCATGACGTCTCACCACTTCAGGTCACCACTGACCCATGTGGCAGTGATACATCTCTTCCCCTCTTGTTCTATGGGCCCGGTCCACGTGAAACAAAGAGAGAAGGAGAACTGCTCCATAGATCGGTCCATTGGCCCATGAGCACAGTACTAGTCTACCCGAGTGTTGACTGGACCTCGCGCGTCAGCCTCAGGAGCGACTAAGAAAATGCAGTGAAAGTATATTTTTATATATAGAAAAATTCTCAAAAAATTTTTAAATAAACTAGGTACACTCTAGATCTTACCCATGCAGTTCCACTTCATTTCCAGCAGTATCTTCCAAAGTATATTTCATATATCCTTTTACTATTAAATCCTTGTTAAGTCATATATTTTCATCCTATCTCCGAATCACTTGATTCTCCCACCTTAATTCTTCTAAATTTAAGCTCTATTTATTCATACCATTTGTTCCATTATTTGGTGCCATTTAAATTCTAGTATTGTTTTCTTGTGTTGTGCCTTCTTGTTTATCGACGTTAGGCAAGCATAGTATAAATGACGTGGAGAACCCGAAGGACCACAGAAGCACTACTACACAAGGATGAAGGAGCCAGAAGCATCAGAATCGGAACCTCGGATGTGCTCGTCATCGAATAGAGACAAGTCCTAATTCCCACCTTACTCTCTACATTACCATTCCTTTAATTAGTTCCCTCCTGCCATCCCTACAGTTTGCTAGCCTTCACCACAACCCACCATACCGTACCAACTCCCAATCTTAATATATATACTCCTTATATTCACATTCATGAATTAATATTGAATTATGAGTTTGCTTATAATAATATGTTTATGATAATGTATGGGTTACCTTGATGAGATATGAATTATAAATTTGATGATAATAACTATGGAACTTATTGGTAAAATTGGACTAAACCCGATAGGGGCGAGTGGGGGTAATTCATGTGGTATGAGTTACCTTGGCAGGATAGCCTGTGTGGGATCCTGTGGGAGATACTCGCCTCGGTCATATACGGACTAGTTCATTTGCCATCTCACCTAGCCAGATTTTCCGTACAGCCACATGTCTATATGGGTAGACTTGATCTCACACCCCGTTAGATAGAAGTATAATTTTCACTAGGAGGCCGGAGTGGCAACGGACTAACAAGAGAGGACACGGCTGCTGTGTGATCTACCGTGGTCTGATCGGCATGGTTGCTTTGTGGTCTTCCATGTAAAATCTATTGTTGTGCCATGTGCGAGCACCTTTTTATTTAATTTGGATGCTATGTGATCATCCATCAGATGTTGTGTGATCATCCAACCACTCGATTATTTAGGATGCTGTGTGATCATCCTGATGCTTGTAGGTTCTGATTCCTGAGTAGTCCGTGGTGGAATTATGTAGAAATCTAAGGTAGCGCCCTCTCGGGTATGAGGTCTCGTTAGGCCTGTCTAAACCATGATGATGGTCTCGACTACGCCTATCATGTGGGGAAATTTGTACACCTCTACAGAGTTTACTAATCCTATTCGAATAGCCACGTCCTTGATAATGGGCAACCGCTGGGATGAGGTCACAAATGTTTAGGCTTCGACAACTATGATGATCTGGTAAGATTGTTTTATGTTAAGGTAACCTATAATTAACCCGAGAACTGGTGAGGATGGTAATACCCTACCAGGGCCCAACCTATAATTATAATTACTTCACCATACTACCTTTACCTCCACCTTTACCACTAACCACCTCTACATATAGCCTTTTGCCTTTTACCACCCAAAGTTAGGGCTTGCTGAGTACTTTATGTACTCAATCCACTCTATTCTATGTTTTTAGGAGTAAAGCTATGAATGAGCACATGAGAATGAAGCTATCAAGGAATACGCAAGGATTGGACAACTGGATCATATCTAAAGACGGAGTCGTGCAGCTACATGAAGGAGCCACTCAAAGAGTACCACGACTAGGACACAAAAGTACGCATAAGGCTAAGGTTGCGTCCGCACTCTTAGATGCCTGTAGAAATGGAACCATGATATCATAGAACCGCTATAGTAGAAACTTTGATATATGTTGTAGGCCAATGGCCCAAGCTATGTAAAGCCATATGAACCTTGTAACATATTTTCCCCTAGATTAATAAAAGTATGGTTCTTGATATCAATCTTATCTCAAATATGCGTATCACCTACTGATCCAGGGAGTGATATATGATGCACAATGGACCCTAAAAATTAGGGGCCGACACCATACGACTGGCTCTGCAAGGAAAACACAAATATGGTTACAAGTAATAACAATTAAGCGCTAGAATAAATTGATCAACAGAAGCGTACCCATCTTTCCATGAACAATGGGAGGGACCGGTTCCCTTGGTGGTGTGGTGCCCCTTGCATCTGTAGCCCATGTACATCCACTCATGGTCAACCATCCTCTGTCATACGCCAATGTAAGTGGGTAATAAAACCAGCATTTGCATCTACAAGGCGTTCCTACCATCTAATAGGTGAAGGATAGGTCCTATTCCTACCCGAGGATGTATAGATGAGGTTAGCTTCCATGCTCCGCTCCCGTCCGAGATGAAATTTTGGTAGTACCTCCCCGCTGTTCTCCCGATACACGTCCCGGCGGGGAGAGTGTGTATCCGGAGAACAACGGGGGGTGTTGCCGAAACTCCGAGTCAGACGGGAGCGAAACATGGAAGCTAACCCATCTACGCATCCTCGGGCTGTCCAAAAGACGTGGATAATCCAAAAGAGATATCGTCGCAGATATGCACTGATCCGCATACCAACAACCGTGTATCCCTTTCGGACAGGAGACGCCTAACTCGGCTACGTGATCTACGTACGACAATGGTAAGGAAGAGAGGTGATTTATACCTAGGGTGGCGTTGGAGATAGGCTAGCGGGACAATGGCGACGAAGACGATCAGGGTGGCCGAGTCCCTCCCACGGGTCCTGCAAATAAGGGCAATAGGTTAGTTATTAAAACTATAAGTTACCCACGGGTCCTGCAAATAAAACTATAAGTTATTAAAAATTTCGACAGAACCTCCCCTACACGGGGAGGTTTCGATAACCTGCAAAAAGAACGGCACGAAGGCCGACAATCACAACGACACGTAGGCCGATGACTACAGCGGGACGAAGGCCGAGAAGCAGAGAATGGTGATATACCTAGTCATGACACGTGCGTTTACAGGGATGCCATGCAGAGAAGACGGCGGGGTGAAGGCCGGTGAACCTCCTCCTTCTCCTCCTCTTCCTTCTTTCTCCTCCTCCCCCCTTCTTCCTCCTCGGCAGTGCCAGTGATGGCACTCGGCAAAGTTTTCATTTTTTTTTGAATTTTGACTTTAAACTTTTTCTGTAGCCCAAGTGTATTGTATTCAAGCACATGTTCGAGTTTGAGACCTTTTTATAATATTTTGCTATATTCCTTGAATTAATTTTGTTTCCTCGTATTTTTCTCAAAAATATAAATTTGAACTGTAGGTGCATAAAATAATGAAACGTAGCCATTCAAAAAATGATATTTATGTTGGAGAGTGTATTTTGAGGCCGTGTCCATAAACTCACCCATAATTTTACACGCCTTGTCCACGAAAAACGACCATCCAGGTGTGGTAGAAGTATTTTTTAATTATACAAAATCCAAACGAAGTCCAAAAATTATGAAACTTGCTCGACCCGTGGATCACATGTGGAGATGTCTAAAACCCAGACATCTCCACATGTGATCACAAGGTGATCACATGTGGAGATGCCTGGATTTTAGACACATGACGTCACAACTTGTTCGAAACTTTCTCAATTTTTTACCACAGCCTCCACATGCGATGACAACACACCTCGACAAGTTTCGTCATTTTCGGACTTCGTTTGGATTTTATATAATTTAAAAACACTTTTTCCGCACGTAACACGTCATGTTACGACACCAACATGGTCGTAACTTCATGCGAGGTCCTAGATATGGCCTCAACATACTCCAAACATTATGAATATCATCTTTTGAATGACTAAATTCTATTATTTCATGTACCTGCAGTTCAAATTTGGAGTTATTAGAAAAATTCAAAGAAACAAAAATAATTAGAGAAATATAGCACAAAAAGTCAAAATTGTCCCAACTTTTGAAGTTGTGATGTATTTACTGTATCAAGCCCCCACAAAAAAACTGGGAAGAAAAAACAAAAAAAATTATGCTTTGCCGAGGGCCAGCGCCAGCACTCGGCAAAGAGGCCTTTGCCGAGTGCTGGCTGACGTGGCACTCGGCAAAGGTTTTTATTAAAATAAATAAAAAACACCTTTGCCGAGTGTTGGCCAACGTGGCACTCAGCAAAGGATTTTATTAAAAAAAATAAAAAAACCACCTTTGCCGAGTGCTGGCCCACTCGGCACTCGGCAAAGGTAGCTCCTTTGACGAGTGCCTAACGACAGGGCACTCGGCAAAGGGGACGGCCACGGATGCCGTTTGTCCAGGCCCCACTTTGCCGAGTGCCCCTCTTTGCCGAGTGCCGTGCTCTCAGCAAAGAGTTAATTTGCCGAGTGCTCCTCTTTGCCAAGTGCTAGACACTCGGGGCACTCGGCAAAGAGCCTCTTTGCCGAGTGCCTTTGGTTTGGCACTCGGCAAAGCCCCTGTTTTCAGTAGTGAAAGATACGACCTCCGCAGCGATGCGTCTACCACCTAAGCCCTCGACCCCTTTCGCACAACGGGAAGCACCTGCCTGAAATCACCACCAAACACGATGGTCTTCCCACCGAACGGCAGACCCGGCCGGTCCATGATGTCCCTCAGGCTGATGTCCAACGCCTCAATAGCCTGCCTCTTTGTCATCGAGGCCTCATCCCAGATTATCAGAGAGGCTGCCCGCAAAAGCTTTGCAGTACCACTCTGTTTCGTGAAGGTGCAGCAAGCACCGCTTTCTAGGGCAAGCGGTATCTTAAACCGTGAGTGGGCTGTCCTCCCACCAAGCAATATGGAGGCCGCAACGCCAGACGTAGCCATCACCACAGCCATCTTGTTCTGGCTCCGTACCCTCTCGAGCAAGGCCCAGTAGAGAAAGGTCTTCCCTGTACCGCCAGGTCCATCCACAAAAAACACGCCACCATTATCAGTATCGCAGCAGAAAGTATCTCATCATACCCCGCCCTCTGCTCATCATTCAGAGACTCCCATAGTGCCTCGTCAGCCGGGTTTCGCTCGACATTTTCCTCCTCGATTATCTCCTGGGGAGTGCCGTTGCTGTCATCATACTGGCTCTCAGCAATATGTGGCAAAGGAAATGACTTTATATCCTTCCCCATCGACTGCAGCATATTTCTGATGTCAATAAGGACCATCCGCTCGACGGTAGCTGGACACTTGTGATGCTAGCGATAGTCCTCTGACATTGCATCCATATTCTTGTTCCAGAGTCCTTCGACATCGCTGGGCTCATAGAATACCAGGATCGTTGCGAATAGCCTCCGCAGAAACGATGGCATCTGGAACAGAGACGCTTCTGCTAGACACTCGTCAAGCGTCTTGTCTGCTTCGATCAGGCCCTTTCTCTCTGTGGCCTCACGAAAGGTAGGCTGCACAACACCGTCGACCGTCCTCAGATCCTCAAAGGAGGTGGCACCAGGTACATGGTTTAAGAGGACCCGAAGGTAGTATCGCTACCCCTTGGCCGGATTCGCCGTGACAACTCTGCCAACCTGTGTTCTCTGTTGTCTCTCTTCCTAGACCTTTTTCCCCACCTGCCAAGTATAATCCTTAGGAAAGTCACGGTACAGGATTTTACGAGCTTTCTCGTCCTTCATGTTCCTCTCAAAGTAGGCTGTTAGCATCGTCCTTTTGGACTTCTCACGGTTGATGACACGCTCTATGGCCTCTCGCTCATGGAACGTCACCGTGTTCATGCCTGGGAGATGAAGCTGCATTTGGAGCACTGATGGATGGATTTTGCTCAGCTCAAACTTATAGATCCTCCACAACGCCTCTGGCGGCGTCACCCATCGGGTTTCCCTGTACAGACTAATCTCATCGATGTTCACTTCAGCGTCTTCGCTGCCAATCTCTCTGAGAGTAACGGACGCCCTCGGTCATGCCCCTTGTATACGTACTTGAATAGATACTTGACTGATTTGATGCTAGAGCACGCTTCAACGTTGATGTGGCAATTGAACGTGCCCAGCAGATTTGGATTGTAGGGGACGACCCACCGGTTGTCCAGCTCATGGCCTCGAACCTTCACCTTCCGCCCATCATCCCGACGCCTGTAAACAGGGTACGAATCCTTGCCCTGTGAGGTGGCATCACAAAAAGGGCGCAGGTAACGGTACTTGCATGAATCACGACCCTTCGTGCACTGGCAATTGGGGTTTAGCTGACCGCAAGGACCGTGCATCATATGCCTGGTGACCATCTTGTACAGCTCAGGATTCTCATCTTTGTCAGGTAGCTCGGCCGATATAAGAGTCGTACTGATCGGGACATGTCAGCTTGTACCTGTTCTCCATAATGAGCAAGAAATGTGCATGCGATAACCCCCTCTTCTGAAACTCCACCACATACACATAGGCTCGAACCTTGCCAAAAATGTCCTTGTTCAGCAATGCATCAATCATCGCGTTCAGCTTTGCCTTGAACACCCTCACGACAAGATCAGGACGGTCTTGTGCTGTCTGACCTGGATAAAGCTCATTCCTTATCTCGTCCTAGTTCGGGTTGCACGTCATGGTGAGAAATATATCAGGCTTGCCATATTCGCGCACCTGAGCCATGGCATCCATGTAACGGCGTCTCATATCCCTAGGACCACCGATGAACGAGGTAGGCAGCACCACATGCTTTCCAACGCTACCACCTCGTGTGTCGCCTGCATGCAGGCTGTCAACCAGGCCATTGTATAGCTCAGCCCTTATCTGCGCCTGATTGTTTCAGACATAGTCGAGGCGTGCGCTCTCGATCTTCATGTACGTGTCAACATAGAACTGCTGGAACAGACGACCGCCATGCAGCAATGGGTTGAAAACACCAGGCCGCATCTGAAACTTGTAGCAGTAGTAGTCCCTCAAGGAGACACACAGATTACCCAGACTTCCTGTAGAGTAACAAAGACGCAATAAGGAACAAGATAGAAATAGCGAAAATCAAGCCACCAATGCATATTATCATTAAGACTGATGTATTTACCTGGTTCATCACCATCATCTCCCGCGCCAAACGCCTTGCGTTTTGCTGCTGCACGCTTCACTTGAGCCTCTGTCACTCCAACCTTAGGAATCTCTCTGTGTCAGCCCAGCTCACCCTTCGGAAAGAATAGAGGGTATGAGAGCGCGTCATAACATCCATGATACGATTGGATGCCGTGCCTAGAACCGTCCTTCCCATGTAGCTCGACGCTATGGTCGAATTGCCGAGGACATTCGCTTCCCTCGATCCACACAGCAGCCACCTCATCCGTGTGGGGCGCATTATATGTTCTCTGATCAAGAGCTGGTCAATATTCAGCTTTATATGGAAATCCACGAGGTTAGCATCACTTCCCATGCGCCTGAGGTGAGCCGAGTAAGGGTTGTCACGAAGGACGTTAACCAGCTTCCGAGTGACATCCTTATCCTTCTCTAGCCAGTCCGAACGGCACTTGCGATACCGATAGGAAAGTGACAGATCATCATCATAGAAGTAGAGCTCGAGGTGCTTGGGGTCGGCCGCCTCCTCGCCTCCTTCTCGAAAGAATGAATGTTGTGGTAGATCTGACCATGAGCGCGGAAGGTGTAGATTCCACCATTCCGCCTATCCGTCGTGAAAGCATCCACACGGGCATTGAGCGTAGCCAATGAAAACTGAGAGTTGAACCACCTGATGTGCTCGCGGAAGTGTCTGGCATCTGCATCTGAACTTGACCACAGACTCATGAGCTCGGGCGGTGTTTCAGAGCTGGTCAGCTTTATCTTGCCTTCTTGACAGCAGAATCCTTTGGATTCACCATGGAACCTCTTAGCCCCGCAGTGCTCGCAGTCTTTGGCTGGCTCCAACACATGCGGCTTCTTCGGGACATTTGCATAGACCCTGGAATACGGATCCGGGGTGACATTTGCAGTATTCCTTTTACCAGACACTGTTTGCTGGACTTCAACAGGGGCCGCATCATCTGGGATACAATATTTAACATTTTCCCGTTAGAACGGAGATATCTTAGGAACGGCGTAAGACACTATGTGTACTCGAGTATGAATGTGAGCATACCTTGATAGAAGAAAATTTCGTCATCGCTGTCGTCGTTGGCAATATCAAAGATGACATTCTCATCTCCCTCTGGCTCAATATTGATTGACTGTGTTCTTATAACCCCACACGCGGCTTCTTGCGTGATCTTCCCAATACACTGATCACTTTGAATCATACCTATTTGAAAATGGAATAAAATTGATCAGACCGCAAAGAACATAATCGGAATGTTAGAGCATGAATAAGAGCATCGGTTAACGGAGAGAGAAATTTACCATGGGTCGAGTGGCCTTGTGGGGAAGATGCTTCCGTAGTGACTTCAGCAGTGTATTGAGGATTCTCCATTGCGATAGATTCTGGATGTAGCTGGGTTGCTCTCAACTCTTTTTGCCTCTTTTTGTAGGATCTTTTTGCCTCCACGCCAGCTGGGGTTAAATTCCTTCGCCTTTTTGAACCTTCATGTGAACACAGAAGAGTGAGCCATATTATTATTTACAGATGGATTCTAAATGTGCATGCCCATTATTAGAGTATTGTCGAAACAGTTACCAGGTTTGTTTGCAGTGAGCGTATGATTGAAATCCATTATGTCGCTAGAGCATGTCAGCACGGCTGAGGACACCCATAGGTACAAGTGAACAGGATTACTATAGATAGAGAGATGATGAATAAAATGCATATCCACAACATTACACATTAATAAGCAACAAACCTCTGAAACGGAATATGCTATCATTGTTTGCATTCTTTGGTTGATAGGAATCACTCCTACGGAGCCATTCATCATCTCCGGACGGACACTCATTTTCCTTGTCAGGTCGAGATGCAGAATCTACACATTGAGTCCACAAAACAATAATAAAATAAAACAAATGTCAAATAAACCGTGTCTAATAAAATGCTCCGCACCACCTCTATCTCGTTCCATCTTGCGCTCTTTAGGATCGACACCATTAATGATGTTTGTCAGATCCGCAAACGGAGTGGTAGTCATCTCATTGTTTACTACCACACCCCCTTGATCAATTTTTGGATTGGCTACATGACAAAAAATATGCTCCTTCAATAAAATTGTGGTCGAAACTTAACTGAGGGAAACATGACGGAATTGCCTTTCTTTTTTGCTCTGGCTTCACGACGCTTCCTATTTATCTCTTCAGACTTTTCTGCATACGATTCACGACGTTTCCTATTTATATCTTTAGACATTGCTGTATACCGCGCCCTCTCCAGTTCTCTCCTACGTGCTTGAGGGTCGACGTTAGGTGTCTTATCATTCCATGCATTTGGGGCACCAATAATAAAAACGGATAGAGTGTAAAAAGTGTTCTTTGACCTTCTTATAATTAATCTAAAAAAATTTCGTAGATACAAAAATAACCAAGAGAACCTCCATTAATGGTGCTTGATATGTCTTCAAATGGAGTCGAACTGGCGCTATCCCCCATTGGTGATGTTCCCTGTGCAACATGATATGCAAAGTCGGAAGCATCAGAAGCATGAGAAAAAACAGACAGATAAGAAATCTGAGAGATATCCGATCGAGTTTTGCTGGCCGCAAGCCCCCAACGTCACGAACAACAGCCTGTTCGGGACGGCTTATCAGCCAATTCAGTGGCTGGACTGAAGCTGCTGCAGCTACCGAGCAGCGACTGAAAAATGGGCCTGCCAGCTGCTGTTCATCAGCCCATCAGCCCAGCCTGCCCAAGCGAACTGGCCTTTTCCACCAGATGGGCCGAACTGGTCTTTTCCACGGTTCGGCCCAGGCAGCCTCCACCCGGCGGTCCCTGCGCCCGGGCGGACAGGGCGGCAGCGGCGGCGCCGACCATCCGGCCACACCTCGCCGGAACCTCGCCGGCGAACTGCGACACCCTACTCCCGCTCGGACCAGCGGCGGAAAATACGGGTAGGAGCAGGACGGATACAGGGCGCGGACAAGGCGGCGGCGTGGGACCTCGGGGCAGCGGCGCGACAACTCAGGGCGAAGGCCACCATGGCAAACGGCGGCGAGGTAAGGGGAATAAGGTAAGGAGGTGCTCACCAAGTAATACTCATGTTGTGTATCATCATGTACAAGAAATTTCATGAACGTTCACTGCACGCCGTTCCTGCATCAGCGTCTGCGCTTGTTTTCTTGCCTTTGTCCATATCGACGTTTGTGCTGGACTACGTCTGAAACCAACGATCAGAAAAGCATCTGGTTAACAGATTATTTGGCTCATCATGTGATGGAGATTTTTTATCGCCGCGAGGACTTCTGCATACGGGAGTCTGGATGGCGACCGGCCAAGCGGCAGGCAGGAACTGATCGATTGCAGACAAGGGAAGAGTCAACAGAGATGGGCGGGATGGATTGATAGTCCACTGTCACTAAACGCTGTTCACATGGACTGCTTCACTCCCTGCACTCATCGGCTAGATGTAAAGCATCACATTCTTACATGGTCTGCCCATCTTGTTAGTAGTGCTCTTGGCCAAGAACTGCGCCCGAGCACAAGCTGTAAGTTCGTCAGTCTCTACGAACGTGGCAGCCTGGATGCTGCAGTGGCCGGAAATGTTTCTGCAGCAGTAGCACACAGGGCAGAGAGCTAGCTGAATCAGGGACGGAAGAATCATCCTCCAGGTACTTGAAACTCCACCTGCTCAATACTTTCCACGACACTTCCAGCCCGTTCTGGATTTCCCATGCGGGCTTGACTGAATCCTTCTCATGAATTTTCTTAATTGTAACATCTAATCAGGATCCAAATTGGACCTAGTGGACAAGCCTAGCCATGATGCTTCCTGAAGTGAGGCTTCAGTTTCTTTGGTTGGTCCTGGCCTGCAGTGCACATGTTGCCTTCTGCTCCTCAGCTGGGAACTACACGGACATGCAGTCATTGCTGGAGTTCAAGAAGATCATTCGTGATCCACAAGAAGCCCTGATATCTTGGAATGACAGCATCCACTTCTGCAGCTGGGAAGGTGTCATGTCTAGTGCCAAGCACCCAAACCATGTCACGTCTCTTAATCTAACAAAACAAGGTTTGACAGGGCCAATCTCTCCTTCTATTGGAAACCTATCGTTTCTAAATTTCCTAATCTTGTCAGCCAACTCACTCACTGGAGAGATACCACCATCCCTTGGTTATCTACATCGCCTCCAGATCCTGAACTTGAGCAGAAACACGCTGCAAGGACAAATACCGACTAGCCTTGCAAACTGTTCAAGACTGAAGGTGCTAGAGCTGGGAAAGAATCTACTGGTTGGCCAGATTCCTTCAGATTTTGCTGATGGTCTTCAGTCCTTGTTAGTTTATCATAACAATCTTACCGGAACCATCTCGAATTCTCTTGGCAATATTACAACTCTGCAGCTGTTTAGTTGTGCTACCAACGGTATCAATGGTAATATTCCAAAAGAAATTGGAAATTTGCACGAGCTGAGAATCTTGTACGTGGGCGGCAATAAGTTGTCAGGCCACTTTCCACAGGCTGTCCTGAATCTTTCTAAATTGGTTGGATTAGACTTTGCTTTCAGTGGTCTAAGCGGAGATGTACCATCCAATCTCGGTAACTCCCTCGCCAGTCTTCAAATTCTACATTTATCTGGCAACTTATTTCAGGGGAACATCCCATCTTCATTAACAAATGCTACCAGGCTACTCTCGGTCGATTTCTCACGTAATAATTTCACTGGGGTAGTGCCAGGCTCCATCGGAAGGCTTTCTAGACTAGTTGAGTTGAATCTAGAGATCAATGAACTCCATGCAAGAAACAGACGAGACTGGGAGTTTATGAGCAGCTTAACCAATTGCAGTGAGCTAAAAATTATCTCGGTAGCAGTTAACAACCTAGAAGGCAATGTTCCAAGTTCTTTTGGCAATCTTTCTACGAAGCTTGAATTGCTTTATTTTGGAGGCAATAGAATAACAGGAGATTTTCCTAGTGGTATAGAAAACCTTCGCAGCTTGATTTTTCTTGGTTTGGAGAATAATCAGTTTACAGGTGCTATTCCAGAAGGGCTGGGAAATCTGAAACTTTTGCAATTATTATCTCTATCAAAGAACCTCTTCACAGGGTATGTTCCATCCTCCCTCACAAATTTATCTCTGCTGGGACAGCTACTTCTGGACTTAACAAGTTCGGTGGGAAGATAACTCCAAGCCTGGGAAACATCAAAGTACTTGAAACATTGAAACTTTCTGATAATAATCTTCATGGAAGCATACCAAAGGAGATTTTCAACATTCCTACACTAACACATATTGAATTATCTTTCAATAGACTAGATGGACCTCTTCCTCTTGAAATAGGCAATGCCAAACAACTACAGAATCCGCTTCTTTCATCAAATAGTGTCACACCCCAAAATTTTCTATTTTGGGTTGTGTTTAGAAAACTCTAATTAAAATAAATTTTATAATATTAGGATAAAATTTACTAAATTTAGTTTGAGCTCGTGCACATTTAGTTATAGAAAAAATGTTAGTGTTAAACTTTTCTGAATTAATTTGATGGGATATTGCTTGATGTGATGTCTGTTTGTGCTTTTGTGTTTGCTAAGTTTTCAAAACACGTTTAGACGTCTTCCAATCCTTTTAGGGAATTTTCTGGACTTTTCTGGAATCTTTTCTCTTTATCCTAAAGCTTTTTCTAATTTTTGGATGATCTAAAATATCTTTTTTCATGAGCTTTAAATACATTATTTGAGTTCATAAGTTTCAAAGTGTCTCCAATAATTTTCCCCAAATTTTTGGAGCCTCCAGAGTCAATTCTAGACTTTTCTAGAATTATTTTATCTATGAAATTAATTAATTCAAAAAATAATAAAGTCTCCCAATTTTTCTGACACCTAAAGGCCTATGTCTTTATTTACTAATGGGTTTTAAAAATTAATTAGGCCTATTAGTAATAGTTGACGTTGACATGGAGAGTTTTCCGTCCTATATATTTGTACCAACCCCTTAGCCAAAGCATATTATAATTATCATGAGGGGAGTCCCTAGTTAGAAATCCCTATGGTAGCAAATTCTATTTTTCTCCTTTCTCTCCGTCATGGTCTCCAACCTCTTGCCACTGTCGCCGTGCTGTGCATGAGCGTGCAGGCAGCCCGGCGGGCCCTGCGCGCGTCCTCACGCCGCCACCAGCCGCCCAGGCCGGGGCCAAGCCCCCCTCTCCCTACGTCGCGAGCAGCGCAGCAGCCATGGCTGCCAGACTCACGTTCCTGAGGCTGAAGTTGACTCAAGGTACGAGTTACAGTAATTATGAAACTGCTACTGATCTTTAATCCTTCGTATTTTATTCGTTTTAACTCCGAATCAAGTCGTTTAAGTTGCGTTGGTTTCGTATCGTCGCGCTCTACACAGTAGTACTAATGGTTTTCATGTCATATAGTGGTGAATTTATTTATTTAAAAATAACTTGTTTACTAATTATTTAATGGCTTTTATAAATAAAGGCAACATAGGGTTATGTTTTCGTTGTCCTTGTGTTGCAGTCTTGTCGACATGTGTTGCTTGTATTATTATTGTTTATCACATCATGTGTTTATGTAATTAATCTTGTTAGGTTAATTAATTTTCACTCGGTGCTCTCTTATATAAAAGTAATTTACATTTATACCTTAGTTTTCATAAATACAAGTTGATATGACTAGTACCAACTTATGATGCTCTTTATAGTTGTTCTCGCATGTTTACAAGTTACATCATGTTATTGTCTAACTAAGACTAGGTGTATCATCTTTTCATGCTAATATGGTTAATATAGCAATAATGCCTTTTTAATAATGTTTTACTTAGTTAATCTTGAATCTTAAGTGCTCTTTGTTTTGTATCAACATGTCTTTACATTTATGACTTGCTTAGATTAATCTTCAAGCATATATTGTTTCTTTAATACTCTCACATGTTCTAAGCTTGATAATTTATGCATGTTTAAATGGTTTGGATAATATAATTGTTTATAATTAAACTATAACTAAGGTTTAACTCTGCTCTATAATTCAATTTAATTTAGCTGCTTTAACTTTTTATTTCTATTAAATGTCCAATACTTTGCTTCATTTAATAAAAGGAATGGATCTTATAGTTTGTCTCTGCTATGTTGCGTTTACCTCGATAGTCGTGTTCACTTTAATGTTAGTTCTGTCGTTTGTCATTTTTGCGCTCTTGCGATCGTAGCACCAAGTTTTGCCATTTAGATCATTTTTAGTTACCTCTTTGATTGGTGTATTGTTCTTAGTCGTCTCTTCTTGTGCATTGTATGTATGTCTATGCATGGTGCTTTCTACGAGTAGAACAAGAACCGTTGTGAACGTTAGAGATCAGAAGCTGCAGAATGAAAGATAAAGGATGATGTTCTCTAAGCACTTTGCTTCGGGGTGTAAAGCAAGTCTTAAGGCAAGTATAGCTTGGGTTTTATTTCTATGGCTATGATCTATGTGGCTTAATTAATGTTTAAGCAAACGAACGATAAAAATAATATTTTAACAACTTGAAGATTTATCCGTAAGTGATTTATCCGTAAAGTGATATTTTACAGTACAGCTGTGAGGGCTATATGGCTCTGGTTTTAGCTCAGTATGAGGACTTTTTCTGGTTAGTTAGGGGTGCCAAGTTGGGTATAGGACAGCCTCTGTCCTTATGAGTACAGGGATTGTGCCATATTGGAAGGGGATTCCTACATCTGATAATCCGGAAGGCAGCCCTAATTAGTTAGACGAACCTTTGAAAGGCTTCATAGTGAACTCTGCTGGTCCTCCTTGGTAGTGGGCTAAGAGGCTGATCCCCTTGGGACGAAAGGGTAAATCACGGCTCACAGTGAAAGTGTACACCTCTGCGCAGAGTTTAAATCGATATATCGTCCGTGCCCACGGACAGGGCGGCCCTGACACATTTACATCAAGATAATGACTTATTTGTTAACATGCTCATATTTACTGTTTATGCTTTACATTATTTATGTTACATTGATCATGAGGTTATGGTTTATACTGCCTTATGCTATACTTGTTGAGTTCGACATGGACTCACTCTTGCTATTCCCCCACACCTCAGGAGAAGTTTAGGCTTGTGATCAACCAGTCAGTTGGATCCAGTGGAGTAAAGTCTACACCCGGAGTTTGAAGTTGTTTTTTCACTGTTTGTTCATAGGTGATCTTTTATATACTGTGTATGTTATATTTAAAGCATTGTACTTGATATTATTTGTAGCTATATATGGGATTTGTCCCTTAAGACTCACATATAGTGTATATCTGGTTTTGTTTTTGGAACCGGGTGTGACAAATAGGCTGTCCAATGTTATTCCTGACGCATTGGGCAACTGTGTAAGTTTGGAAGACATTGAGCTGGATCAGAACCTTCTTAATGGTAGTATTCCAGCGTCATTAGGCAATATACTCGCTTGGAAACACTCAATATGTCTCACAACCAATTGTCAGGATCCATACCAGAGTCTTTTGGTAGCCTGAAATTTCTTGAGCAACTAGACCTTAATGGTAGTATTCCAGCGTTCAATCATCTTGAGGGTGAAGTCCCTGCAACAGGGATATTCAAGAATGCAACAGCTTTAAGGATTGATGGGAATAAGGGACTTTGTGGTGGACCAGAAGTGCTACAACTCCCAACATGCCTGGTTACACCTTCAAGTTCTCCAAGTTTTACAGCTAATCACATGCATTCTATAATATCAGAGTACTCATCCCATCAGCTAGCACGGTGTTACTTGCTGTTGTCTTTGCTGCTGTCTTACTGCTGTGCAGGAAACGACAAAAGAGAAAATCTATATCCCTCCCTTCTTTTGGTAGAACCTTTCCCAGAGTTTCCTATAATGTTCTTGCTAGAGCTACTGATGGGTTCTCCACATCCAATTTAATCGGCAGAGGCCGATACAGTTCTGTATACAGAGGTGAGCTGTTCCAAGATGGAAATGTGGTGGCTATCAAAGTTTTCAGCCTAGACACAAGAGGGGCACAGGAGAGCTTCATCACAGAATGCAATGTTTTGAGAAATGTGAGGCACCGCAACATAGTGCCTATACTTACTGCATGCTCAACTATTGATTCTCAGGGAAATGATTTCAAAGCTGTAATATATGAGTTTATGTCTCGAGGGGATTTACATAAAGTGCTATACACAATTAGTGATGGTGAAAATTCGTCAAATTTGGACCATATTACATTGGCTGAGATATTAAGCATTGTGGCTGATGTATCGGATGCATTGGAGTATCTGCACCATAGCAGCCAAGGAATTATTGTTCACTCTGATCTGAAGCCTAGTAACATACTTCTAGACGAGAACATGACAGCTCATGTTGGAGACTTTGGCCTTGCAAAACTCATGGTTGCAGTCACTAACTTTTATCCTGTGCCTTGTTGCTCCATATTTTCCTCACACCTATTGCAAATGAGCTCTTCCAATAACAATGCAGAATCTGCAAGGGGGGGTCAACTGTCAACTGCCGCGGATGTCTATAGCTTCGGAGTTGTTCTTCTCGAAATATTCACCCGAAGGAGGCCAACAGATGATATGTTCAGGGATGGATTGTGCATTGTAGAGTTTACGGAGATGAACTTCCCTGACAGGGTAATGGAGATCGTTGATCCCCAGCTGCTAAGAGAATCGGACCTTGGCCAAGAAACTCCAACATCCATCAGAGAAAATGTCATTCATTGTTTGACTTCGGCTTAGAAATTGGACTGTGTTGTACGAGGTCATCTCCGAGCGAACGCATCAGCATGCAGGAGGTGGCTGCAAAGTTGCACGGTATCAAGGATGCATATCTCAGGGGGAACCGAGCAGTTTCTGTCACTTAATACAACTCTGAATAATTTGATGAAGTCTTATAACACTCATATTCTGTACCAGCATCATCATGTACATGAAATTCCATGAACATTCAACGCACGCTGTCCCTGCGTCGGCGTTTCTGCTCGTCTTCCTGCGTTTGTCCATATCGATGTTTATGCTGGGTTACATCTGAAACCCACGATCAGAAAAAGTATACGCTTAACAGATCATTTAGCTCATCAAGTGATGGAGATTTGGTGGCCACCAAGACTTTTGCATACGGGAGTCTGGACGGCTTGGATGAGCTGCCATGCAGCAGGCAGGAACTGATCGCTTGCAGTCCGATAAGGGATGAGTTCACTGAATCAGACACTTAGAAACTTTTCCGTAAGTGCACTTATTTTGAGACAGAGGAAGTATATTATAAATCCTAACAATTAACATGATGAAGCATTAAGTAATGTCTCCTATAAGCCTAATTTCTTGACATCATCTGTTGTTCGGTTCAGATCGTTTAGCAGTTCACCGACCTCACTAGCACATTTTTCTTGTTGGGGGGTTTTCAGGACTCCAATTCTAAGCAAATTAAAGTAGAAGCAACTACTAGACAGAATGAGATATGTGCGAAAACTGATCTGATATATGTGTTTCAACTTGTTTTAGAATCAAAGAAGTGTAGTTAAACTTTCTCGGTAATAACGTCACCATGGACAAGAAATTCCATGAACGTTCGACGCACGCAGTTTCCTGCATTGGTGTGTGTCCATGTCGCCGTGATTACTTATGATCGCCGGCAAGACTCCTGCACACGGGAGTCTAGACCACTTGGACGACCTGCCGAGCATGATGAATTTATATTTATGTAGTCTCACCAAACGTTTGTCCCTGTCAGCGGCCGGCAAAAGCTGCCGTCTGCACTGCTTCACTCCGTGCACCTCATTTCTTACATGGTCTATCGTCCATCTCTAGTCCAAATACTGCACTGCTTCATTCCCTGCACCTCATTTCTTATACATGCTTCTTTTCTGACTCCTATGTGAGGTTTGTTTCTGCTGTGGTCTGAACTGAAGGAAAGATGTCAGTCTCTGCGAGCGTGGCTGCCTGGGTCCTGCAGTGGCTTGAAATCTTTCAATAGTGCTGTGCTAGCTATTGCAGCAATAGCACATCGCTAGCTGCTGAATCATCCTCCAGGTACTCCTAACACCACACCTGCTCAACTGAATCCTCCTGATTTTCCTTACCCGTGAGTCTAACCAAGATCCAAATTGGACCCTGTGGGCAAAGCTAGCCGTGATGCTTCTTGCAATGAGAGTTCAGTTTCTCTGGTTGATCCTGGCGTGCAGTGCACATGTTGCCTTCTGCTCCTCTGCTGGGAACTACACAGACATGCTGTCACTGCTGGAGTTCAAGAAAATCATCCGTGATCCACAACGCACCCTGATGTCTTGGAACAATAGCGTCAATTTCTGCAGCTGGGAAGGTGTCATGTGCAGTGCCAAGCACCCGAATCGTGTCACCTCTCTTCGTCTAATGGAGCAAGGTTTAGTAGGGCCAATCTCTCCTTCACTTGGGAATTTATCCTTTCTCAACATTCTAAACCTGTCGGCTAACTTCCTCACCGGAGAGATCCCACCATCTCTTGGTTATCTGCACCGCCTCCGGACGCTGGACTTGACTGATAACAGGCTGCAAGGACCAATACCCAGCCTTGCAAACTGTTCACGACTGAAGGAGTTAGTGCTGTACAGTAATCTATTGGAGGGCCAGATTCCTTCAGATTTTTCAAATGGCCTTCAGCTCCTGTCAGTTTATGATAACAATCTTACAGGAACCATCCCTAATTCTCTTGCCAATATCACAAGACTGCGGATGTTTAATTGCGGTCGCAACAACATCGAGGGAAATATCCCAAATGAATTTGAAAATTTGCAGGAGCTGAGATATCTGTTCGCAGGCGCCAATAAGTTGTCAGGTAACTCTCCACGTGCTGTCCTGAATCTTTCTAAGCTGGTTGGATTAGACGTTGATCTTTGTGGTTTAAGTGGAGATGTACCATCCAACTTTGGTAACTACCTCCCAAGTCTTCAAAGATTGTTTTTAGGTGGCAACTTATTTCGTGGACATATCCCATCCTCATTAACAAATGCTACGGGGCTGCAAAGGATTGATTTGTCAAGTAATAAGTTCACCGGGGTGGTGCCTAGCTCCATTGGAAGGCTTTCTAGACTAAGATGGTTAAATCTAGAGAAGAATGAAATCCATGCAAGAAATAGGCATGAGTGGGAGTTTATGAACAGCTTAGCCAATTGCACTGAGCTACTAAGTATATCAATAGGAGCTAATCATCTAGAAGGCAATATTCCAAGTTCATTAGGTAATTTTTCCACCCAGCTACAGTATCTTCTCTTGACAGGAAATCAACTGACTGGTGATTTTCCATCCGGCATAGAAAAATTTGAAAACCTGGTGGCCCTGTCATTGTACGGAAATCAGTTTACAGGTGTGGTTCCACAATGGATTGGAACTATGAAAAGCTTGCAGGAACTCAATTTAGGTGAGAACACCTTTACTGGACCTATTCCGTCATCTGTTTTCAATTTATCCAAGTTGGTAGGAATTCATCTGGGCTCCAACCAGTTGCATGGACAAATACCTGAGACCCTGGGGAACCTGCAAATGCTTCAAGAATTGAGCTTCTCCCAAAACAACCTCTACGGTAGTGTACCAGTCCACATTTTCATGATCCCAACAATTATGCACATTGAACTATCTTTCAACAACCTAGATGGACCACTTAATACTAGCATGAGCAATGCCAAACAGCTCGCATATTTGGATCTTTCATCAAACAATATATATGGAGGCATCCCTGCTTCATTAGGCACTGTACTTAGCTTAACATTTCTCAATTTATCTCACAATAATTTGAGTGGATCGATACCACATTCCCTTTGCAACCTATTACTCCTTGATCAACTGGATTTGTCATTCAATCACCTCACAGGTGTAGTCCCAACAGGAGGGATATTCCAAAATGCAACTGTTGTTTGGCTTGATAGAAATGAGGCGCTTTGTGGCGGGATACCGGAGATGCACCTAGCTGCATGTTCTGCCACATCTTTGAAAGCAATGAAGCATAAGCCATCCGTCATACTAAGATTGGTCATCGTGTTTGGCAGCTTGGCATTCCTTGCTATATTCGTATGTGCGGTGCTCCTTTGGAGAGGAAAACAGAAGAGAAAATATATATCTTTGCCCTCATTTGGCAGGAACTTTCACAAGGTTTCTTACCGTGATCTTGCTAGAGCAACAGAGGGGTTCTCGGCATCTAATTTAATTGGCAAAGGAAGATACTCTTTTGTATATCAAGGAAAATTGTTTCCAAATAGAACTGTGGTTGCTATTAAAGTTTTTAATCTTGAAACTAGGAGTGCACGAAAGAGTTTCATATCAGAATGTAATGTGCTCAGAAACATACGGCATCGCAATCTAGTTCCAATCCTTACTGCATGTTCAAGCATTGATTCGCATGGAAATGATTTCAAGGCCCTAGTTTACAAGTTCATGCCACGAGGAGACTTGCATAACTTACTGTACTCAACTAGAGAGAGTGAAGACTCTTCAAATCTAAATTATATTTCTCTGGCCCAAAGATTATACGTTTTATTGGACATATCAGATGCATTAGCGTACTTGCACCATAACAACCAAGGTACCATTTTTCATTGTGATCTGAAACCTAGTAACATTCTTTTGGATGATGACATGGTGGCCCATGTTGGAGACTTTGGACTGTCAAAGTTCAAGTTTGATTCTATAACATCTTTTGCCGACTTAAATTCAACCTCTTCAACTGCAATAAAGGGAACCATCGGATATGTTGCTCCAGGTATTGACCATTTTCGGCCTATGTTGTTTTTTGGCAATGATGCATTTCATAGTTCACAAACTTATTCAACTAATCCTTTCATAAATGCAATGCACAGAATGTGCAGTGGATGGTCATGTTTCTACCGCCTCTGACGTCTACAGCTTTGGAGTTGTTCTCCTTGAGATATTCATCCGAAGGCGGCCAACAGATGAAATCTTCAAGGATGGAATGAGCATTGCAACTTATATGGAGATCAACTTCCCTAGTAATGTGTTAAGGGTCATGGATCCACAGCTGCTGCAGGAGCTGGATGTGGACCTTAGCAATGAACCTCTAGTGACGATTAACAACAATGAAGCACAGGTTCTGCAGTCTGTGCTAAGCATTGGGCTCTGCTGCACCAAGGCGTCCCGTAGCGAGCGCATCACCATGCAGGAGGTGGCTGACAAGCTGCATGGGATCAGGGATACATATCTAAGAGGAAGCTGATGAAGATAGTATGCACTTGTGCACTTACTATCCCTGTGAGATCGCACTTTAAATTTAGAATTGCTTTGTAACCAGCTATCGTTTAATAGTTTGTTGTGTCCGTGGAACTTATCATACATGTTCCTTGTTTTTCTTGCAGGCGGTAGCTTTGTTGGTTATGACAGCTCACCGACAAGTATAGATAAGGTTTGCTTCGCAAAGAAATAAGCTGCAAAGTGCTGCTGAGGCTTCCTGCAAAGTGGCGACTTGTATCTGTATATATATGTTGTAGCTTTGTTACTTGTAGTTTTACCTCATTTGGTTTCAGTTACAAGTTTGTATGCAGTGATTCCGATATGTCCAAGTAACTTAATGCTGGTCAAGGTCTTATTCCAAAATTTACTCTGGAGGAGGCCCGATATGTACAGTTATTGAAAAGGAGGGCTATTTACCTCTGTTTCTGACCCAGTCTGCCCTCCCGGTGCTACCTCCTCTGTTTCTGTTTGGTCTCACTGACAAGCTGGGCCCACCAAACCAAGTCCATGACAAGGTGCCACCCAACCGGCCTCAGCTTCTGGCTGATGTTGCCACTGCCGCTGCCGCCCACCTCCGGCAGCTGCAAATCCTTTCATTTACAAGCGTCATCTCCACCAAAAAAGTCAGCTCGTGACCTGCCTTCTTGATTAGCACGGCAATGCAATTTCTTAAGGTTGATGACTTTCATAGCTTGGAACTCGGCTGAAGATGACAATAGTTCACAAAACTGTTTGCTTTACTAAATGTACAACGTTTTGATTTGTGATCCAAATTCATCTGTTAGGGTTCCACTTCTATATATACCTTGTAAGCTGCCTTTGGGAGTTCATCGCATCTCATTGTTCCTCTCCGCCGTTGCAACCTCACCCTCGTATAGTGGAGATTTGATTGGCTGGCACCCGTGATTTTTTCCCTATCATGTTGGAAGGGTTTTTCACGTTAAACTTTGTGTCTCTTGCGTGTTTGATCCTTGTTATTCGTCGTCTCGCTGCCGTTCGCGTTTATAACACAACGCTGACACGAGTGACATGCAGATTGCCTACAAAATTAAAGAGGTGTCATAGCCTCTTCCTTTTTTGTCAGGAAACTTGTGTTCTTACAAGTATCAGCTACGTACCCAAATACCTAATAAGGGATTGTCAGGGTGTGTTCACTCTAATAAGTGATTGGACTGCAAGTTGGAACTAACAGGTTGGATTCACGGCATCCAGCACACTTGTTGTCGTTGATGTAGAATGAGAAAAGTGAGCGCTTGAATTCATTATGTTGTACTCTCTCTGTCCCTAAATGAACCCCATCCTTGTTTTGTCCTAAGTCAAACTTTTCGATAGAGGTATTGATATTTATGACATTAAATGAGCATATTATAAAATATATCCTATGATGAATATAATGATACCTTTTTAGTAACACAAATATTAATAGCTTTATCTAAAAATTCAATTTAAAAAGTTTGACTTCTTTTTTGCGACTTCAAGTTTGACTTATGACTGGGAATTTGTATGGGAGCTGCTTCAGCTTGTTACTGGGTTAAAAAAAAAGAAAAAATGAAAATAAAGGATGCAAGAGTGGAGTGGTCGACCACGTCAACTTAAGCAGTTATCTAAAGTGTACCTTAATCGAAAGGTGTAATGTAACAACTCTCGTACAAGCAATTTGTGTATCGATCTACATCGTTTTTTTTTTGTAGTCCTATCTATCTACATCGTTGATTCATGCACTATTTTTTTTTTTGAGAGTGTTGATTCATGCACTAGGATTTCTTCCTCTCTCCTCATAGATCTGTCAGCTCTGTTTGAAAGGAAATTGGGACTATTGGGGCGTTGTTTGGGCCAGAGAAGAGGCGCGCTGAGTGGGCCAGGAAGAGATGGGCTGAAGCAGCTTGGGCTTGTGGCCTGTGCTCTCCCTCTTATGATGGAGGCTAGGAGACGGACCAAGGAAGCATGACAGAAAGAAACAGATTCCCGAAAATTTTGTGCCCCCACTACCATCAGCTTGCTGACGAAGCCGCAGGCCAATTCATCAACCCTAGGTCAGGTACCTGCGATTTTTTCAAATTATTTGGTCAGATTCCTATTTTCTCGTGGTGCAAGTCTGAATTTTTGCCGTTGTGCACGGACGGAGGCTGCTAGCCGCCGCATCAATGTGGCACCTTGACCATATACCTCTACGGCATGGAGATGTCTTTAAGCATCACGGCATTTAAAGACTTCACTGAGGCGGCATATCAGCTTTTGGAGTTGAATTAGCTAGGCCACCAAAATGTCAGCTCGTGTTTTTGCCGTTTTCATCCTTCTTGATAGCTTGGCTGCCTGTACAGACCCCGTCTTCGATGACTTTCATAGCTTGGAACTCGGCTGAAGATGACAACAGTTCACAAAACTGTTAGTTCTACTAAATGTAACAACGCTGACATGAGTGACATGCAGATTGCCTACAGAATTAAAGAAGTGTCATAATAACCTCTCACTTTTTTGTCAGGAAACTTGTGTTCTTACAGTATCAGCTACCCAATTAATTACCTGTTGCCTTGGAGCACCTCCAAATGTCATGGTGTGTTCACTCTACTCTAATAAGAGATTGGATTGCAACTTACTGGTTGGATTCACGGCATCCAGCAGCACACTTGTTGTCATTGATGTGAAACGGGACAGATCGGACATGAGCGCTTGAATTCAACAAGCTAGGCAATCAGTGATGGAGATGTGCTGGACTACATCTGAAACCGACGACCAGAAAACTACATGATTAACAGCTTATTTTGTTCCATCATGATGTGATATGGGAGATTCAGACCATTTGGTCGCCGCCAAGACTTTTGGATATGGGCTGCCAAGCAGCAGGATGGGCTGGATGGATTGATATTCCACTCTTACCAAACGCGGTCCCTGTCATTCTGTCAGCGACCGGAAAAATCTCTCAGTCTGCACTGCTTCACTCCCTGCCCTGATCGGCTAGTTGCAACCAAGTCCGAGTAGAAGCTCCTTCTGTCCATCTGTTAGTGCTGCTTCTTCTCCAAGAACCGCATGCGCCCGAGCAGAATAGCACATAAGGCATAGAGCTAGCTGAATCATGAACGGAATAATCATCCTTCAGGTATTTGAATTGAAACACCATCTGCTCAATTTTTCCCCAACATTTCCAGCCCATTCTGATTTCCCATGCGGGCTTAACTGAATCCTCCTGATTTTTCTTACCTGTGCATCTTATCAAGCTCCAACTTGGACCCAGTCGGGCAAGCCTAGCCATGGCGGTTCCTGCAATGAAAGTTCAGTTTCTCTCATTGGTCATGGTGTGCAGTGCACATGCTGCCTTATGTTTCACTGCTGGGAACTACACGGACATGTTGGCACTGCTGGAGTTCAAGAAGACCATCATTAGTGATCCAAAACAAGCCCTGGTGTCTTGGAACGACAGCATCCACTTCTGCATATGGAAAGGTATCACGTGCAGTGCCAAGCACCCAAATCGTGTCACGTCTCTTAATCTAACGAAGCAAGGTTTATTAGGGCAAATCTCCCCTTCTCTTGAGAACCTATCATTTCTAAATTTCCTAATCTTGTCGGCCAACTCACTCACCGGAGAGACCCCATCATCCCTTGGTTATCTGCATCGTCTCCAGATGCTGGACTTGACTAATAACACGCTGCAAGGACAAATACCGACAAGCCTTGCGAATTGTTCAAGACTCAAGGAGTTAGATCTGGGAAACAATCTACTCATTGGCCAGATTCCTTCAAATTGTATTAATGGGCTTCAGTCCTTGTCAGTTTATGGTAACAATCTTACCGGAACAATCCCTACTTCTCTTGGCAATATCACAACGCTACAGGAGTTTAGTTGCACGGACAACAATATCGAGGGCAATATCCCAAATGAATTTGGAAATTTGCAGGAGCTAAGATATCTGCTCGTGGGTGGCAATAAGTTGTCTGGTTGTTTTCCACAGGCTGTCATGAATCTTTCTAAGCTGGTCGGATTAAGCTTTGCTCTTAGTGGTCTAAGTGGAGATATCCCATCCAATCTCGGTAACTCTCTCCCCAATCTTCAAATTTTGCTTTTAGATGTCAACATGTTTGATGGGCACATCCCATCCTCATTAACAAATGCTACCAACCTGCGTGATATTGATTTGTCAAGAAATAATTTTGCCGGGGTGGTGCCTAGCTCCATCGGAAGGCTTTCTAAACTAACTTGGTTAAATCTAGAGATCCATAAACTCCATGCAAGAAACTGGTTCTTTCGATCAAAAGATTTCTCACTTGATCCAATTTAATTGGAGAATGGACCTTTCAACATTTTCTGAATAACCATCTATTCATCCATTCAAAGATAAACTTTTCAATATTTTTTAAATAAATATAACTATTTTTAAATTAAATTCATCAATACCATTATAATATTACCATTAATCAATGTTAGTTAGAATAATAATAATATTATAATAATATATATACATATATTCAATTTTCAAAACAAAATTCTCCCTTTTTGTTCGAATTTAATGATGAAAATAACAATATCTAAATATGCAGCGGAAAACATGAATAAAATTGAATAATTTAACGTTCCAGAAATAATTGTTCAATCTTGTTTTCTAAACAAAATTATCGTTAGATAAAATTTGCACAGAAAAATTCGCATCAAAATTTGATTCAATTCATTCAAAAATTCATATCAAATAAATTTCTGGAAAAATAACAAATTATACTGTTCATTCGGGCTGGAAAACCCGACCATTTAGCCCAATGGCCGAAGCGGCCCATGGCCTGGTCGGCCGGCTGCGCGCGGGCGCAGTCTCAAGCGGCCCAGCAGCGGCCCACGCTGGCCTGTTTCCTTTTTTTATTGATTCTGAAAATTCAAAAATAATTCGTCAAAGTTACTGTTCATTCATGGGCTGAGGCATACCATTCGGTCCAGCCTCCATTTCGGCCCGCGGCCTGTGCCAGCGGTCGCGCGTCCCGGGCAGGCGGCCCACGTGGCCCAGCAGCCCTGGCTGGTCGTTGCCAACCGTCCATTCGCATCGGACGGCTGCGCGCGTCGAGCGGGGGGTTAAAACCCCAGGACGCGGCCGCCCCCTGTAACCCTAGCTTCATTTCTGCCCTTCCTTTCTCTCTCTTCTTTCTCAGCGCCACCAGAGGCAGCAGCAGCCGCGATGGAGGTCGCCGGCGCGAGCGCTCCCTGTTGGGTGAACGCGTCGCCGGCGAGTATTCTCGCGTCGGAGGCCTAAGCCCGCTCGCGCGCGCACGACGAGGCAGTACGAGTCGACGGCGGCGAGCGGCGGCTGGTTCCCTTCCGCGCGTACCGGCAACAGCGGCCGGCAGCTCGTCTTCTTCCCGCACGCGACGGCAGTGGGACGGCGGCCAGAAGCCCTGGTGAGCCCCCTTGCCGACTGTTCTTTCTTCTCAATTCTTTTAGGTTAGGGTTCATCTTCTCGATCCGTTGGGATCTAGGGTTTCGCGGAGTTCGATTCTCAGCGGGTAGGGACAAGGTTTCATTAAGCTCGGTTCACATTCGTCAAGTGTTCCCTGGCCCCTTCCTTCCCACCAAACCAAATCGGATCGGGATTTCTCATCCCGAGACCAAAACCTAGCCCAACCTAGCTCTGATACCATTGATAAAACTCTTGGATCGTTTTAGGTGTAAATCAGTGGGGTATTGTTCTTGTATTTGGGATAAATCAAGTAGAACATCATGGTGCATCATCATGATGCACCGAACCAGAGGTTGATGAAGTTAGGTAAATAGGAGGGAGGAGATGAATGGGGATTCATACCGTCGTTGGAGTTGGCCTTCGCTGGTTCGTCGATGCAGTCTGCGCACGGGCAGCGATGGTTGGGGAAGAGCCGGAGCAGTGGCGATGCCGGTGGTGCTTCCCGTTGCTTCAGCACTTCCCGATCGGTAGGGTTCCATGGTGAGGTGTATGGCGGCTGTGTTGAACCTCCAATCTCAAGCCCCGACCCCCACCTCTTTTTTATATGTGCAGCGCAACGGGGGCCCACCAGCCATGTTATTGGGCTGGACGTTCCCGATCAGGACGTGGCCAAGGGGCCCGTCTTGACCGTTGGGTGAAGACGGATGAGATCAATTCTAGCATTATGAAACTAATGATAAAAAGGTGAGAAATCGATTCTCTTACATACAGATGCAATGAACAAGCTGCTTACATGTAGATATGCATGCAAGCAGCACGGTAGTTGAGCATGACGCAATGCCATATCTCACTTGTTGCCTCGAGCAAACAAGCATTAATCTTGATAAACCAAATGAATGCTCGTCGGCTTTTTGGCAACGTCCAACAACAAACGTCGTTGCCGTCCAAATGTCCGAGATGAAGTTGCAAGCCCTGAAGAGCTGAGCACTGAGACACGGTATCGAAACCTTGCACCGTTGAACTGACGGCCGCCTTCCCGAAGACGAGAGTGCAGAACCATGCCACCCCCATCTAGGGTCGTCGCTGGTAGTAGATACAGCCACTGTCGCGCCGACTGCGTGGGAGCCACGTGCCTCAAAATAGACCAATTTTTAGTTAGAGTTTACAATAAATTCATATAAAAATATATTTGATAATATATCTATTTAGCGATACTAGTTTGGTAACATAAATAGTAATGTTTTTTATAGATTTATTTAAATTTAAAATAGTTTGATTTAGTATTATTTAAAAAATGAATTTATTTTAGGACCCATCACTGAAAGTTACGGAGAAGCACATGCACTACGCCACAAAAGATTAACCTGCACTTTTGCACTTCGGGGCGGGCACTTAAGATGTCCGCTACGGTAAATCTCATAATTTACGGCAGTGAGTATTTTTTATTTACTGTGGCGGACGTTATTGTCCGCTGTGGTAAATCGATTTATGGCAGTGGGCGTCTTATGACGCCCGCCATAGAAAATAGGCTATTTTTTACAATGGGCCTCTTAAGACGTCCTCTGCGGTAAATCGATTTACTCAACCGGACATTATTTACCCGCAAACCGCAAACCGAACCAAACCAAACCGAACCGAACCAAAATATCGGTTAGTTCGGTTTTCGGTTGTGGGTTCGGTTGTTGTTTCTGCGGCGTTCGGTGTTCGGCTTCGGCTTCAGTTTTAGGATCAAACCGAACCAATTAACCGAACATACCGAAGTACATTGCATAAACCAGAAAACACCGTCGAGTGGTCAGTGGTCACTGCCTCTGCCTGTCTGCCTCACTCGCTCTAGCCCAGTATCCCACCATGGCCCATCCTGGCACCGCAAGAACCCAAGTCAAGTCCGACCCAATCCCATCCCGTAGCCGCAGACAGCCACCATTCACCGAACACCCAAACCCTAACAGAGTGCGGATGCACCCGCGGACGGCCCCAGCAGAGGGCGGCGACGGCCGGCCAACGGCCACAGCAGAGCGCGGCGGAGGCCGGCGGATGGCCCCAGCAGAGCGCGGTGGCGGCTCGCGGATAGCCCCAGCAGAGGGCGGCGGCGGCCGGCGGACGGCCCTAGTAGAGCGTGGCGGCGGCCGACAGGCGACTGGAGCAGGTCGTGGCAAGGAGAAGGCGGCTGGCAACACCCTCGTGAAGTTCTCCGACCAAGATGACGACGGTGCGGATGGAGCACTCCTCCAATGTAAGTTTAGATCGAGATTCAATTCTTCATTTCTTCTGGTCTTCTCGTCTCCTTGTTGTTCTTAAATCCTGATTTGAAACATTTGATTTCTAGATAGGGGACACAGATGAAACTCAAGAAACTGAAGGTGGAGTGTGCGTCAGTGACTTATATATTATCATATATGCCGTTGCTTGTGTTCATTTTCTGTAATTGTGCATTGTTGTCGCTGGCAGCATAAATTTTGGTTAATTTCGGTTAAAACCGAAAACCAAAATTTAAAACCGAAACCGAAATCTGCGGTTATCAGTTTTGCGGATAACCGATCGGGGGCTTCAAACTGGAAACCGAAGTTTTTTAACCGAACCAAACCGAATCTGCGGTTATAACTGAACGCCCAGGCTGACGATTTATTACGGTGGACGTCCTAAAAGGCCCACCACGGAAAATTTGAGGCCCAATATGCCCAAACGAAAGCCCAAAAACCAACTCGAGTATAAATGTGGCCACTTAGGGTTCAGTCACTCTCTTAGACTCCTTTTCCTACAGCCACACGATTCCTCTCCTCCAGGTGCCGCGCGACACCTCACGACTTCTCGCAACACGGAACTCCTGATGACACGGACTCCCTCTGCGACTCCTCGCGACGCGGACTCCCTCTCCCTTACTCTCTCCCTCGTCTCTTCCTCTCTCATGGCGGCGGCGGAGGCCTCGCGCATCCCCACCTCTACTCTCTCCGTCAACCACACACGCGGGCGTGGGCGGCCTCTATGACGGCGGCACAGCGCCTCTCTCTCTCCGGCTGCCAAGCACACGGAGGCGGCCAGATCCACAGTGGCATGCCACTCCCCCCTGTCTTCGGTGGCCAGGCACGCGGGGGTCAGCACAAGGAGGGCGCTCGCAGGCTCTATCAGCGACAGCAGCACTCATCCCGCGTTGATTCCCTTCTCCCGCGACGTGGATCCAGCGGCGGCTCGATGGGTTTCTGCGTGGCAGCGCTGCAACCTGGCTTGTCGGTCCCGTGGATGGGCTCGGCGGGCCTATCTTGAGTTTTTCTTTTTTTTGTTTTTTAAAACATTTACCACAGCGGGCACCTTATGTTGCCTACCGAAGTAAATCGATTTACCGCAGCGAGCGCTGGCGCCGCTGCGGTAGTGCCACGATTTACCGTGGTGTTGACTCTGCAGCGGACGCCAATACACGCTGCAGAAAACGCAAGAGGCCCGCTGCGGTAAACTTTTCTATGTAGTGACATATGTTCGTGTCCGTTACGCGGAAGGTATAGGATGGTTCAAATCCGACCCAGTCATCTTTGGGAGCACACTTGCTTAGACTATCCGTACTTATCGTTCTCTAAATTCATCCTCTATCCGTTCCAGTCATCAAGATTGTTTCCTCTATATATCTTTTTTCGCACCCATCATCCTCTATATCTCATACTCTATACCAACTACTAGCAGTGATGTCTACTTGTTACTTTATCTAAATATATCGATGTGAGATCTTGTTTCGAAGGATTTAATGAAACAAATTTAACGGTGTAAATGGATTTTAATTTGGTTTTCTGGGTTTATGAGTTATAATATTTTTTAGTTAGTTAGCAGCAGTGGGGCCGCGCATGCACTTTCTCTCCACCTACTCCCTCCATCTTGCGCTGCAGCTGCTCCAGGTGGCTCGGTAGCGGATGGCCGCTACTCCGCCATGCATAGCGGACCACGTCGGGTAGCGCACACGGTTGCGGACGCCGCAGCAGCAGTTTTTTACGCTAAATGCAACTGAAGAATGGCGTAGCGGATCACATGCAGTACGCGTTGCAGTCAGTCTTACGCTACTCAAATCTCGCCACGTGTGTAGTTATCGCCTTTCGCTGCACGCTGGGTGGTAGTTACGCTGTGTGGTGTTGGCCGCCGTGTAGCGACACGCCGTGCGTAGGCGCTCACGTCATCCGCAATAGTATACTCGTAGAAAAGTCGTACCAGTTGTTATTAACGAAGAGAAGAAGGCAAAGGAAGCTGCTCAGCAAGCAAACCAGTCTAATCCGTGTCAAAAAGGATGAGGCGCACACGTGACCGTCTACGTTACACGTCCATTCAGCTTATGTCGTGGGAGACCGTGGTTGACTCCATCTCATCGTAGATACAGTCACATTTTCCACCCCATATTAGAAGGTGCGGACCTGACGGGTTCAAACACACTAGTATTACATACGAATTCGATTTTTGTTGATGCTCCCTATTTTTTTTATTTAAGGTTAAGGCGTCACTCAAAATGAATTATTTTTACTTGTACTGCCAGTGAAAATAGTTGATTTCTACCGCGATAGCATTGAAAAAATAACTAGTAAATATATAAGGTTTTCATAAACTAGGGCCACTAAAACTAATTTGAATTTTCTATAAAAATTTTCAAACGATTTCGGATGGATACAAGTTCTTTTAAAAATTATAGTATTCGAAAAGATCTATAACTTTGTAAAGTCGTATAAAATTCATATTTTTTAAAAAATTTCTGAAATGACCTCGGATGGGTGATCAAAAGCAAAGTTTTAGATCTCGAACAGATATAAAACTTTGCAGTTGAAATTTTTTTATTTGAATTCGTTTCGTATTCAAAGCTTCATTTCGAAATCTGGTGAAGTCAATACTAGAGGATTGTTTCGGTTAGTAAGGGCTTTTTTTTGGAAGATCTTAAACTTTGAGAAACCAGATCTGGAGCACCTGATCCATGGGATCTCACTGGTACTAGAAAAAATATCTGGAAAGATGGCTCATGGGCACCGAGGCATCTCCCGGGCCGAGGGCAAGTGTGGCACAACTGACAGCGGTCCCCTGCTCGCAACGCCGCACCTATACGGGTGGCCCCTGCACAGAAGAGGAGCCCACAACAGCAGGTAGTCGGCCCTGCACGCATGGCAGTGGCAGCCAGGATTTTTAGCACCTGGTCGCCATGGCCAATGACAATGGCCAGGAGCCAACGTGACCGGTGTGGCTAGGGGCCATGGCCAGGACATGCGCTCGGCCAGGGCCAGTGTGAGCGGGCGAGACGAGCTCAATAGGGATGGAATGGTGGGTTTATGGGGCACCATTTGAGTTGCCTAAGAAATTTATGGATATGCAATTCGATTTGGATTTTTGGTGGATTTGGATCCCTTGAGAGAGAGGTGTTTAACTAAAAATCAAATCTGGAACACTTGACGCTGTTGCAAATAGGCCCCAAGTGACTTTGGGAGGTAAGAGCCAAATCACGCGAGCCTGAGGTTGTGAGTTTGATTTCTAATGTAAATATTTATAGTGACTGTCCTCCAGGAAACACTAATAAAAATAGATTTAGAGCCACGGTACCAGTGTTATGTGTGCTAGTGACTATTGGCTACACGTAGTTTAATAAGGGAAATAAATAAAGAAAAAGGAATATTGTGGTGAAATACGCAAAGTGTTCTATTGTATTGTTCCTCTTTTAAATACACAAAGTATTCTATGCTATTGTTCCATTCTTTGTAACGAAGCAAGAAAAAGGAGTGGAGAAGGAGCGACGGACGGCTGCTTTTGCAAAAGGGGAAAAATGCTGCAGGTTGGAGCATGTAAAGCCTAAAGGAGCAACGTGTGCACTTTCTTCGGCTTTTACCTGCTACCTCACTTTACGGAAGGCAGACTCGCAAAATTGGAGCATCGAACCCTGAGTCGAAGCCCAGGTTCCACATCTCACCACTTCACCACGCTACACACAAGAGCCCAGCCCGGCCGTGAAGCATGGCGAACCTGGTGACGGGCGCCATGGGCAGCCTCATCCCCAAGCTCGGCGAGCTTCTCAAGGAGGAGTACAACCTGCAAGCCGGCATGAAGAAGCGCATCGAGAACCTCACCGAGGAGCTTGAGTCGGCGCAGGCTGCCCTGCGCAAGGTGGAAATGGCGCCGTGGGACCAGCTCGATGAGCAGGTCCAGATCTGGGTGCGCCAAGTCAGGGAGGCGTCCAACGACATGGAGGACGTCCTCGACATCTTCCTCGTCTGCGTCAAGAGCCCAGACTCCACCAAGCAGAAGAGCTTGCGCAATCGCTTGCGCAAGAAAATTACCAACTTGTTCACCAAGAGCAAGGCGCGCCGCGAAATCAGTGTGAACACCAAGGACATCATGAGTCATCTCGAGGAGGTGACGGAGCGGTGTCGCAGGTACAAGGTGGGCGATATTGCTGTGGCCATACCAGACACAGCGATCGTCGTTGATCCTCGTCTTCACGCCATGTACAACAAAGTGGAAGACCTTGTTGGCATCGACAAGTCAAGCAGTGAGCTCATATCCATCCTTCAGTCTCCGCAGCAGAAGGGCGCATCAAACCTGAAGAAGAAGATTGTCGTAATTGTCGGAGTTGGTGGGCTGGGGAAGACCACACTTGCTAAAGCTGTCTATGATAAGCTTAAAGGGGATTTTGACTGCACAGCATTTGTTCCTGTTGGCAGGAAGCCTAACCCGCACCAAGTCATCCGTGGGATTCTCATTGAACTTGACAATAGAAAATATATGGATTTCAAATTTGAAGCATTGCATCATATAAGTCAATTCATCAACGAACTCCGAAAGTTCCTCCATGAAAAGAGGTACCCATCAACCACTCAGCTTCTGAGGTCTACTGTTTGCACTACTGTTTCAATGTTATCATAAACTGATCATAAACTATTTATTGCATATCATTTACAATGCATTATATTTGTATATTTCAAAATAATACAAGTATGCTGTCTTGAAATATAATCTTATAAAAGTATAGTCTTGTTGTGTTCTATAGAAAATTTCTAAAATAAAAGTACTAGTAAAATTTGTATTCAGCTGATCACGGTTGTGTCTAAAACGTCACTTATTTGCGTACCAGGATGTTGTGTTTTTCCTCCCCTAGATATTTATACATTGGCATGCTGCTTCTTAATTTTTTTATATTTATGTTCTAGATAACATAATTATTAATTCAAGACTTTTTCATTTTTGTGTGGATAGGTATTTTATTGTTATTGATGACTTATGGGAGAAGGAGTCTTGGGAAACAATCAAATTGGCATTTGATGACAATAATTGTGACAGTAGAATAATCATAACTACTCGTAACCGGGAGGTTAGCGAAAAAGGTTATGAAGTTTATGACCTACCACCACTTCCTGATGATAGCGCTAGAGAGTTATTCTTTATAAGAATAGGTGGTCATGAAGGAAAATTGGTGGATAATAAGCCAAATGACGCTGCTGTTAAATTTCTAAAGAAATGTGCCGGCATACCGCTAGCTATTATCACAATGGCTAGTTTATTGGCAGATAAACCAAAGGAGAAATGGGATGACCTATATAGGTCTATTGCTTTTCGGACCGAAGATAACAACCAAGCACAGAATACTATGAGGATAGTATCCTTTAGCTACTATGACCTTCCTGCACATCTAAGGACATGCTTGTTGTACATTAGTGCATTTCCAGAAGATTCTATTATCCCTAAAGATTCATTGGTTTGGATGTGGGTAGCTGAGGGTTTTGTCCAGAAGAAACAAGACGTGAGATTATTTGAAACTGGAGAGGGCTACTTCCATGACCTCATAAACAGAAGCATGATCGAGGCTGTGAAGTCTCACGATGATGATAGAATCGTCACTGGTTGCCGTGTCCATGATATGGTGCTTGATTTCATCCGTTCCATGTCACACCAAGAAAATTTCTTCAGTGTGGTATTAGGTAATAATGACCAAGGCACGCTACTAGAGAGCAATAATGTGCCGCGTAGGTTAGCCCACCATGATAGGACCCTGGGTCATGGTCATCGGCAGGGTGATGATTTGAAAATGGCAAAAGTGAGGTCATTGTTCGCCATCGGGTGTGGTATAGAGGCGTCGGGCCCATTTCATGGATTCACGCTTCTACGCGTGCTAGTTATAGATAATTGCAAGGCAACTACGGGCAGTTTGGTTTTCCGACTTGAGGACGTGAGACATCTACTTCACCTAAGGTTACTCAGTATAAGGGGAACAAGTGTGGATAGGATCCCACAAGAAATAGGACGTCTGAGGTTCCTGCAGACCCTGGACTTGGAAAATTCAGATCTTGAAGAACTCCCATCGCCGGGGAGCTTGCCGGAACAGTTGGTGCGCCTGTGCCTCCCTGTTGTTGTACGCAGAGTGCGTAGTAATGATGGCATATTTCCTTTTCGCAGAAAACATGATGGCAAAAAAAATGATGGCATATTTTTGTTGCCGAGGCTGGCCTCCTTGGAGGAGCTGTCAATATCTGTTTCAGGGCAGGTAAGTCTGCATCTTCCCACTGAGCTCAGGGTGCTTAGAATTCGTATTTGCAGCGGCACTGCGTCCACCGAAAGGGATTATTTCTGGGAATGTGTACGCCATCTCAACAAGCTCGAGCACCTAAAATTCTTAGGTGGTTCTAATATTTTAGGTGAATCTAATATCTATGTACCTAAGGATTTCCAATTCTACAAGGTGCCATCATGCGTCAATGCTTCGTATCTTCCAAACCTCTCCCATCTGGAGCTGAGGCTGGAACACGTGGATGAGCATGACTTGAAGATGCTTGGAATGTTACCGGAGCTCCGTTTTCTCGGCCTGGCATTGTGGACCTGCGCCACAGTAACCAGCGTCGTCATCGCCGTCAGTGAAATGGATGCTGCAGTAATCTACTTCCCCAAGCTGTGGTGCTGCAAGCTGACGAACGCGATGGTCTCGTTCCACGCCAACGGAGAGGACAAGAGCATCTCGTTTCACGTGTGGGGTGGAGGACACCTCGAGTACGATGACAGCACGCCCTCTGTTTCCGAGGATAAGTTGCAGAGACCCATTATTTCTTATCGCACAGGCGGAGGCGGCGGTGGCGCAACTAGAGGAGGAGGACCTCGCGATTGCTTCATGCCGTGCCTCCAGGTGCTTCGTGTTTTACACGAGTTTTTCGCCAGATGGGACGATCGTTGCTGCGACAACCTCGGCTTCGAATACGGCCTCCCTTCGCTCCGGGAGATGGTCGTTGATATCGGCAATGACAAGATAACGGCAGCGCTAAGGAGTGCAGCCGAAGCACATCCCAACCGTCCTGCGTTTCGTGTGGAGCCAATGTAACATGGTCTCACAAGAGGTAACAAATAACGTCCGCCCATCCCTTTACTTATCTAATAGTCCGTGTAATTCATCTAACCATATTTCTCTCTCACTCTCTCTAGGCACCGCGGCGGCGCTCCCCAACACCCAGGCAGGCATGACACGGTGAGTATCAAGGGGGCTGGTGCATATGGTGCTTTCCTCGGGGATGAGGGCGGCGGATGGCAGCTGTGACAGTGCTCGGAACATGTCCAGGTCAGGTGGAAGTGGTGGCCTCCTGCCCCTACCCAAGGCGGATTCTGCGATGGCGCCGCCGTCTGGTGGCTGAGGAAGATTTAGACGACGGTGGTGCACCGGTGCCGCCCTCCTCCACCCAACCCGTGGCGCCGCCTCCACGCTCCACGGGTGCGGTGGTCACCCCCATCGGCTCGGCATATCATGGAGATCTAGTGTGGTGGTGGATCCCGGCAAGCAGCTGTGCCTGTGACTTCCGTGGATTCGGGGCAGCACCAGCAGCAGCACGGACCAGATAGCTGTATGCTCCCCACCGTCATGTCTGCAAGGATTCAAACGATTTTTTTTTATGTGCGAGCACCCGTGGTATTTATACATGATGATCTTTTTCATGAATTTTGTATGTACACGGTCATGAATTTTGTTTGTGAATTGAATATGTGATGATTTTGCCAAAGATATGTACTTGACTATAAAGTAGTCATGTGGAAATACTTCAATCCAACTAGACACATACAATTAAAATCTACTAGCACATGCAACGTAATGTCACGTCAATAAGACTACTTTATTCACCACATCATCATACCATGAAATCCAATAATTCGTAATTTTCACAGCAACGCGCGGAAAATTTGTCTAGTTCCTCTCAATGATTAAGTGTAAAACAGTTAAATACAATGCCCATTGTGTAATGCACATTAAGAGAAGCGTTTTTAGAACTCCCGTGCTAACTCAAGAGCTGCACCTAGCCTAAGCTACTGCTCACAAAGTAAACAACTCAAAAGACTCAACCAAGATTAGAATTTATTATTAGAAGACATGCTTAACCATCACTGCCTGTTCTGAATATTTTGTTTTTAACTCTTCATGGCAAGGTAGTCCATCGGTACACTTTTTTTTTTCCTTTTTTCTAATCATAGCTAGGTGATGATTCATGTATGTTTACATCGCATTATATACTTTCTAATTTATTTGTACAACATATGGTTATCAGCAAGCTTGTAGTTTCGGATTCTTTTAAAATTCATTATTGTTTCATAGAGAACTCTTTTGAAATTGAAGTTTTGTATCCCTGACTCCCACCTAGTCGATGGTAACAAAGAAATCCTTGATACCGTATAAAAGAAAAAGGTTCACACACGCGAAGAAAGGCATAATCATGTTGCAATTTGCAACAAGATTTTGAGTCACCAACTTTCACGCACACGGCACACGACGGCACGAGGGAGCGAGGTTTCGTGGCAGCTGCACCTTCGTATCGAGGCAAGGACGGCAGCGTGGCAACTGCACCTCCGTATCGAGGCAACGACGGCAGTGCAGCTAGCTGAGGGCCTCACAGAAGAATCCCGACGACTTTTAGCAAGGCTGCGATGACAGTGGATCGTGGATCACGGGTCTCCGTCGCGTCTGCTTGGGCTGCTTCACGCGATGATGCAGGTGACACGACTCTCTCCCGTCCGTCCGTCCTCTCCGACAGATCCTCGCGGGAGCAGGGTACTGCAACACGATCGACCATGTAGTTGCATTCACAAACGAGAGATGGACACATAGGTGCACAGCAGCAAGGAACGCAGCAATGCGACGGACATTACCCATTGGACAGTGGAGTCAGGTCGTTCGTGCGTAGCAGAGACAGCAGCATTGCATGGTACTACTGCACATGGGCTTGCTACTCGGCTCCGTTATGCAACCTGCAGTCACTGCTGATAATCGTACGTGTCCGCGCCATTTCTGCACCGCGTCTCGTTATTTGAGAATACGAGTAATTAGCATCGTTGCGTTTATGCTGAATTAATTAATAATGTGCAGTGGCGTGGCAGCCAGAGCCATGAGATCAATTCAGCATGCTAGTTCCCAAGGATAATATCAAAGAAAGGCCAGAGGTTTAGTTTTTGGAGAAAAGCAATTTTATATACCTAGTGAAACACCTATGTGTGTCACCTTCATTTTGGGAAAAAAAAACCCTCAGTTGTTTTCCCAAACCCGGGCATACAACCCATACAACTCGCACATCTTGGACTAAAGTTCCTCCCGGTAGTACCACTTTGTTATCTCCTCTAAGTTACCCCATAGCCATGAGAGCTTACTCGCCTCCATCAAAACGGCCTACCTGAACTCGCACGTCTGCCAAACTGGCCGTGAGAATTTGTTCAGCGAGGACAAGCACTCCATACACACTGAGTGACCTTAAATTCAGCGAGGCCTTGGAGGAGGTGAAGGCCTACCTGAACTCGGCGTGCTCGCCGGACGCCCACGACCTCTACGCCCATGGCACCGTCAGGGGCGACAGCTTCCTGTTCAGCCTCCGCAAGGGGGAGGGGGTGGCCGACACCTTCAGGGACGTCACCTTGCAGTGGTCGTCGCCGAAGAGCCCTACCGACTATAGTAGCACTACCTGCTTCCGCCTCATGTTCCCCTAGCAGCACCGGGAGCTGATCCTGGCAAGGGGCTCTACAGCAACAGAAGATCCATCAAGTGAGTTCGTTATTACACTCATGGTCGCGTGTGTCTATATACATACATATATATTATCCTGACATTTATATATATATACACAATACAAACAATCGCAACTTTCCAGAAGTCCAACATTTGAATTTGACCAAAGCTTTTATAAAAAAAAATACTGACAAAATAAGTATCATTAAATTAAATTTATTATATAATGAATTTTCATATGGTTTAATTTGCTATAAGTTTAGTCCAAATTGAGTTTGTTTGACTGGCATAATTCTCATGCAGCGAGCGAGTTTGGAGAAATACCGCTGTAGTCCGTCTATTTGGAAACATATACCATTATAATTTATAATTCTTCTTCAGCTTGAACCGTAACATTTAGTATGAATTTAACAGTATTAATTGGGCCCACGCATAGGTGACTGAAGACCATTGTATTTTTTATGTCCAAAAATACCCCTATTGTGTCTCCACCCACTTGCTGACGTGTGGGCCCCGCCCCACACATCAGCTGCTTCTTCAGCCTCCCGCCAGTGTAGTCCGAGCAAGCCGTCCTCGTCCTGGGTGGCTGCTGGCGCTCATGTTCGCGCCTCGCTGCAGTCGGTCGCGCTCACAAGCTGGCCGGAGCGGCTGCTGTGCTCGCGCTCACACCATTGGAGGGGTGCCGCGGGCTGCACCTGAGCACCTCCCTTCCCCGTCACGTGCAAGCACTGGCGGAGCCTCTTGGAGGTGAAGCTGGGATGCTGCCCCCCTACCCTAAACAAATTTCTGAAGCCTAGCTATAATGATGTTATTGCACAAGACTTAAGGCATCAACTCATCCATAATCCATTCACTTCTGCTTCTTTTCTGTTTCGCTCCCTCTTCATTTCGCGTCAGGTTCCGCCGCCGCGTGCAAGGGTAGGTCGGTAGGGCTCCTTCCACCACGTGGTCGTCCATGGCGTACATGTGTACCTCCTCGATGCGGTGCGTGGCCAAATGCAGCAAGGCGAGGGGGAAGCGAGCTGGGAGCGGCGGCCATGGCATATTGGCATCTGGCCGTCGATGCGGGAGCAGGTCTGGCTCGCGAGCGGCTGCAGCGAGACGGGAGGCGAGTTTCGAGCTGCAGCGAGGCGGTCGGGAGGTGAGCTGCGAGCTGCGAGCTGCAGCAAGGAGGCGAGCTGCGGCCACAGCGTTCGATCGTGGTGCAGGAGGCCGGGCTTGTGAACGCGAGCGGCTGCAGCGAGGTGCGAGCGTGAGCGCGAGTTGCCGCCCAGGCTGAGGACAGTGAGCTCCGCTTGCCCCTGTCCAGTTAGACATTGTGCGCTGGTTGAAGCTCGAAGAAGAAGGTGACGCGTGGGACCCACCCATTAGTGAGTGGAGGAAAAGAGACACAACAGGGGTATTTTGGTACATACAAAAATACAGTGACCTCTAGTCATCAGCGCAAAATCCAATGCTGTGGATTTGTGGAATACGTATAAAATGGCATGGTTTAAGTTATAACGACATGTTTCCAAATAGAAGAATAGTAATATGTATTTCATCGAACTCGATGGAGCGAGTATAACATACAAAGTGAATTTAATTACACGGGTGTTTTCTATTCCCATTGTGGGGTTAGCTGTATATATAAACTAACGTTTCGATGCTGCTTCATGTTAGTTCAAGCAATAAAAAAGACACAGGTTCGTCATGGAGCTACATCGACTTTGACCATCCAACCACCTTTGACACCCTCGCGATGCACCCAAACAAGAAGTGCAAGATCATGGAAGATTTGGACAACTTCCGTCGAAACCAGGACTACTACCGACGCATCGGAAAGCCATGGAAGCACGGGTACCTCCTCTATGGCCCACCAGGCACAGGCAAATCCACAATGATCGCCGCCATGGCCAACTACCTCAACGACTATGACGTCTATGACATGGAGCTTACATTGGTGTCTAAGAACAGCGACCTCCGCAGTCTCCTCGTTGAGATACCAGGCAAGTCAATCATCCTCTTCGAGGATATAGACTGCTGCTTTGATGATGTCACCAACCAGCGAAGCAACCAGGAGGGGCGGAGCACATTGTCGTTGTCGAGGTCAGCTTACTCGAACATTACTGTTACATAGTGTTCTCATCTGCTATCTATATATAATGGATGTTACCAGTATTAACACCAAGTTGTTGGCATCACCTGACCGCAATGGTTGCATATACCAGGCACAATGAAGACAAAAAGGACGACGACGACGACAAATCTAAAGTGACGTTGTCCGGCCTGCTTAACTTCATTGATGGTATCTGGTCTGCTCAAACTAGTGAGCGGATCATCGTGTTCACGACCAACTTTCCGGACAAGCTCGACCAGGCACTGATCCGGAGTGGACGGATGGACATGCACATCGAGATGTCCTATTGCTGCTTCGAGGCGTTCCAAACGCTAGCCAAGAACTACCTTGGCGTTGAAGCACACCCTCTGTTCCAAAGGGTGGAGGAGCTACTGCAGGTGGTGGAAATCACTCCAGCCGACATTGCTGAGTGCTTTCTTCGGTCCCAGACTGACATCGCAGGCTCCGACCATGGTGTGGAGATGGAGACATGCATCGGGCGCCTGATCGACGAACTCGAGAAGAAGGCTGCAGAATCAAAGAAGCGGCGGCTGGTCCTGTTTCTGGACCGGATCGTCACAATCGACATCGTCAGCAACAAGTCTTCTACACGTGGCGAGGAATCTGGCCAGTCCAGCAACAACGCCTACAAGGAAGTGGAGGCGTACCTCACCAAGGTCTGCACGGGGGACGCGCACGCATTCTACGCTGAGGGCACCGTCGACGGCTGCAGCGGCTTGTTGCTCCGCCTCGGCGAGGGGCAGGAGGTGAGCGACGACTTCGGAGGCGTCACCGTGTGGTGGTTGTCAACGACGACGAACACCACCACCGACTGGAGCAACACTCCCTGCTTCCGCCTGACTTTCCCCCAGCAGCACCGGGCGTTGATCCTGGACGAGTACCTGCCGCACGTCCGCCAAACTGGCCGTGAGAATTTGTTGATCACTATCGACATCGTCCAACCGGATAAGTTCTCCTCACACACTAGTGATCTCAAGTCCAGGGAGGCCTTCGAGGAGGTGAAGGCATACCTAAATTTGGCGTGCTCGCAGGAGGCGCACGACCTCTACGCCCATGGCGCCATCAAGGGCGACAGCTTCCTGGTCAGCCTCCGCCAGGGGGAGGAGGTGGTCGAAAGCTTCCACGGCGTCACCTTGCGGTGGTCGTCGCCGAAAAGCACCACCGACAGGAACACTCCCTGCTTCAGCCTGACTTTCCCCCAGCAGCACCGGGAGATGATCCTGCACGAGTACCTGCCGCACGTCCGCCGACAAGGCCGCAACATCATGATCGGTAAGCGAGGCTAGTCGCTCTACAGCAACAGAAGATCCAGTAGGTAAGTTCGTTATTAGATTCATGCTTGTGTGTGTCTATATATACACATAAATATACACACTTGTATATATACATACACATATATAACACATATATAACGTATTGGGTGAACTTAATTATTACACGGGTGTTTTCTATACCCCGAGTTAGCTGTATATATAAAACTAACATTTTCGATGCTGCTTCCAAGCTATGGCATAAGTTCGTCATGGAGCCACATTGACTTTGAGCATCCAACCACCTTTGACACCCTCGCGATGCACCCGAACAAGAAGCGCAAGATCATAGAAGATCTAGACAACTTCCGTCGAAACAAGGACTACTACCGCCGCATCAGAAAGCCATGGAAGCGCGGCTACCTCCTCTATGGCCCACCAGGCACAGGCAAATCCACAATGATCGCCGCCATGGCCAACTACCTCAACTATGATGTCTATGACATGGAGCTTACATCAGTGTCGAAGAACAGCGACCTCCGCAGTCTCCTCGTTGAGATACCAGGCAAATCAATCATCGTCTTCGAGGATATAGACTGCTGCTTCGACGATATCACCAGCCAGCGAAGCAACCAGGAGGGGCAGAGCACATTGTCGAGGTCAGCTTACTCAAACATTATTGGTGTCAGTAGCTACTTACATAGTGTTGTCATCTGCTATCTATAATCGAAATGTTAATAGTATTAACAAGTCATTGGCTTCACTGACCCAGGTACTACAATGACAACGACAAAAAGGATGACGAAGACAAATTGAAAGTGACGCTGTCCGGCCTGCTCAACTTCATTGATGACGTCTGGTCTGCTCAAACTGGTGAGCGGATCATCGTGTTCACGACCAACTTTCCAGACAAGCTTGACCAGGCACTGATCCGGAGTGGGCGGATGGACATCCACATCGAGATGTCCTACTGCTGCTTTGAGGCATTCCAGACGCTAGCCAAGAACTACCTTGGCGTTGAAGCACACCCTCTATTCAAAAGGGTGGAGGAGCTACTGCATGTGGTGGAGATCACTCCAGCCGACATTGCCGAGTGCTTCCTTCAGTCCCAGAATTTTGACTTGGCAAGCTCCGGGGGTGGTGTGGAGATGGAGACATGCATCGGGCACCTGATCGATGAACTCGAGAAGAAGAAGGCTGCACAGCCACAGCCAAAGAAGCGGCACCGGTGCGATACTAATTGCCAGGCTAGCTCTGACTAATGGAGGAACGTAGGTAGGCACGGTGCCTGTTATGGAGGCAGCGGAGGTCGTGGACAGTTCATCACTAAGGAAAGGTGTTTGGCGTTCCATGAGAAACTCTATCGAATAAGTGTAGTAGCCGTGTAATTTATGCAATTATCATTTAATATGATGTAGCTTGCTTGATCAGTGAATAGATTTTAATTGTAACTTTTTTAAGATGCACTAATTTTTTCAATAAGACAAGCTGTGAAACGTAGAAAGCTCAGATCAACCGCAGCGTCCTCCATCGACTTCATGCAGAAGCCCATATAGGATGAAAATGCCGCAGTGGGTCCTGGATCCCGGTCCTGGGAGGACCAGTACGGCCTCCAGTCCTGGCTCTAGTCCTGGCTCTGTCCAGGAGGTACGGCACCTCCTATGAAGCAGTGGGGCCCGTGCTTCCCATTCCTCCGCGCCAAAAGCAGGAAGGGGGAGAGAGAAGGGATGAAGCCGGAGGAGAGGTCGAGGAGTCGCGCGGGGTAGCTGTGCCGGGGAGGAGGACCACCGGGGAGCTGCGCCAGGTAGGAGTGTCGTGACCAGGGAAGAGGATCGCCGGGGAGCCGTCGCGTGGAGCTCCGCGGGCCGCCGGAGCGCTAGCTCCGCCCGCCAGGGAGGAGAGCCATGGAAGAGGGCCACCGCGACCGCGGGCGAGCCTCACCGCCAGAGGAGAGGGAGGAGGGGCCGCTCGCCGTCCTACGTGCTCGCCTGGAGGTCCGCCTAAGACCCCGAGGAAGCTCCGCTGCACCTCTGCTTCGCCCGACGAGGAAGCCCGATGAGGAATCGTGCCCGCCCGGACTCGCACCGCCCGGAGCCGCGCCTGCCCTTCTCGCGATGCTGCTCTGCCCACGCGCCGCGCTCCCCTTCTGGCGCTCGCTTGCTGGCGGCCAGAGGCCCGGGATGCGGCAGCGGCGGCAGGGCTAGAGGCCTCCGCGCGTGCGCGCTCCTGGCTGGCGGCCGGGCTCGCGCGTCGGACAGCCGGGGGCCGCATCCGGGCGGCCGGACTTCGGAGCGGCGGTTCAAGAGAGAGAATAGAAGAGAGAGAATAGAGAAAGACAAGGTGGGGGTGAGGATAAGTATGACATGTGGGTCCCACTGGGTAAAGGAGGAGATATAAAGAATATACGAGTGCGGGAGAAACTGGTATAGAGGAGAGAATATCGATGATCAGGACGAAATATTTCTTTTAGAAAAGAGATTTAAAGAAACATGAGTACGGATAGTCAGCCCTTCATATATTTCTATATTTAAATGATAATTACTGGAACGGCGAGGCCGATTTTTCCTGCATACTGTACCTAACTACCAATACCAGCAGGTCCCCAGGCGGCAACGAGCAGCAGCAAGAGGCCTAGCGAGACAGAAATGCGCTTTGGAACCCATCTGTACGGTGAACTCGAGATGCTTTCCTTGCCAACCTGCCATGGGAAAAATCCAGTTAATTTCGGTTAACCAGGAACCGAGGGCAGCCCCCTTCCAGATCCAGGAGAACACGGGAAACCAACCCCGACGAGAGATCGACTTGGAAGCCGATCGGTGAGGGAGAGCGGAGGCCGGAGGAACGGAGAGCAACCGAGGGAGGCACCAATCAGGCAGCAACGTAAGATCCCCCACCAATCGCCGGCGAGACTGCAGATTGAAGAAGAGGAAAGGTCGCCTCACCACTCACCTGAAGGTCGAGACAAAACCAAGTGAATCATCGAGGAGCAGGGATCCCGGACGCTGGCCGAACTAGAACTTCAGCTTGCCCGCGTGGCACCTGCACAGCTGCAACTAACTTGCGGTCCGGTCCGGCCCAATTTGTTCAACCTACGAAGCCCAGCGGACAATCCACTCGGTGCCTTAAGCGGCCCAAATGACCACGGTGGCTGTGACTTTTGTAAATAAAAAAAGGTGTCAATCAAAAAACATAAAGAACACAGCTGCTCGTAAAGCATTTTGGCTGTACCTCTTTGAAGTTGCACAAGTTAAACCGCAACCGAAAAATGGATGATAAATTTGAAAAATTTTAGATTGTACCTCTCAAGAGAGTGGTGTAAACAACTTTTACACTGTTAGACTCAGTGTGGTGTACTGGTGTGAACAAGTTTTGCACTCAAAGGTGTGACCTTGGTTAACCTACTTCTCACTTCAGTGGAAAAATGGAGTAGCCAAAGTTTGATTCCTTGCTGGAATCACTCGGGTGTCACACCAGGACCGAGCAAGGCTGAATGACTGTGGTGTCACACGGGTGCCTGTTCTGTGTTTGAGCACACGGTTAGTGCCGGTGCCCGGTGCCCGCCAAGTTTTTAAACGATGGCAAAAAAAAGCATGTCAATGGTTTTACGCTACTTGTATTTTTCCACGAAATGGATTTTTGGTATATGTATTGAGATATTGAATGCTTGTTTTCATGCAGAAGAGAGGGTAAATCCTCTCAACGATTAAGTGTAAAACAGTTGAATACAACGCCCTTTACGAAATGCGTATTAATGGAAACATTCCCCAGCCGTGCTAATTCAAGAGCTGCGCCTAGCCTAAGCTACTACTCACAAAGTAAACAACTCAGGTGCTTGGCACACTCATCCCATATCCATAGCTTGATGTAAATAGAGATAGAGGGGTATTTTTCTTCCTCTTACCTCCTATTTTTTTTTCTTAGCCTCTAGATAATAATCCTTATGGTTTTATGCAAACACAAAATCTGTTGTATCTATTTGTAGATATATTATTTTTGGTGTGTATTTTATAGAAAACCACAAAGTCTCCCCTCTCTGTTGTATGCTACACACCGTATACATATAGATGTGATGTGACACGGTGTTGGAATGTTCTTGGAGAGGATCTCTAGTGCACCAGCAGGTTGATACGTATCAGTGCAAATAATCTTATCCCCTATTTGTGAGGATTTTAGTTCTAGGTAAGATTCTAGCACATTCAAAATTTCCACCATGGTTCCTAAAAATGCGTGTAAAATTTTTATGGTTGAACCTAGAACACTCTACCCTAGAAGACTCAACTAAGACAAGAACCTAAAAAAGTTTTCTTTTTTCTTTCTTTTCTTCAATGTAGTGAAAACATTGGCCTCCTTGGGCTGATAAAAGTTGGAAGTAAGTGAGTGATCTAGATATATATCGACTGGATTTATGACATTCTTCTTTATATGTAGCAGTTCTTCATTTGGTTCCTAGGAGAGAATTTGCAATTCTTTCGTCCAAACTGTGATGTCCTATTTGTGCACGTGCGTGCACACCCCATCCATAGACACACGAACCGACACACAACCACAACACACCATCCCCACACCACCACACTATGCATTATGCTGTGTGTGCCCACACTAGTAGCCTATTCAATGTAAATAATCTTAGCATTCTAGCACCTTCAAAATTTCCACATTAGTTCGTAAAATGCATGTGAAAGTCTTCAATTTTTCATTAAGTCTTCTTTGTTTCCTTCTTTTCTTCAATGTAGTAAAAATATTGGCCTCCTTGGGCTGACAAACATTGGAAGTAGGAGAGTGGTCCACATAATCAAATGGGTTTGTTATATTCTTCTCCATATTTGGTGATTTTTTAGTTGGTTGCCAGGAGAGAATTTGCAACTCTTTAGCTCAATATTGTGAATTCCTATTTTTACATGGAAATTTGGGGCCTTCTTTGTAGCAATTCCACCACCAATCTTCCTAGCAGTTACTGCATCTTGTTGGACATTGTAGGTGGGTCAAACTTCCTTCTCTTGTTTTCACATATTTGTATTGATGAAGTCTATAGAGGCAAAACTTAGTGCAGATTCGTCATTCACAAACTAATTATCAGTGAATTTTTGTTGATATCAGCTGTTGTGGGAGTCTCATTCATACAGTTTGACAACAAGAACTCGATGAGGAACATACGCCAGGTTGTCATGTTGTCAAGTGGATTTTTCCATAAACACATTATTCCCTATCATCTCTCTCTCTCTCTCTCTCTCTCTCCCCCCCCCCAATACAGAGATAGACACAAGTTTCCTCATTGATGGCGTAGATGTTGAAGCGGTCAAGGATGAATAAGACTATCTTCAACAAAGGACTCATAAAGCTACCCAAACCTAAAATGGGTCTTCGCCTATGTATGTTAGGAGACCGTAGGAGACCCATTTTGGGTGATAGCAAAGGCACAACCTAAATATATGAGCATCCTCTCACTTGTAGACTTAATTATTTTGCAAAAACGGTTCTCTTTTGGGTCCTGTTGTTGGAGAAGATGCATGTGAGTTCGTATTGCTTCCTGCCAACTCAAGAAAAAGCACAAATACAATTCTCTAAGTTGTGTGTATGACACACACAAGCACAAATACATATATGCATGTGTTAATCATTTCACCGTGCGTGTCTTTTATTCCCGTGCTTGGATTCACAAACTAAACTTTAGTTGGCTAAAATTTTGAATTCCATGAGGATCATTAAGCCACACTCAGACATCAATCTGTTCCATCTGTCTTGCCTGTGGCCGCCATTTCACTCTGTGTAGTGCAAACGTGCACACCAACTCACTCATCAACCAAGAGAAGAAGTGGAAACTGATGAGATAGAGCGACAAAGAAACTAACCCTTTCCCTTGCATTAAACCCCCCGCTTTGGCAATCCCCCTCGGCGCTCTCCCTAATCCTTCCTATGCTCCCCACCCTAATCCCTCCTCCACTGTCGGCGCCCAGATTGCATTGTGCCCTTGTTTCTGTTTGTTTCTTGAGCTCTGACTTGAAAGTGGGTACCCACTGTGCTGGATGTGTGAATAAAATGAAGAGGATCCTACACAAAATTGATGGTAATGTGAGTTCGTTTTGCTTCTTCTCAACTCAAGAAAAAGCACACATGCAATTCTCTAAGATATGTGTACGTGTCACACACACACAAGCACACACACACATACATGCGTGTGTTAATCATTTCACTGTGCGTGTTTTTTTGTTCCTTTGTTAGGATTCACACCAACTAAATTTTATTAGGCTAAAATTTTGAATCCCAGGAGGACCATTAGGCTATGTGCAGACATCAAACCATTCCATCCATCCTACGCGTGGCCGCCATTTCTCTCCATGCAGTGCAGACGTATACACCAACTCATTCACCAACCAAGAGAGGAAGTGAAAACTGAAGCTGACGAGATAGAGCGACAAAAAAAATTGACCCTTTCTCTCACATTGAAACCCCCGCTTTGGCATCCCCCTCCGCGCTCTCCCCAATTCTTCCTACGCTTCCTACCCTAATCCCTCCCTCGCCCCAGACGCCCAGATTGCACCCGCGTCCTTCTTTCTGTTTGTTTCTATAGCTATAATTTTAAAGTGGGTATCCAATGTGATGGGTGTGTGAAGAAAATAAAGAGGATCTACACAAGATTGGTGGTAACGAAGAAAAGTTTAAAAAATTTAAATTTCTTTATTTTTTTGTTACATTTCCATGTGTTTGCACCACTCTGCTTGATATGTGTGTGAGTGAGTGTGTGTGTGCATGCGTGCATGTGTGTATTCTTTCTTATGTTCCATGCTTAGTTTTTTATAAAGCAGGAAACAATCATTTTAGGGTGCAGTTCTTCAGAAAAGGCTTCACTATTTTATTTACATTTTCTCATTCTATTATTTGTTGCCATGCGACTTGAAAGTGGGTATCTCCACATCCACTGTGAAGGCTGTCTCATCAAAGTTAAGAGGGCCCTACACAAGATTGATGGTACTAACAAGTAAATCTTTTGTAAATGTAAATTTCTTTATTCTTTAGTTATATTATCATTTGTTTAACCACGGATTGATCTATACAGGTGTGTGCACCAAACTAGTATAGACGACACAGAGCAAGGGAAGGTGACTGCCGTGATTGGACGTGGACACTGTCATCAAAAAGTTGAAGAAGGGACGGCAAGCCTTCGCAGCTATGGGATGCAAATCCGTCTTGATTGCGCATGAGTAACGGGATAAACGACTGATTAAACGGACACGACAAGCCGGATGTGTAGGTTAGCAGTGTAATTTGGAACGGCGGTAGTGTGAGTGTTGTGTTATTTTTCTATGTTTCTAGGAATGCCTAGAGTAGAGTATATTTGCATGCTCCCAAACGTAAGCATGCACAGTGCGTCCGAGGCGGAGTAGGGCCTTGTTTAGATTGCGAAAAAATTTTAAACTGATGAATAGTAATTTTTTTGTCTTATTTGATAAATATTGTTTAATCGTAGACCAACTAGGTTTAAAAGATTCATCTTATGATTTTAAACTAAACTGTGTAATTAGTTATTTTTTATCTATATTTAATGCTCTATATATAAGTCTAAAAATTGATGTGATGAAGAGAGAGTGAAAAAATTTAGCAGTCTAAACAAGGCCTACGAGTAATTTTGTTTGTGTGTGTTCTGTCCGGTTTGACTTTGACCCATCACGTGAACAGTGACAGACACGAGGAGTAGGAGGAATAAACGCATCGACGTGAACTTGTGCAAACAGTAAACAGTTGAAGAAGACGAAAGGTTTGGAAAAAGTGAAGTGAGGGTGGGGGACAAGGACGAGGTAAACGAGCGAGCGCGGCCGGATTCCCGTACCCGGGATCGCAGGCAGGCAGGCAGATCCAGGCCTTATTTAGATCGTGGAAAAAAATAAACCCGATAAATAGTACTATTTTTGTCTTATTTAATAAATATTGTCTGATTATAGACCAACTAGGCTCAAAAGATTCATCTTGTGATTTTCAACTAAACTATGTAATTAGTTATTTTTTTATCTATATTTAATGCTTCATACAAACAGCTAAATATTAATGTGATAGAGAGAGTGAAAAAATTATAACTTTTAGATATATCTAAACATGACCTCAGCCCTCCTTTTCGACCTCTGGGAGGGCCTCGGTCGGGCCGCCGGATGGGCATGCTCCCGGCTCCCGCACAGGGCAGACCGGCGGCATCTTCTCAGACCGCTGCCCTAGCCACCAGAGAGAATCTTCCTGTCCAAACGTCTCGTGAAGCTCTCAAAATCCCTTCACGCCAGCAACAACACAATTTAAAACGTTGCATGCCATCGTACTCGCGCCGGCTAATAAAACAAGTACAGTGGGAGTACACGGATCAACTCGTACGTACGACGCGGAATAAGGAATTTATAACGATTTCGAGGTGCTTGCCGGCATGGTGCTCGATCGATGGGGCGCACACGGGCTGTGGTTCAATTCGGGCTCATCACACGTGCATTAAGCTCGACGGCCTTCGACCACTTCTAGGTCTCTCTATCTACCTGCTCTCGGGTGCACAAATACGATGGCGTAAACTAACACGATGCTATGTACGAGAATGTACGATGCATCAAGAGTTAGCATAGGCGAGGGAATATACAAAGATGTTGTTATTGGGATGCGTGGTTTTATTAGGGGCAGTGGACCCTCTACGCGAGCTCTATTTTCTCCCAGGGAGTGGCCTACCAAAGAAGCAAGCGAGGAGTAGAGGGGCAATCGTGGAGGTGGAAGGTGATGCGGTTAATAGAGATCACCCTCACAAAAAGATAATGTTGCAAAACAAAACCCAAAGCACCAGCTCCACCTACATTCACCCAAGAGCAGCGCCCAATGTGAAGTTGGGCTCTCACAAACCTGTGTGGATTTTGTGGATTTGAGAGTTAGATCCATGTTTAGGTGGATTCGATGCTGGTGGAGTTGGGAGTGAAACTGTTTGGAGTTATCCTAAACATCTTCTTAAAATACACTATTTTTTTTTAAAAAATACTAAAGCTGCTCGAGGTATCTCAAACATCTCCTTAAAGCTCTCTATATATACTCGATATAAAATAGAAGCCTGCAGCAAGGAATTGGACTATTAAGAAGACCTTGTTTTGATTATAGCTAATAGCTGCACTGATGTACTAGCTGCTGCTTCGTCGCCGTTGTCGGCGCCATTCCTTTCAGTTGCATTGGCCAGGTATAAACTCGTAGCTAGCTAGCAGCACAAGAGAAAGCATGCATGCATGTGTAAGCCGGCAAGGCATCACACGTACAGCTTGCCTCTATATAAAAGTGATTGGGCGAGTGACCTAGTGGCAACGTCATCGACACTGACTGTACGTGAGATATATATATAGATCGATCTCGATATAGGGTAAACCAGCAAGTACACATATACTATGTTAAAGTTGTGCGTCATTGATCGTGCAAGTGCTTTCTTTGGTGTCTAGATTCTTTGTGTGTGGTTTGGCCGGCGCGGCACACAAAAAGTAGGAGCTTGTTGCTACCTTAGTGGCCATTCTTGCTACTCCACTGCTTTCGGATCAAGGGCACGTCATCCATATATTG
>CM041633.1:105597-209334 GCA_023333625.1 Bothriochloa decipiens
TTGCTACTCCACTGCTTTCGGATCAAGGGCACGTCATCCATATATTGACTGACCCCTCATTCATCCAAATATTATTCGATCGATCCTTTGGTGTGCATGGAAGGGAGGAGGGGCACGAGCACATGACGTCTCTACATAAATTCTTCCATCTCATGGTCATGGCCGGCATACCAAGAAAAGTTTGTTAAAGAAACCCAGCACACACGCACGCACCATATATATTCCCAATTCTCATGCCGGGCCCTTCTCTCTATATTGCTCCTATATATCGTGGCTCTTCTCTCTCTGCCCAGTCAATTTGCATTTTGCAACAATATATTTGTAATTATTCCTAGTCGCCAAACAGATATTATCTCTCAAGATATGGTGGTATACTACCCATGCTTAAATGTAACTTGATTTTTCAAAAATTGTAACCGTACTAAATGTACATTTTGTTGGGTTTTGGGGTTTTGTTAATCTGACAATATATATACAGTCACTGTCTACGCGGCGATGCCAAGTCTCAATCCCAACTTATGTGTCCACATACGATACGAATTATCTTCCAGTTGGAGCTCACACACTCCATGTTCTTTCTGGTTTCGATATGAAGACTGGATCCTCGCCTCCGCATCTGATAAAGTTCTCAGAGCTCACACATCCGCTAAAGTCCAGAAATCATGGTCCTCAATGCAACACATTGTTGGAGTTGTTCCAAATTCACTCCAGGATATAGGCAGGGCTTCTGACGGAGCGAAGCGGAGGCCGGTATGGTCTGGTACGCCTGCTGATTATTCACAGTTAAAAGTTTTTGGATGTACTGTTTATGCTCATATTGACAATGGAAAATTAGAGCCTAGAGCTGTTAAGTGTCTTTTCCTTGGTTATGGTTCGGGAGTCAAAGGCTATAAATTGTGGAATCCTGAAACCGGAAAGACTTTTATGAGCAGGAGTGTTGTATTCAATGAATCTGTGATGTTTACTAACAGTTTGCCCTCAGAACATGTTGCAGAAAAAGAGTTGCAGCGTATGCGCATGCAGGTGGAGCATGTTGATGATGATACAGGTGTTCAGGTGGAGCCTGTTGATGAGCAGGATGACCATAATAATGATGTTGCTGATGATGGTGCTCATGATGATGTTCAGCAAACTCCTCCTATTTTGCAGCTAGAGGAGAAATTACCTATTGCTCAACGCAAGTCAAAAAGGACAGTAGTTCCTCCTAAACGTCTTATTGAAGAATGTAATTTGTCTTACTACGCTTTGAGTTGTACTGAACAGGTGGAGAATGTTCATGAGCCAGCAACCTATAAAGAAGCTGTTCGTTGTGCTGATAGTGAGAATTGGATTTCTGCTATGCATGAGGAGATGCAGTCTCTTGAGAAGAACAGTACATGGGAGGTTGTACCTTTGCCTAAGAAAAAGAAGACCATTAACTGCAAGTGGATCTTCAAGAGAAAGGAGGGTTTATCTCCAAGCGAGCCTCCAAAGTATAAGGCAAGGTTAGTTGCTAAAGGCTACAATCAAATTCCGGGTGTTGACTATAATGATGTGTTCTCTCCAGTGGTAAAACACAGTTCAATTCGTACTTTCTTGAGTATTGTTGCTTCACATGATCTTGAGCTTGAGCAGTTAGATGTGAAGACTGCGTTTTTGCATGGAGAGCTAGAGAAGGACATATACATGGACCAACCGGAAGGGTTCATAGTGCCTGGCAAGGAAAAATATGTGTGCAAGTTGAAGCGCTCCTTGTATGGTTTGAAACAGTCCCCTCGTCAGTGGAACAAGAGGTTTGATTCATTTATGTTGTCACACGGTTTCAAAAGATCTAGATATGATAGCTGTGTTTACATCAAGCATGTTAATGGATCACCTATATATTTGCTGTTATATGTTGATGATATGCTGATTGCTGCCAAGAGCAAGAATGAAATCACTAAGTTAAAGAAGTTGTTAAGTAGTGAGTTTGATATGAAAGATCTTGGTAGTGCTAAGAAAATTCTTGGTATGGAAATTAGTAGAGACAGAAAATCTGGTTTGCTATTTCTTAGTCAACAAAATTATATCAAGAAAGTTCTTCAGCGTTTCAACATGCAAAATGCTAAGGCTGTTAGTACCCCTATTGCACCTCACTTTAAGTTGTCAGCTACTCAGTGTCCTAGTACAGATGCAGAGATTGAGTACATGTCAAGGGTTCCTTATTCTAGTGCTGTTGGGTCTTTGATGTATGCCATGGTTTGCTCTCGTCCAGATTTGTCATATGCTATGAGTCTTGTTAGTAGATATATGTCTAATCCTGGTAAAGAACATTGGAGGGCAGTCCAGTGGATTTTCTGGTACCTCAGAGGCACGGCAGATTCCTGTTTGAAGTTTGGAAGAACTGATAAGGGTCTCATTGGTTATGTGGATTCTGATTATGCTGCTAATCTAGACAGGCGAAGATCACTTACTGGTTATGTGTTTACTGTTGGCAGTTGTGCTGTGAGTTAGAGGGCTACTTTACAGTCTGTTGTTGCTTTGTTTACTACTGAAGCAGAATATATGGCTATTTGTGAAGCGTGCAAAGAATTAATATGGCTCAAAGGTTTGTACGCTGAGCTTAGTGGAGTTAAATCTTGCATAAGTTTGCACTGTGACAGTCAAAGTGTAATTTACCTCACTAAAGATCAGATGTTCCATGAGAGAACTAAGCACATAGATATCAAGTATCATTTTGTGCGTGAGGTATGCAAGATTAGTACTCATGATAATCCTGCTGATATGATGACAAAGCCTGTTCCTGTTGCTAAGTTTGAGTTATGCTCAAGCTTAGTTGGTTTAATTGAATAGTCCAAGAGACTATTGTTGGCACCAGTGGTTTTCTATCTTTGTTGTTCAGGATGATGGGTTGATTTATGATACAAGATGAATTTGTCTCAAGGTGGAGTTTGTTGGAGTTGTTCCAAATTCACTCCAGGATATAGGCCGGGCTTCTGACGGAGCGAAGCGGAGGCCCGTCATCGGAGGCTTGGGCCGGAGCGTAGCGGAGTCTGAAGCCGGCCCATCAGGCCACGCCCGTGCACACACGGGGGGGGGGGGGGGGGGGGGGGGGGGGGGCCGCGCCCCCCGCGGTACGGTACATATACCCTTGCTAGGGTTTCATGGAGACTTGATTCTCTTGTAAGCCGCCACAGGCGTGAAACTCAAACTCTTGTGATAGTGAGATTGTTGCTGGCTGGTGCCCGTGGTTTTTTCCCTTCGCTTTGGAGGGGTTTTTCACGTTAAATCGTGTGTCTCTGCTATGATTGATTTTCGTTTTACTTCATATTTCATACGTCGTTCCTAACTCACATGGGCATATATCTAATGTAAAAGAATTCCTCCTCGACATGTATGCAGCTAATTTAGGGATGGAAACGTGAAACAGATGCATAAATATGGGTACTAAATTGTCTATATTTGTATTCTCAGAATTTTTTGAATTCGTATTGGCTATAGCTTCTAATATGAATATTGCCTGTATTTATATTCATTACTAATATGGGTAATAAATTGACATATTTGACTTTGTTTTCTATTATTTTCTCTATCCGATTTCAATGCATATTCAAAATGCATGGAGCAAATAAGGCACTGTCGTTACCTAGGAAATGGGTACCCCAAACCCTTGGTTTACCGGGCTAAACCCCGCAAAATTAGCAACACGAACCCTCCAGTGACCTCCCACGTTAACGTTCGAAGGCCTACAGGCTAAGGCATATTGGGCTGACCCACGAACGGGCTACGACGGCCCAAAGCTAAAGCCTGCTCGAGGGGCTACCGCGCGGACTGGGACTGTACACTCGAGGGTACAATTCGGGCGACCCCTTAAGGACGGAACTTCGCCCGGCGAATGAGCCTGCCCTCGAGGACGGAACTTCTTTCGCGCGAATGGGCAGTCCTCGAGGACAGTGCACCCCTCGGCTACCGACTCTCCCGTACGGATCCGGGCACATTTAATGCGTTTTACCTACCCCCGCCTAACCGTATGGCCACAGTTACGGTAACAGTTGTGGGTGTGGCGATCAAATCTTGCTTTTACCGCCCATGCCCCGGAATCCCACGGGTCGTACTTCGCTGTTACGCCATGCCGAGCACTGTGTCCCGTCCAGCACCCACTCGAGACGCATAAATCAGCACGTTTCCCGCATTTTCTGGGATTCGACCTTATCCGGTGAGGCTCGACCCTCTCGACTCGACCCCCTCGACTCGAGCCAGACCCTCAACCGCCGCCCCTCGACTTCGTCGGACGAACCCTCGAGTGGGACTCCAACGACTCCGGGCTGCACTTCAACAACTCCCGACGCAACGGCTGCAGGACCTCCCATGCCGACGTACATCTCTACAGCAGCACCGACGTGATCGGCCTTAACGTCATACGTCACTAGCCATGCGAACTCTAAATATATGTACTCCTGTACCCCTCCTTCACCTATAAAAGGAGGCGCCAGGACGTTAAAAAAAGGAAGGAGAACGGACAAGAGGATCTAGAGCATAGAAACGCTAAGGCTTTAGATCACAAAACAATACCGTGAGACTGTGTAAAGTAGAGAGCTAGGTGCCCGAAACGCCCAAGCTCCAGCTCACGCTCCTCACACCTGCTTGTATTTTCCCCTATACTAGCACTTCGGTGCAAGATAACACGAACTATCCTCCCCCCGCTGGACGTAGGGCCTTCTTTGCCCGAACCAGGATAAATCGCCGTGTCCTTCTTGCATTACCCACCGGATTAAGGGAGCACGCAATTACGGACATTACTCGTTGGTGTTAACCCCCGGGGGTCAAAACACCGACAGTTGGCGCGCCAGGTAGGGGAACCGCGTGTCACTAACGATTTCCCGCCATTTTTCCGGATGGGCGACTTTGTTTCACCACTTCCGCGCGCTACGGTGATCTGGTTTGGGAGCCTGGAGTTCATGTCCCTCGGCCAGGGCTATGACATGACCCTGCTCTCGATCAGTGACCCAAACGGAGGTCCCGGTACGCCCCCACACTCATGGGGGGCTGCTTGCCGGTCTCACCACCATGCTGCCACGTCCAGAAGGAGGCACGATCGACACCGTCATCGCCATCAACCTAAGTCGAGGATGGTTCCCGCCACTTTCTCCTCGCCCCTGACCGGAGATGACGAACCCCTTGTTGGGGGATTGTCTGACCCGAGTTCAGAGGTAGAGGGTGAACCGGCAGGACCCCACCACAACCCCGACTCCACCTTCGCAGTACGCTCATCGAGGGAGCGCGACGAAGTCCCTGCTCGATCGAGCCTGCTTCCGCACGAGCTGTTCGAGCGTCGTCAGCGGCCTTCGTTCGACTTCAACAATCCCGCGACGATGATCTCGACAGCAACCCACTCCAACATGAGCACGTTAAAGGACTGCCCAGGCACCCTTCTCCGTGCAATGATGGACGTGGGGACTGTCACACCAGCCTCCGAGGGCTTGGCCTTCGCGAGAGCGCCCGGCCCCCGAAGGTACGCCTTCGGCACACTCCGACAGCAGCTGCAGGAGGAGGCGCAGGGACAATTCCACGTTTTCTGCTGCGGCGACCCTGACTCTGACTCTGATCATTGGGATCCTACCCGCGAGTGCCTCCACATCGATGGTGATGTCGACTCCGATCAGGACACCATCGATCTAGCGGCCGGGGCAGCTACCGCTGCGGCGGGAGGTGCTCTCCCCAGAGCAGAGGACCAACAACCAGACGCACCCCGAGAGGCGTGCCCCCGTTCTGGCGAGCAGGACGCACAGCTGGCACAAATTCGGGAGTTACAGGCGAAGCTCGCCGATGAGCAGGAACGATTGTGCTTGCTCGAGCTAACCCTCAAGCAAGAGCGGCGACCGCCCGACAGTAGAGCCCAAGCCAGGGCCCGAGAGGTCAACCGGCAGATCAACGAGGCTGGGGCACCTGAGCAACCCGCCAACCGTTATCCCTGAGCAAGCCAGAACATTGTCACGGCGCTATGCTCCTTCACAATATGCCCACGCCACCCAACTCGCAAGCTCGGCGGATACAACACGAGGTCGAGGATCTCCTCCAAGTTGCTGCTGTTCAGCAAGCCGAGAGCTCAGCCTCGAGGCGTCGAGGGGCAGCTTCCGAACCTCAGGTCGAGCCCTCCTAGCCCGAAAGGGAGAGCTCGGTCGATCAGGGGGAGGCCCCCCGACCGAAGAAGAAGCCGGCCCAAGAACGTATCAACGACGACCACGCTCCCCGTGACGTGCGCCTTGACATTGTCGAGAACCGCAGACGCAAGTACGGGGATGCCGAGGATCGAGGGTACAATGCCCATCGTGGAGGGCGTTACGACAGCGACGAAGACCGACGAGCCCCAGAGCCACCGGGTCCCCGAGTCTTCAGCAGGACGATCCGCTGCGCCCAGCTGCCCGACAAGTTTCGACCCCCCACGAGCATCGTCAAATACAACGGCGAAACCAATCCTGAGCTCTGGCTAGCCGACTTTCGGCTGGCTTGTCAGGCGGGCGGGGCACGTGACGATCACGTCATCATACGTCACCTCCCCCTGTTCCTATCCGACACCATGCGTAGGTGGCTCGAGGAACTTCCCCCTGACCAGATTCGTGGCTGGGTCGACCTTGTCCGGATCTTCGAGGGGAACTTCAAAGGTACCTACGTGCGTCCCAGGAACTCCTGGGAACTGCGCAACTGCAAGCAGAAACCAGGGGAGTCTCTCCGCGGCTTTGCTCGACGATTCTCCAAGCTCCGCACTGAACTACCCCACATCTCTGATCTTGACGTCATTCTAGCGTTCGTTGCGGGTACAACCTGTAAGGACCTAGTTCGCGAGTTGGGGCGTAACCGCCCCAACACCGTCGACGAGCTCATGGATGTGGTCACCAACTACGCGGCCGGCGAAGAGGCGGTCGGCGCCTTCTTCAGTGATGGGAAGGACAAGGGAAAGGCGCCGGTGGACGACGCCGGAGGCTCGAGAAAAGGGCCGAAGAGAAACAACAAGAAGAAGAAAAATTAGCAAGGCAAGCGTGAGGCTGCAGAAGATGATCTCATCGCAGCAACCGAACGCAAAAGACCTCGAGGTCCCCCCGAGGGCGCCATCTTTGACAAAATGCTCGAGGAGCCCTGCCCTTATCACAAGGACGGGGCGAAGCATAAGTTGAAGGACTGCCGCATGCTTCGAAAGCACTTTGAGCAAGTAGGCGTGAAGAAAGGTGACGACAAAAAAGACCAAGGCGGCGATTAGGGAGACAACGGGGAAGACGGAAAATTCCCTGAAGTCTATGACTGCTACATGATCTACGGGGGCCCCTCGACCCAGCTCACACCTCGACAGCGTAAGCAGGAGCGTCGAGAATTCTTCTCCATCCGAGTCGTGACACCTCACTACCTCGACTGGTCTGACGCGCCCATCACATTCGACCGCGATGACCACCCGAATCGTGTCCCCAACCCCGGGGCCTATCCGCTCGTTGTCGACCCAATCATCATGAACACCCACCTCTCGAAGGTCCTCATGGACGGCGGCAGTAGCCTGAACGTCATCTACCTCGAGACCCTCGACCTCCTGGGAGTCAAGAGGTGCCAACTCTGACCCAGCGTCGGAGGATTCCATGGTGTCGTGCTAGGGAAGAAGGCCCTTCCCGTCGGCCGTATCGACCTTCCTGTTTGCTTTGGCACCCCTGCCAACTTTAGGAAAGAGACCCTCACCTTCGAGGTGGTTGGGTTTCATGGAACGTATCACGCTATCATCGGCCGACCGGGCTACGCGCAGTTCATGGAGATCCCGAACTACACCTACCTCAAGCTCAAGATGCCAGGACCCAAGGGTGTCATCACCATCGCCTCCTCCTACGAGCACGCGTATGACTGCGATGTCGAATGCGTCGAGTATGGAGAGGCCGTCGAGCAAAATGCCATGATAGCCACGACCCTCGAGCGCCTCGCCGATGAGGTGCCAGATCCCAAGCGACACGCCGGCAACTTTGAGCCGGCACAAGACACCAAGAAAGTCCCCCTCGACCCGAGCTGCCCCGGCGAGAAGGTGCTAACGATCAGTGCCAACCTCGAGGGCAAATAGGAAGCCATGCTCGTTGAATTTCTCCGCGTGAACGCCGATATGTTTGCGTGGAGTCCTTCGGATATGCCGGGCATACCAAGGGAAGTCGCCGAGCACGCCTTGGAGATCCGGGCCGGGTCCAGACCGGTGAAGCAACGCCTGCGCCGCTTCGACGAGGAGAAGTGCAGGATCATCGGCAAGGAGGTACGCAAGCTTTTGGCGGCTGGATTCATCAAGGAGGTCCATCACCCCGAATGGTTAGCTAATCCCGTGTTAGCTGAGAAAAAAATGGGAAAATGTGGATGTGTGTCGACTATACTAGTTTAAACAAAGCATGTCCCAAAGTTCCGTTTCCTTGACCACGCATTGAGCAAATTGTTGACTCTACCACGAGATTTGAAACCCTTTCGTTCCTCGATGCTTATTTCGGCTACCACCAAATCAAGATGAAAGAGTCCGACCAGCTCACGACTTCCTTCATCACACCTTTTGGCATGTACTGCTACGTCACCATGCCCTTCGGCCTTCGAAACGCGGGGGCAACGTATCAGCGGTGCATGCTCCATGTCTTTGGCGAACACATAGGTGACACGGTCGAGGCCTATGTCGATGACATCGTGGTCAAGTCCAAAAGAGTGGACAACCTCATCAATGACCTCGAAATCACGTTCGGGTGCCTTCGAGCCAAAAACATAAAACTCAACCCCGAGAAATGTGTCTTTGGAGTGCCTCGGGGCATGCTCCTCGGATACATCATCTCCCAGTGCGGGATCAAGGCCAACCCCAAGAAGGTGGCGGCCATCATGCGAATGGGGCCGATTCGGGATCTCAAGGGCGTGCAGAAGGTCACGGGCTGCCTCGCGGCCCTCAGCCGATTCATCTCACGTTTAGGGGAGAAGGCCATGCCTCTGTACCGCCTCTTGAAAAAATCCGAGCGATTCACATGGACCGCGGAGGCCGAGGAGGCTCTCGACGAACTCAAAGGCATGCTGACATCCGCTCCAATTCTCTCCCTCCTCGACCAGCAACGTCGACTGAACCACCCGAGCCCCTCCTCCTCTATGTCACCGCAACCACTCAGGTGGTCAGCACGGCCATAGTGGTTGAGAGGCAGGAGGAAGGGCACGCCTTGCCCGTCCAGCGGCCGGTCTACTTCGTCAGTGAAGTGCTTTCGGAAACGAAAATCCGCTACCCATAGGTGCAGAAGCTGCTCTACGCCATCGTCCTTACACGTCGCAAGCTCCAGCACTACTTCCTCAGCCACCCAGTTACCGTGGTATCTTCGTTCCCCTTGGGGGAGATCATCCATAACTGGGAGGCCGCTGGAAGGATTGCTAAGTGGTCGGTCGAGCTCATGGGCGAGACCATCACCTGCACACCGCGGAAGGCCATCAAGTCTCAAGTGCTGGCGGATTTCGTCGCTGAGTGGACCGACACTCAGTTGCCGCCAGTTCAAATCCAAGCCGAGTTGTGGATAATGTACTTCGACGGGTCGCTCATGAAGACAGGAGCAGGTGCGGGCTTGCTCTTCATCTCACCCCTCGGAGTCCACATGCACTACATCATTCGCATCCACTTTGCCACTTCTAATAACGTCGCGGAGTACGAAGCACTCATCACTAGATTGTGAGTCACCCTTGAACTCGGGGTTCGACGCCTTGACGTTCGAGGCGACTCGCAACTGATTATCGACCAAGTGATGAAGGCCTCGAGCTGCCACGACGCCAAGATGGAAGCCTACTGCAACGAAGTGCACAAGTTGGAAGACAACGGCCTCGAGCTTAGCCATATTGCTCGACGATACAATGAAGCCGTGGATGAGCTTGCAAAAATCGCATCGACTCGAGGTACGGTCCCTTCGGACGTATTCTCGAGGGACCTCTTCGAGCCCTCCATCGATTTGGGCTCGGGGGCTTGCACTACACCCTCCAAGCTCCACCCCACGACCTCGACTGGGGCCCCCTCGATCGGGGCCCAGGTTATGGAGATCCAGGGGACTCCTCCTCCGTCGAGCCCGCCACCGGATTGGTGAGCCCCTTTCCTCGACTGCCTCATTCGGGGAGAGCTTCCAGAGGACCGGACCGAAGCTCGTCGGATCGCATGATGGACCAAGTCCTACGTCATCTACGGTGATGGCAAGGAACTCTACAGGCGAAGCCCCTCAGGCGTTCGTCAGCGCTGCATTACTATCGAGGAAGGCAGGAGGCTCCTCGAGGACATACACTCGGGGGCCTGTGGCCATCACGCAGCACCAAGGACCCTTGTAGGCAATGACTTCCGACAGGGTTTCTACTGGTTGACCGTCATTTTCGACGCCACAAACATTGTCCGCTCGTGCAAAGGGTGTCAATTTTACGCCAAGCAGACGCATCTCCTAGCTCACGCCCTACAAATGATCCCCATCACCTGGCCGTTCGCGGTCTGGGGGCTCGATCTTGTGGGGCCTCTCAAGAGGACAACCAAAGGGTACACGCACCTGCTCGTTGCCATCGACAAGTTTACCAAGTGGATCGAGGCCTGGCCTATCGGCAACATCCGCTCCGAACAGGCGGTCGAGTTCTTCACCGACATAATCCATCGCTTTGGGGTCCCAAACATTATCATCACGGACAATGGCACACAGTTCATCGGCAAGAAGTTCTTGGATTTTTGCGATCGCCATCACATCCGTGTGAATTGGTCCGTGGTTGCACATCCTCGAACTAACGGCCAGGTCGAGCACGCCAATGGCATGATTTTGCAGGGCCTCAAGCCAAGGATCCTCAACCGCCTTAGCAAGCACGGAAAAAAATGGGCCACGGAGCTGCCTTCGGTCCTATGGAGCTTAAGGACAATGCCTAGTCGAGCCACGGGGTTCACCCCATTCTTCCTAGTCTATGGGTCCGAGGCCATCCTCCCCACTGACCTCGAGTTTGGTTCCCCTTGACTAAAGGCGTACAACGAGCAAAGCAACGAAGAAGCCCTCGCAAACACCATCGACCAGCTCGAGGAGGCTCGAGACATGGCACTAATTCACTCCGCGAGGTATCAGCAGAAACTTCGACGCTACCACGACAAGCACGTGCGCCCGAGGGACTTCCAAGTTGGAGACCTCGTCCTATGTCGACGACAGAGCAGCAAGGGACGTCACAAGCTGACCCCACCATGGGAAGGCCCATACACCGTAGCTGAGGTGCTAAAGCCCGGGACATACAAGCTCGCTAACGACAAAGGCGAAATCCTCACCAACGCATGGAACATCGAACAACTGCGTAGTTTCTACCCTTAGGGCACCAATGTCCTCGTACATTCTCGCATGTTTTGTACATTTTCGCATGGCAAATATAAGGAGTACTTTTGATTATAAGTTCAAACTTGTTATTGTACATGCAAGAGGTAGCCTCGACCCTGTCTCACCAGAGTCAAGCCTCCCTCGAGGGCTAACGGGGACGGAACCCCCTAAGTTCCTAAAAATACGAATGATTTTTTTAAAATTCGAGCGTCTCCTTTCGCTTCGCAACTAAGTTAAAAACGCCTCAAACTCCCTAGGGGTCGAGGGCTGTCGAGCCGGGAGCTCTCCTACGCCTCTGGGCTATGCTACCTCCACTCGCTCCCCCCTCGATTGATCCGAGCCTGCGTCGAACACTTAGTCAAAAAGCAAAAGTCAGGCGATCAAAACTCGAGCGCCTCTTCTTTCTCACGCCTCGATACGCTCGCGACTAAGTAGAAAACACCTCGAACTCCCTAGAGGGTCGAGGGCTATCGAGCCGGGAGCTCTCCTATGCCCCCAGGCTACGGTACCTCCACTCGCTCCCCCCTCGAGGGATACGAGCATGCGTCGAAAACTTAGTCAAAAAAAGCAAAGTCGAGAGAAGGCTTAAAAGTAAAATGACAAATTGCATTACGATAGATGCATTAATGCTCAAAAAGGCTTTCGAAGCCACATTGAATATAAGTTATAAAAAACTAACTTATTACATGGGCATCTTCGCCCAGCCTCGCCTTATAGGCCCGCTCCATCGCCGCCCTCCTCGATGAGGTACCCTTCATCCGCGGGGGGGAGGACTTCATCCTCGAACAACTTCGCCAGCGCTCCCCCCGCCCTCTCGGCGTCATTGATGAGCCCTCGGCATCGTTCCTCGTTCTCGGCATCGGTCTTCGAGATATCGGGAATGAAGCCTTGGGCGACCACGTCCATGTCGAAGACGAAGCCGGAGGAGACCACTGCCAGCGCCCGCTTCACGCCGGTATGAAGCGCCTCCCGCACGCGATCACGAAGGGTGGCGTCGAGGTAGTAGATCCGGTCGACGAGCGTGGCACCTAGGATGTCTTCTTCAGCACCCTCGATGGGCCCGACCTCCCAGGAGGTGCAGAGCCTGTCGAGGGCAACCCGGAGCCGGCTGAGAAGTGCCCCCTCCGCCACGGGGATCTCTTGCAGCGCCTTGGTGGCGGTTTGGGTAGCGCGCAGTTCGGTCTCGAGGCCTGAAACACAAAACAAGAGTTAGACAAACTATACGGGAAGAAAAAAGATCAAAAGCTCTTCAAGGAACTCACGAGCACGGTGAGTCTCGAGGGCGCAGCGATCCCCCAGCATGGCGTCGCGCTCCCCCCGAGCCTCGTCTCGCTCCTGCTGGGCCTCCTTGAAGGCCCGGGTCACCTCCGTCTTCTCGCAGTGGAGGGTCTCGAGGGCGCCACCAGCCAAGATGATGGCCTGCTCCTTCTCTTGGAGGGTAGCCTTCATCTCCTCGAGCTAGGTTTTCAGGCTAGCGGCTCGGTTTTTTCTCCTCCTGGGCCAAGGCGGAGAGGGTGTTGTGCGTCGTGGAGACTTCAGCGAGATTGGCCTCGAGCGAGCGGATACGCTCCACGGAGCCTTGAGCCTCCCCCACGAGTAGCTTGACGTGCTCCTGGGCTCGGATGCTCTCGCCCTTGGCCCTCTCCGCTTCGGCCTTGGCCGCGTCAGCTTCCTCCTTGGCACGCTTGAGCTCCTCCTTGAGTTGGGCGGCTTCCCCTTGAGTATCCTCGGTGTCCTCCTTCGCCCAGGCGGCCTCCCCCTGGTCCGCTTCACCTCCTCCTCGACCTCGGCCACTCCGCCCTGCGTAGATCGACTGGCTTCGAGTTGGTGAAGCACTTCCTCCCGGCTGTTGAGCGTGTCGTGGAGGAAGTATGACTTGGAGTGGGAATGCCTCCGCACCTCCTGGAGACAGGAAATTGAGGGTTAAGGCATTCCATATGAAAGAATTCAAAAAACTGCATACGGTCTACACAGGGACTCATCGCGAGATTCCGATCGAGGCCTTCGGCGAGCTCGACGCCCAGCTTCAGCAAGTGCTGCAGCCACGCCCGGGACCGCTTCGTGTCCTCCCAGCACCTGACTTCCGTCGAGTCGTCCACCTTGATCCCCGGAGCGCTGGAGTCGCCAAGCTCCCAGAGTACGATGCGCTCCTTGCCCCAATGTGGGAGGACCGTCTTGACCTTGGTTCACGCCAGGGACTCGATCTCATCCACCACATCGCGTGGGACACCGTAATGCTCAGCCAACTCCATCGAGGTGCTGAACTCCGATGCGGCGTCGGCATCCCTCAGCCCGGGGTCGGAAGTCGACCTCCTCGGCAGGCCAGAAGCCATCGTCTCCTTCGGCTGCTCCATCGACGGTTGCGGCGGCAGGCTCGATGCTGCTTCTGGTGCCTTCAGGGGCAGTGGAGGTGTCAAGGCCATCGCTTCCCCCAATGCCACATCCTGTGGCGCCAGCAGGTCCACCATCGATGCATTTTCCTGTGGGCTCGGTACCGAGGCCTCCTATAATTGTACCCCCGGCAGCCGCGGGACCGTCGACGCCTTCGACGCCATTTCTTGTTTGGCCAGCAGCTCGTCCAGAGTGATCATGGACACCCATTGCTGCGCCGGCGGGTCCAGCAGCGCCGTGTCCCCCGGTGGCGTCTGCTGCACCTGTTGATGCTAGGGCTGGCCCCCGGTTTTCTCCTCCTCTTCCCGCCGCTCCAGCGGCTCTTTCTCCCCCTCCCGCTGTGACCGCGGTAGCTCTGCTTCTTGCAGGGCCCCCTGCTCCTGCTTCCTCTGGGCCTCGAGCTTGCGTAGCCCCGCCGACCAGGGTCTCCACTCTCCCGTCGAGGAGGGAAGGGCTGTGGTCTCCTCACCCTCGAGGTTGACGGCAGCTACCTCCTCTCCCAGCTCGTGGCCCTCGGGGGCCCCCGCCTTGGGTGCGGGGATCGAGGCCTCCGGTCGACCAGGAGCGGAAGCTCCCGACGTCGGGGCTCCGCCCCCTGGCACCGGGCCGAGCTCGAGGACCGCAGACGATGACGTCAAGGAGGTGCTCCCTCCCTCTTGTGTCCTCCCTAGCTCGGAGTCACCGCCCGTCGTAGCCCCCGAGATGCTCGACCCTGCAGCAAGAGCGGAACCCGTCAGCCTACCGCGCGCCATAGCTCCGAGGGCTGAGGACAACAACTTGGCTTTCCACGGAGCCAAGGGCCTCGACGTTGCACCTGTGACCGGGGCCTCCATCTTCGTAGCTGTGTCCACCTTGAGTCACTTAGCCGGCGCAAGAGACGCCTCCTCGATTTGGCGCTTGGGCCTGGATGGGAAGCAGGACATCATAAAGCTTATTAAACTGCATGAGGAGGATGCAATGAAAAAGAATTGAATCAACAACACTTACCCAAAGGGGATAGAGGCCTTTCGGGTCCCCCTTGAACCGCCAGCAGATCTCGAGACCCCTCCCGAAGCCGAGCTCTTCCCGGGGCTGAGGCTGCTCGGGGCCATCGGTGGGGTCACCGCGCCTCCCTGCTCCGACGGGGCCTCCTGAGCACGGCTCTGCTCCGCCCGCGCCGACGACCGAGACCGGGTTTCCCGGGTCAAAGTGGGTGGGGTCCCGACTCGAGTACGACGGGAGGGGGTGAACCCCCACGAGTCGAGGCGTCGGCCCACCTTTTCCCACGCCGGCGCTCCGAGGCCGACGTTACCGGCTGGGGGGCGCGCTGCTCCACCGCCTCCTCCTGCACGAAGGGGCGGTCAGCATGGGAGGAACCCGACAAGATGAGCTCGAGATGCCCCACCACCCCCTCGACGTCATCGCTGTCATCGTCAACATCATCTTCATCTCCCTCGGACGAGGGAGACTTCTCCTCCGGGAGCCCGTTGTGCCTCTGCTGAGCGCGGCGCCTCGCAAGCCTTTCGCACTCCCGGAGCTTCTTGGCCTTCTTCTTCTCCTCTTCGTCCTTACGCCGATTTTCTTGCTGGGTGTTGAAGCGTCTTACCTGACGATCGGGAGCGTCCTCCCTCAGCGGGGGCCTCGATCTCCGGTAGTCGATTCTCCCCTACACGAAAACATTTAGTCATAGGGACAAGAGAAGGGGGCGGAATGAAAACACGAAAGGCACGGGTCGGGGCACTCACCGGGTCGAGGCAACCCTCTTCCGGCCACATGGGGAGGCGGTTGACGTCTTCTGTCCTGAACGAGCCCGCGACCATCCCCTTTACCCGCGCAACGACTTCTGCGGTGGACGGCTTCTCGCAGGACATCCGGCACCTCTCAAGAACCTCGGGCACCGTCGAGGGGAGCATCTTGTCCAACCGCAGTGGACGCTCCATCAGAGGGAGCACCTGCCGACTATGGAAGGCAGAGACCACCACACCTGCTGTCAGGCCCACCTCTCGAAGGGCCTTCATCGAGGCGACGAGGGGACGAAGTCGACGCTGAAGATCTCCCGCGACACCGTGCGGCCAGTTGAATGGACGCTCGGTGATAAGCCGCCCGGTGTACGGCGGGAGGTAGCCTCCGTCGTTGCGAAGGTAGAACCATTGCTCGTCCCACCGGGAGTGGTTGGACATCAACCCGGTGGGGATATACTCGCGCAGCTCCTCTGACTTTCCGGTCTTCAACATGAAGTTGAGGCAGCCTGCTCTGACGACTTATTTCTAGTGCCACCGGGGAGGCGAACCACTCCCCCTTGTAAAGATGGAGCCACAGCTCCCAATGTGGCGCCTTCCCAAGGTAGCCCTTGCAGACGGCCACGAAGATGGCGGCATTGGAGATGGCATTGGGGGAGAAATGTTGGAGCTCGATGCCGTAGAAGTTCATCAACCCCCGCATGAACTCGCTAGGGGGTACGCCGAACCCATGCCGATGATATTTGAGGAAGCTCACCACATAGCCCTCCGGCGGGTTTGGCTCTTGGTGGTTCCTCGGCGGCGCAATCCACTCCGGCCGATTCGGATCGATGACGGGGCGGAGAAGTCCTTCTCCCACCAGCTCATTCAGCCTTTGCCGCATCACGGTCGATGGGTGCCAGGGTTCGGCGGGCTGGAGGACGGGGGCCATGGCAGCAGCGGCAGCACGGATTCGCTCGGCGGACGCGGCGGTGGCAGCAACAACACGAATCTCCTTGGTGGACGGACGACCGGGAAGGTTCCCAATTGCGATTTCTTGCTCTAAGTTTCTACCCTCACGCACGCAGGAAACCAGGAATTCGGGAGGATGGCAAAGGTGGGGGCGAACAGCGCCTGTCCCCCTCCGTTTTTATACCCGGGAAGAGCAACGGGCGGAGTCCGACGGCAGGGAAAAGGTAACTTCCCGCAATTAATGCGCTTACCTGACCGTCCCCCCTCTCGATCCTCGACCGGATACACGCGTCACACCTCTAGCAAAGAGTCGTTGCTCAGGCCCACCATGATCTCCACTACCGCATCGTTTTAGCTTCCTCCTCAAAAGGCGCGTCTAACGATAAGAAAAATAAGCGTCACCTACCGGCGAACTCTTCCAGGGGAAGGTAAGTGGGCTCCGGCTCTACAACAAGCCTCGAGGGAGCGAAGGCTGGACCTCAATCAGGGTTCGACAGCCGCCCTCGAGCACCCGAGTCAGGGGTGACCAAGGGGGAGCCAACACAAGGCCTTGCTCGAGAATGAACTCTCGAGACCCCTTTGGACACATCCAAGGCGAAATGCTATGGGCTTTGTGGAATCCCCCCGAAGGGAGGCATCGAGCCGCCGAGACCTATCGAATGGAATCGGTATCCGTAAGACCATGCGTTTTTCTCTAATGAGACCGCCTCCGGGCCACCAGCCGACCTCTATCGAACGAGGAACGGGCTCTCACTTGGATTTTCCCGTTACCAGCTCACTGAGAACTTCGTGGCTCGCCCTATCGAGGGTAGTCCAACGCTTCTCGCCTCATGTCAGATCGAAAGGACTCGTGAGATGAATGCCGAGGCCGGCAACGCCCCAGCCACACGAGGCTCGGGGGCTCGACTGTGCCCGGCACCCCTCGATGAAAGAGGGTCGAAAATCCCCGGGGGCTCGGCGTCCCGACACACCCCTCGATAAAGCGCTGCGACTCCAGTTCAGGCCTGTACCCGACTGGACAAGCACCCCTCGACCAAAGACAAATGAAGCCCTCACAGGAGTCTTCCGACTCCTATGAGGCCTCGGGGGCTACCCCCGCGGGGGTCGCTCGCGCGCCCCCCACGGAAAGATCCGAATCACGTCCCGTTTCTGATTCTTGACCCCCTGCCCGAGTGCCATCACTCGCGCAGGGGCTCGGGAGCTACTGTCGTTACCCAGGAAATGGGTACCCTAAACCCTTGGTTTACCGGGCTAAACCCCGCAAAATCAGCAACACGAACCCTCCAGTGACCTCTCACGTTAACGTTCGAAGGCCCACAGACTAAGGCATATTGGGCTGACCCATGAATGGGCTACGACGGCCCAAAGCTAAAGCCTGCTCGAGGGGCTACCGCGCGGACTGGGACTGTACACTCGAGGGTACAATTCGGGCGACCCCTCGAGGATGGAACTTCGCCCGGCAAACGAGCCTGCCCTCGAGGACGGAACTTCATTCGCGTGAATGGGCAGTCCTCGAGGACAGTGCACCCCTCAGCTACCGACTCTCCCGTATGGATCCGGGCGCATTTAATGCGTTTTATCTACCCCGCCTAATCGTATGGCCACAGTTACGGTAACAGTTGTGGGTGTGGCAGTCAAATCTTGCTTTTACCGCCCATGCCCCGGAATCCCGCGGGTCGTACTTCGCTGTTGCGCCATGCCGAGCACTGTGTCCCGTCCAGCACCCCCTCGAGACGCATAAATCAGCACGTTTCCCGTATTTCCTGGGATTCGACCTTATCCGGTGAGGCTCGACCCTCTCGACTCGACCCCCTCGACTCGAGCCAGACCCTCGACCGCCGCCCCTCGACTTCATCGGACGAACCCTCGAGCGGGACTCCAACGACTCCGGGCTGCACTTCAACAACTCCCGACGCGACGGCTGCAGGACCTCCCATGCCGACGTACATCTCTACAGCAGCACCAACGTGATCGGCCCCAACGTCATACGTCACCAGCCATGCGAACTCTAAATATATGTACTCCTGTACCCCTCCTTCACCTATAAAAGGAGGCGCCAGGACGTTAAAAAAAGGAAGGAGAACGGACGAGAGGATCTAGAGCATAGAAACGCTAAGGCTTTAGATCACAAAACAATACCGTGAGACTATGTAAAGTAGAGAGCTAGGCGCCCGAAACGCCCAAGCTCCAGCTCACGCTTCTCACACCTGCTTGTATTTTCCCCTGTACTAGCACTTCGGTGCAAGATAACACGAACTATCCTCCCCCCGCTGGACGTAGGGCCTTCTTTGCCCGAACCAGGATAAATCGCCGTGTCCTTCTTGCATTACCCACCGGATTAAGGGAGCACGCAATTATGAACATTACTCGTTGGTGTTAACCCCCGGGGGTCAAAACACCGACAGGTACGGTCCATATTTGTGAGAAACAAAGTACTAGAGGAAACTAGCTAAAAAGGTATCATGTCACTATTGGCTAATTATTGTATTGATTTTATAGTAGTATTACTAATATGTACCAACTGAAACTATTTAAAAGTATTGGCTAATAATTTTAATAATGATATATAAAGAAAATTTAATATGGCTGTTTATGCTAATTTTAATATGTGTGACCACTCATATATAATATATTTTTTATTCTAATATTTGGAATGTATTCAAATTTTAAAAGTTGAAACTATTTAAGAAGTTGTGTAAATTGTATCTACTAGTATGAGTAATTGGTAGCCTGTTATGACATCAGATATTGTCACCAACATTAATCCTTTTATGTGAAACATGAATGAAGACATAAGTGAGTTGGTGCTAACGTGTAGTCTACTTAGTGCAACTGTGTGAGTGGGCATTACACCCAAAAACGAGAATGAAACTAAACTTTTCCCCACATTGCTTGTGTTGAACAGTTTCCACGTTTTGGAAAGAGTTTACATCTAGTTTCGTCTAGGGGATTCTCATCTTCTCCCATTTTACAATTTAATGAGAATTTAGACTAGCCTTACTTGATTGTCTCTGCAAATAGTTATATTATTATATAGTAGTGAGTGTTGGAAGGTGAGCGAACAAAGCAACAATGAGAATAATGGGAAGACAAGGACATAATGGTAATTTCATGTCGGTCTTAGATAACGGCAAGGGAGGGATGGAAATTTGAACAGTTGAACAATGAGGTTCAAAAGTTTTCTACAGGTAGATAAGGAAACACCTAATTTCTAGTGGAAATGGGGAATTAACCCAAAATACTTGATATAGCTAGGCTTCCTTAGTGGCATAAAAAAAGATTTGAGGGCTGAGGCTTTGTGATAGCAACCATTTTTGGTCATGGAGAGCAAATAGACATACATGACACAGGGTGCTTAGGCCCTATTTGTCTAGACTTTCTAGTAGCTTTTTAACCTCAAAAGCTAGAAGTCTAAACAAACAACTAACTTCTAGTGACACCTTTCAAAGTTGAATGGCCAAAGCCATCTTTAAACGGAAAGCCTTAAAACTCACATGGGGCAGATTCCACTAGCTTTTGGTTCATATTTACTTGCTTGCCACCGCCAATTACATGAAACATGTTATTTTCGGGAGACTTCTTTTCACTCGCCACTTGCCCTCCTACAAATATCTTAGGTGCCGACACCAACACCTTTAAGAGCCTTCGGATGATGGCTCGGTCGAAGGACTAGCACCGTTTGGGGGCTTTCAGCTGCCATACCTCTACTTGGAGACTAGAGAGTCATCGATGTCCCTACTTAGAGAAACCAACGCCGCCCCACCTGCTTGGAGAAGAACCAACTGGCCCTAATACTCAAAGATTCGTTGACTGTTGTCTTAAGCCTCTTCCCGACGCTCACCACAGCTAGGGAGCCCACCAACCCTCCTCCCAACAACCTCTTTCATCTCACAAATCATGTGGTTGCCAAACAACATCATCTCTTGCGCATGCTAACTTTCACGAAGCTAGCTTCGAGATAGTCAAAATCAAAAGCCACAGCAGGGCCTTAAAAGGGGGCAACACGCTGATTCAGTGCCACGATAAAGCTAGGATAATCGTCAAAAGGGTAGAGCTAAAGGAGTGTTTGATGCCTAGGGTTTAGTAATAAAGACTATAATTTATTTGTAGCATTGAATCCAGTAACGATGACTTGTTATGCCTATACTAGTCTCCAACATGATTGTTGCCCATGGGCCAACAACCTCACTATGAAACTTGGATATGGGCCTTTGACCTCCTCTCTTCTTCCTTGATATGCTTGTATTGTATTATATTTTTTATTCTTATTATGGGGCGAATTTACTAACATGTACATACTCCTTTAATTTTTCTATTTATGTTTTCTAAAGATGCATTATATATGATTCAAAAAGTATATTGTTACATACATCATCTACTTTTAAATAAATTTTTTTGTTAAAAACATATGTGGATTTGAGCATATATACTGATACAACTTTTATGTACTTTAAGCATGCATATGTTTTAATTACTGGTCAAAATCTTAATGCGGTAGCTGCATTTTGAAATGGCACACGAATTAATCGAGTGCCGTTATATATGCACTTGTGCTGGGGTTGTCATTAGTGTTGTAGTAGATATATAGGGTCTAGTTAGATTTTCTGCAGTAATACATATATATATTTCATCACGTTGGACGGATCGGAGTATCAAATCAAATTTATAAAAACACTTGATGATATGCATGGTTTCATATATATCGAACTGATTGATAGATTAGCCGGTATATATGTATCACTGACATGTGTATCCATCATCAAATTAAATGCATGCATGGTTCTATGAAGAATTGCGAGCAGCTAGCTATTTGTTGCCGACGACGTCGTGCCTAGCCTTCTGCTCCACCTCTGACATCGCTAGCTGATCATGCTCCTGATCCGTGGATGACGACGTCGTGGTTGGATCAGATGATCTATGGTCGAGCCAGGCGACGATGTCTTGGAAAACGGCGTGGATGTTGTCGGGCGACTCGCCGGAGGTGAGGGCGTGCCACATGCCCGGGTAGAGCTTGAGCGTCTTGTCCTTGCTCGCCGCCGATCGGTACAGCAGCTCGCTCACCGACGGGTCCGTCACCTTATCTGCCCCGCCGTGCACGATCAGGAACGGCAACGACACCTGCATACATGTACACAACATAGTTTTTAATATAATTCAACAGTCGATGTCAGTATATAATTTGGTGGTTGTTCTTTTCAGCGCATCGACCAGCTAAAGGCGCAACTGAAAACCACTCGCATTTGGTCTAGACACCAAGCACCAGTAGACTTACCAACCACTTTATTTGGACTGGCTCACCGAGCACCCAACTAGTCAAAACTATGGTTTTTTTTTTGGGCAAAACAAACAGCTACTAGATCGAGATACACCACAACTAAGAAAAACTATCAGACCTTGCTACAGGAAGCAGGAGAGCTAGCCTTGCCGTCGTGCCAAGTTCGTCAACCGCCTCAACATATAAATAACAAACCTGGCTTCCCAAAATTTATAACTCCATCGATCGAAGCGCGCACCGAATCACATATATAGGTGACTCTATGACATGCCTTGAGGTTCACGACGCATGCAGAACGAAAACTTCACGGGTATAAACGCCCGCGGAGTCTATCTCAACACTCCAGAGATTTACACTTAAAAGCTTTAAAAAAATTTAAAATTTTACATATCAATAGTATCAAACTAGATGTGTATTGTACTAAATTTAAGATTCAAACAACTTTTATAAAAATTTATATGGAAAAAACAAATTTCAGTTACTAGAAGACAAAAACTCTGAATGAGTGAAATTTATTTTTTTCATATAAATTTTTATAAAAGTTGTTTGAATCTTAAATTTTAAGACAATGTTCATCTAATTTGGTACTATTAATGTATAAAGTTTTAATTTTTTTAAAACTTCTAAGAACAAGTGCAGTGATACAGCCGGCTGCGGGCGAAATAAGCTCCAGCATGGCATCCTAATCCTAATTAATACAGCAGTGGCAGCCTTTGCTCTTAGGCAGCACATGCAGCCAATGTGGACGGAGCGCAGCAGGAGAGCAGCGAATGCAAGCGCCAGTGCGCGCGTATCAGCCCGCTCCAGGCCGGCGTTTCGCGGGACGCCCGCTCCGCGCTCTCTCTCATCCACTCTGTCTGCCAGCAGGGATTCAGCCGGCCAGCAGGGATTCAGCCGGCACCCAGTCAACCATAATACTTATTCTAAGTGTGAACTAGAGTGTTAAGGTAGACTCTGCGAACGTTTATATCCGTAAAGATGCTTTTCAGCAATGCTAGCGCTATCACCAGTGGCCTTAGGATTGGATTAGGCTTTCATCCAGAGAAAACCACAACATGGTGGGACGAAGAAGTGACATCTTCAATAAATTAGTATAGGATGCCCATATGCTCCATCATCATGGCTCAAGCCCAACCTCCATTATTACCCAAACTAAGCACAACTTAATAAGCACCATGGGGCCTGGTATCGGTGTGGCTACTCAATAGTGTGCTGCCTCAGTAATCAGCTCGATGCTAGCACCGGTACATGCTAGCTGATGCGGCGGAGAATGCTGGATATAGGGAGAAGGGATTGAGAGATGGGAGAAATGAGAGGCCATACTCAAGATTGCACTTTTTTGTATAAACATGTTCATACTCAAAAATTTTGCTAATTCGATAAGGTTTAAATATTGAAACAGTGTAATTCCAATTACCGACCTCAATCCTAGGTCCATTTAGGATTGTTTTTAGTCAATTTTTATACTCCCTCTGTTCTAAATTGTAGTTCACTTTGACTTTTTGATATATGCATTTTGTTATATATTAGATATATTATTTATCTAGGTGCATAGCAAAATACATATACTTAAAAAGTCTAAGTGAACTATAATTTGGAATGAAGTGAGTATGCTTTAATAGATATCTATAAACTTTTTTTCATAATAAATAGATATATAATAACGACTCTCGTCCAACTCAAGTAAAATAATTGTTTTTACATGTATAATATATATATAGTATTGGACTGTGTATTTAATTTGAGTGCAGTAGTAATAATTCGTGTATTAATCTCCTTGACTGGCCAAAGAAGCAACTAATTGGACAGTGACATTCGTTACTATTAGTAAATAAACAAATCGGCGTGGCCGCCGGTTGATCGAACCACTAATCTAAGTTAGTTGTTGATTTATAGGATGGATGCAAAGTGTTGAGTAGGTTAGTAGATCTCCATCGCATCACATTGTGATGGGAGAAGATGACGTTCGACGAAGCTGGGTCACCAGAGGCTAGCTAGTACTGGGAGATTGAATAAAGAAAAAAGAAATTCTAGTCCTGACCTGATGTAGGAGGTTCTGCTCCAGTTTCAAGCTGACCTTGAGCAGCTCGTACGCGGTCTTGAGTCTTGGCTTGTCCTTGTCGCAGTAAGGGTTGCCCCGGATCTCGTCCCTCTTCTCCTGCGCCTTGTAGGCGGCGTCGATCACGTCGTTGTTCGGCACGATCTTCCACGTCGGGATGATGGACGTCATGGCCCTCAGGATGTTCACCACCACCGGGTGGGGCCGCATGTCGTCGGCGATCTTGCACATGGGCGCCACCAGCACGGCGCCTCTCCAGAACTTGGGGACGCCGGAGGTCGAGGATGAGAGCCACGGCGCCGCCCATGGACTCCCCGAGCAGGAACCGCTTGGTGTCCTTATTTGACTGCGACCGCACCACGGAGGCGAAGTATTCGTCGCAGTCACGGACCAGCAGCTCGAAATCCGGCACGTAGCCCTGCAGCCCGTCGGAGCGGCCGTGGCCCTCGTAGTCCAGGCCGTACACGGCGTAGCCGGCACGCGCCAGGCGCTCGCCGGTGCCGCGCATCGTCACCCCGCACTCCACGGCGTAGCCATGGCAGAGGAAGACGAGCGCCTTTGGCGTCCTCCTCTTGCCAGGAAGCCATGTGCATGCGAAGAGGCTCATCCCCCGCGAGTTCCTCACATACTCCTACCAGATTATTGTGATCCGTGGACCATGGATGGATGCATCATGCATGGATGGGGTCAGACGACGGAGGTTACCAATTCGATGAATACATACCTCTTGGTACTCGTGGTCCAGGAGCACCTCGCCGCCGCCAGCATCTGCCCTGCCGCCGTTGCTGCTGCTCCTCATCACGGTCCTGCCGCCACCCGCTGCCCACCGGGAACAAGGGACAATTCAATTCTTCAACTGCTTGCGAGCAGAGCAGGTCAGGGCAGGGAAGACGAAACAGAGGAGAGTTGACTTTCTAGATGATTGATGGAAGGCGAGTGCCAATGCCAATGCAAGCAGGGAATGAAGGGGAGGAAGGGATATATATGCAACATGCCATCTCTTACTCGAAGGATAAAGAAATACAAATACAGTATATTGTTCCAATTCAGCATGCGCACGAGATTATATTTTTATTTATGTATGTAGCACCTAGCGAGCGAATGGATTTGAATGAATGGATGATATATCTCAATCAATTCAAACAAGCGCAGCAGTCCAACAGAAGGAGACCTCTCAACCAACTGAAAGCCAAGCCAAAAAAAAGACCGGGTCCAACACGAAATACACAAAAAGTTCCATCTATATCCATCCATCCATCCTTGTTCCTTGCTGATGCATTTTACTAACGACCATGATGGTGGCCTGTGCCATTACGAGAATCTCACTTACGTCATCAACACCGTCGACTATTCCATCTGTCCACAGATGGCTGTCATCTTCTCATACACTTGTTACACCCAACTAAGTAACTACAAGTCAGCTCTCACATCAACAAATTAAATATCAAATCTAGTAACTACATCTGCTTTACTATGGTCTACCTTTACAAGATGGTATATTACAAATTCTCTCAAAAAACTTAAATACTCAATTTGGCTAACAACACATTCTTCTTCTAATTGTAAGCCATTGTTGGATCCAAGCTGGAAAATTGATGGTACCCTCTCATTCAACCATTCGATGATGTCTGCAAACACAATATCAATGTTCTCCTTGGGTTCTCCTGATGTCAAAGCATGGCACATCCCTGGGTACAACTTAAGTGTCTTGTCCTTGCTCTTCGCTAATGTATATAGTGCCTCACTTACTGTGGGGTCAGTTACAGCGTCATCACCACCATGGACTATGATGAATGGTAGTGTAACCTATTTGGAACGAAGACACGAACATAGAAATGCAAACCTGCATTATTGTTTCGATGACAGGATAATGCAACGTACAACATCCATGCAAAATCTAGTTTTATTATCAAATCGATGCTATCTTATACACAATGATGCAAAATCAGTCATGGCCACAAATGATTTTCACAGTTCTTCCAAACTATTTAGTATCTTCTTATTCATTTATAACTTTGCAGTGCTTTTTCCACGTACAAAAAATAAATAAAATATGAGCATGTGTAATCCACATGAATCTTTACAACTTTTGTGAAAGCAACTATTGTTTTTTGCACATTTACATCATCAAGAACAAACTAATATCTACAATTATGAAACTGCATGTTCAGAAGAAGGCAAATTTTGCTCAGGGACACGGTTCTTATATTGTATTTGTCGAAACATACACACCACCAACCCTTAAATTTGCCCAGTATATACCATTATAAAAAGGCATGTATTTCTATTGGTGGAAACTAAAACAATCATCTATCCAAAATGTCTAGCACTCAAAATTCGTTAATTTGGATGCCCACAAAATCTCAATGCCCTTTTTTGAACCATAAGATTATTGTAAAAAACAAACAAAATGAACTTTCCTCATACCTTATCAAGATTGCTTTCAATATCTAAGCTTGCCATCAAAATTTCATGGCCAGTCTTTAGCCTAGGCTTTCCTTTGTAGCAATAATGATTATTTCTTACCTAATAATAAATAATGGTATTAACAAGTATCCCAAAAAAATGTTTTCCATGAAACATATTAGCTTTTAGGATTGGGTCATCCTATCTATTATCATACCTCTTCACACCACTCCTTTCTTTTAATTGCCCTATCTATGATATCTTCATTAGGAATGATTCTCCATGTCGGGATCACATTGCTGAGCTTACTTAAAATTGAAATCACAACGGGGTGAGGCTTCATATCTTCTACTATCTATATCAATGTTGGCATCAATAATCAATATCCTGATCAAACTTCCAATACATCATTGTGCTTTGATGGATAACTATAGGAACCTTATCAAAGATGCCAATGCACCTAAAACAAATTGAAAAAAAACATAAATTGTTGGGAAGTAACCTTGCACATCTGAGCAACCAAAATGGCCCCATCCCAAAAGGTAGGTTCCTTTCTATGAAGCATAAGCACAATTGCTCTCCCCATGGATTCTCCAAGCAAAAATCTCTTTTGTCTCTTATACTCTTCTTTCTCTATACACAAGAGGAATCAAACTATTAGTTTGTAAAATGTTACATCAAATCTAATAATAGACTTGTTGACACCGTTTTTCGGCACGTGTCAATAAGGATCGGGAGACTAAACTAAATCGGCAAGAGGGTGGTTGTTCTGCAGCATTGCTTCTGAGTTGCCGATGGGCGTTTGCCGATGAAGGACATGTTGGTCTCGTACATTGCCGATGAGATAGGCAGGAAGGCTAGAAGGTTGTTGCCGATGCCAGGGATGTGCCGATAAGGAGATGACTTCATTGTGACGGGAGCGGACAGAGGATCGGCGACACGAAGCTTATGATTTTTTGTATCGTAGTTTTAGTCCAACTCCTATACAAGTTTTATTTCTTTTTCAAGAAATAGAGTTTGTATCAGGAATTAGTTTATTTCTTCTATATTTGAGCTTTACGTATTAAATTAGGACTCTTTTGATTAGCAGAGTATAAATATATGCCGAAGGGCATTGTAATGGATATCCAAGCATCAATAAACCAATCTATTTTTTTATTTACATTTACCAGTACTTTATTTTTTGGGTATAAATCTAGTATTTTTTATTTACATCCTACTGATATCAATCCAGAAAACATCATCGAGATATCAGAGTCAGATCTCAAGTAGGATCAGAAGCAAGCCATGGAAAAAGTTATGGAGGATTATAGGCAGCTCTGCTTGAAGTCTTTCAGCAAGAACAGGGGCAGAGAAGTCATCCAGAAGCAAGATCTGTCGTTGCCTCGGCAGGTAACCTTTGACTCCAACCCTGGTAAATTACAGGAGATGGTTAATTCTGCATTAAATCAAGCTTTGATCAACCACTCCACCGTGCTGTCTAATACTGTCTACAATGCTGTTGTGCAAACATTAAGAGACGGATAAGCACCAGGGTATGTCGGACCGGCATATCATCAGCCGAGATCGGCATCTACCAGTACTCCATTGGCAACTCCAGCCGTTGAGAGTATGGAAGCGCCTACTCCTCCAGTTATATCAGGACCATCTATCATTGAAGCCACGCCGATAGGATCAAATCTAACGTCTCAGGAGAGGCCTAGTACTCAGTTGAGCACAGATCTATCGGCATCGGCAATATCAGGTCCTTCAGGTCAACACAGTCAAACTACTGCTAATTGGTGGGGATACGGTATGCCTCCAGGTCCATCTACTGCCAATTCTGGACTGCCTCAAGTGCATGACATAGCAGGGAAGGGTCCAATGACATCGGCTACTCCAATTCGATCGATGGCTCAAGTGTCACATCATTCCACTGCACCTCCTGCTATACAGCCATTGTCAATGGGATTCTACGCGCCTACTCAACAGATATCTTATGTGAATCCTTTGACTAATCCTCCACCAATTTAACAAAAAGCTTCCACTGCAGAACCGCCCGTAGTACCATTCATATCTCAATCTAGGTTGTCTGCAATTCAGGGCAATTATGCTGGCTACCATCCACCTATACAAGAGCATCAATTGTCCGCAAACTATCAGCCATCAGCAAGTCAGGTGCTGATGAGTTATAATTGGTCAGGGCAAGCGCCAGTTCAGCAATCTGCTATTCAGCCAAGTTACCAAGCAATAGGGACTCAGCAGTATAGTCCACAGGCAACTTTCTAGGAACAAGCATCGGCAAAACAGCCGATGAACTTTACTCCACAGATTGGTGCCATGAATATACGGATCCCTCCAAGCCAAGTGCCACAAGGGTATGTAGAAGCATATCAGCCAATGCCTCCAATGGAGATTCAGCCAGTGCATCGGCATGATCAGGATGCACTCTTAACCGATAAGATTGCAGAAGTGATGAAAGAGCAATTTGGGATTCAGCCCAAGATCAATACTTACTCTTATCGAACTCCGTATCCTTCAGCTTATGACTCAATTCCTTTCCCAAATCGGTACAAGGTGCCAGATTTCACCAAGTTTTCTGGACAAGATAATACGTCAACGATGGAGCACATCAACCGATTCATCATCCAGTGCGGGGAAGCAGCGAACAGGGATGAGCTGAGGATCCGTTTATTCTCGTCCTCTTTGTCTGGATCAGCATTCGCATGGTTTATATCATTGCCACCGAACTCTATTCTTACTTGGGCTAACCTGGAGAGACAATTCCATGAATACTTCTTTGCTGGTGTCCATGAAAAGAAGCTTACCGATTTGATGAAATTGAGACAGCGAAGCGACGAATCGGTAGAAGGTTTTGTGCAAAGGGTACGAGACATGAAGAACAGGTGCTACAGCTTAGTGCTTGATGATCGCCAATTAGCTGGTTTAGCTTTCCAGGGTTTGTTGCTGCATCTCAGGGACAAATATGATTCTCAGGAGTTTGAAAGCTTAAGCCATATTGTGCAAAGGATCTCTGATCAAAGTGCTCAAGCTCCAGAACATAGGAAGAGCTGGAACAAGAAGGTGTCCTTTATAGAAGAAGCAGAGGAATCAGACTCAGATGAAGAACCAACTATTAGCCTGGCTGAGTGGGTGAAGGGCAAAAAGCCCTTATCTTGTCCTTTTGGTCAGAAGGAGCCAGAAAAATTCACGTTCGACATCACAAAGGCCGATAAAATATTTGATCTGCTACTTCAAGAGGGCCAAATCAAGCTGTCACCCAATCATGTGATTTCATCGACAGATGAGCTGAAGAAGATGAGGTACTGCAAGTTTCATAATGCAACTTCGCATAGTACCAATGACTGCAAGGTGTTCAGACAACAGTTGCAATCGGCAATTGAATCTGGGAGAATCAAATTTGATAATTCTAAAGCTCAGAGGCCGATGAAGATTGACCAACATCCTTTCCGGCCGTAAACAAGACCAAAGTGTTGACATCGGTAAGCGCTAGGAGGAGAGCATCGGTAGATCCTAGAAATCAAGCAACTGCCGATGACTTGAAGGGGAAAGAGAGAGTTGAAGAAAACAGTAGTTCCAGAAGACCACCTAGACCAACTCCGTACAGAATTTTAGGTGACCGCTATCGACATCGGCAAGAGGAGTTGCGTCGGGACGCGTGGCATTGGCACAAAGATCATTGGAGATGCCCCTTCTTCATCTACTGCTGGGAAGAAGGCATTAAATTACCTACTGCTGATAGCTGCCCCGAGTGCAATGGTTATGATCAAGCCAATCGGGCAGAAAGAAGGCAGCGCTATGGTGATCGGAGAAGATACATCGGTAAGCCGATCAGAGAGAGGGCATCGGTACATGATCGGCTGGGGGGCAGAACCAGTGTGCATGAAAGGCTGGACAAGCATGACGACTGTTTGCCGATGAATCAAGAGGGGCTCGAGGAGATGGCCAATGCGAGAGTTCCTGATGAGACGATTCTCTGTAGAGATCCTAATATAAATTGCCCGGGTTCAAGTGCAAAAATTTATCAGACCGTCTGGAAGACGAAGCTTCCTCAGTGGTGCCCTGAAGGCCTGACAAAAACGCAGAGGAGGAAGTTGCAACGGGAGCACAAAGAAGAAAACCCCCGTGGGGAAAAGTCTCAAGTGTGGCAGCCAAAGCGTGAAGGCGGGAGTCCATCGGCAAATATCAATATGGTTTTCATGTTGCCGATGGAATTTCGGGCACTTGCCGACGAGGAGGAAGAATCGGTCCTTTCAGAGCAAGTGGCTCAGCTAACCTTGGATCCGATGATGGCCGTCTTCGAGAAGCCTACCGATGATGAAAGACAGCTTCTTAAGGCTTTATTCGTCAAGGGCAGAATTGATGGGCAGCCAATGTCAAAGATACTCATAGATGGAGGGGCTGCGATTAACATCATGCCAATGCTGTGTTTCAGAGGCTTGGAAAAGGAGATCAAGATCTAGCTAAGATGGACATGAAGCTTAAGGACTTTGAAGGGAACATATCACCAGTCAAAGGAGCACTGTGCACTGAGCTAACCATCGGCAGCAAAATATTGCCGACTACTTTCTTTGTCATCAGCGGCAAAGGTGCTTATAATCTGCTGTTAGGGAGAGATTGGATTCATGCTAATTGTTGCATTCCTTCTACGATGCACCAATGTCTCACGCAGTGGGTTGAAGATAAAGTTGAGGTGTTCCTGGTGATTCATCTTATATAATTGCATCAGCAGAATCAGAAACTTACGAGCGGACCAAGTGCATATCGAGAGAAGCATGGGATTTGGAGTTCCTCAGGATTGCCGATTATGAGCTGCCACTGATCCAAGCAGTCAGTTCTGAAGACGAGTTGTAAATGGATAGGTTTGCCGATGACGAAAAACTAGGCCATGGGTTTACATCGGCAGATGATTTGGTTGAAGTGGATATCGGAAACAGCGATAGATCAAGACCGACTTTTGTTAGTGCTAAGTTAGATCTCCAGAGCAGAGAACAATTGATTGCTTTATTGAAAGAATATAAGGATTGTTTTGCTTGGGATTACACAGAGATGCCCGGGTTAGATTGATCAATTGTTGAACATCGGTTACCTATCAAACAAGGGTTTCGGCCACATCAGCAGCCAGCACGCCGATGCAATCCTAAGGTGTTGCCTGATATTAAGGCCGAAATAACAAGGTTGATTGAAGCCAAATTCATCAGACAATGCCGATATGCTGGATGGATTTCTAATGTGGTTCCTGTCTACAAGAAGAATGAAAAACTTCATGTCTGTATTGATTTCAGGAATCTTAACAAAGCTACACCGATGGATGGTTATTCGATGCCCATTGCCGATTTATTAATTGATGCCGCTGCTGGACATCGAATTATTAGCTTCATGGATGGGAACGCCGGATATAATCAAATCTTTATGGCCGAAGAAGATATCTCCAAGACTGCCTTCAGATGTCCAGGTCATGTAGGTTTATTTGAATGGATAGTCATGACTTTTGGTTTAAAGAATGCTGGTGCTACTTATCAGAGAGCAATGAATTACATTTTTCATGAGTACATCGGCACATTGGTTGAGATTTATATAGATGATGTGGTGGTTAAGTCTGGAGACTTCGAGAATCATCTGGCTGACTTGCGGAAAATATTGGAGTGCACAAGGAAGCATGGGTTGAAGATGAATCCTAATAAGTGTGCATTTGGTGTATCGGCAGGACAATTCTTAGGCTTCATGGTGCATCAAAGGGGTATTGAAATTAGCAGGAAGTCCATTGATGCCATCAACAAAGTGATTGCTCCTACTGATAAGACTAAACTACAATCTCTGATCGGCAAAATCAATTTTATTCGAAGATTTATATCTAATTTATCAGGGAGATCAGAAATTTACCTGAAGGCCGATCAGAAATTCATATGGGGAGTAATCACTTTATATCTAATTTATCAGGGAGATCAGAAATTTTATTCGAAGATGTATATCTAATTTATCAATTTACCTGAAGGCCGATCAGAAATTCATATGGGGAGAAGAACAGCAGTTGGCTTTAGAAGAAATTAAGAAATATTTGGTGAATCCACCAGTGCTAGTTCCACCCCAACACGGGGAGCCCTTCAGGTTGTATTTGTCGAGTGATGATGAAGTCATTGGGTCAGCTCTAATCCAAGAATATGAAGGGAAAGAACGTGTAATCTATTACCTAAGCAGAAGATTGGTGGAGGCTGAGACCAGGTATTCGGCCATTGAAAAGTTATGTTTATGCTTATATTTCTCCTGTGTTAAATTAAGGCATTATCTGTTAACGGCCGAATGCATGGTTATATGCAAAGATGACGTGGTCAAATATATTCTATCAATGCCAATTCTAAGTGGAAGAATCAGCAAGTGGATTTTAGCGTTATCAGAGTTTGATCTGCAGTATGAATCAGCTAAAGAGATGTACGTCGGCATGGGAGGTTCTGCAGCCGTCGCGTCGAGAGTTGTTGAAGTGCAGCCCGGAGTCGTTGGAGTCCCGCTCAAGGGTTAGTCCGACGAAGTCGAGGGGCGACGGTCGAGGATCTGGCTCGAGTCGAGGGGGTCGAGTCGAGAGGGTCGAGCCTCACCAGATAAGGTCGAATCCCAGGAAATGCAGGAAACGTGCTGATTTATGCGTCTCGAGGGGGTGCTAGACGGGACACAGTGCTCGACATGGCGCAACAGCGAAGTACGACCCGCGGGATTCCGGGGCACGGGCGGTATATGCAAGATTTGACCGCCACAGCCACAACTGTTACCGTAACTATGGCCATACGGTTAATCGGGGGTAGGTAAAACGCATTAAATGTGCCCGGATCCGTACGGGAGAGTCGGCAGCCGAGGGGTGCACTGTCCTCGAGGACTGCCCATTCACGCGAACGAAGTTCCGTCCTCGAGGGCAGGCTCGTTCGCCGGGCGAAGTTCCGTCCTCGAGGGGTCACCCGAGTTGTACCCTCGAGTGTACAGTCCCAGTCCGCGCGGTAGCCCCTCGAGCAGGCTTTGGCTTTGGGCCATCGTAGCCCGTTCGTGGGTCAGCCCAATATGCCTTAGCCTACGGGCCTTCGAACATTAACGTGGGAGGTCACTGGAGGGTTCGTATTACGGATTTTGCGGGGTTTAGTCCGGTAAACCAAGGGTTTGGGGTACCCATTTCCTGGGTAACGACAATGCTGATCGTTAATCAATTAGCTGGGGCATATGAGTGTCGAAGTGAGGTTTTAATCTCGTATTACGAAAGATGTCGACAATTGTTAAAAGAGTTCAAAGATTTTCGCCTTAAACATATCCCCAGATTGCATAATGAAGAAGCTAATCGGTTAGCACAACATGCTTCGGGATATCAGCCAATCCGCGAAGTATTGACATCGGCAACTGATGCCGATGACTGGAGGAAGGGGATTGCCGATTGTTTGAAAGATCCATCTAGGAAGGTCGAGAGGCGTGTAAGATTTCAAGCTACTAAGTATGTGCTCCTTGATGATGAATTATATTATTGGACAATGGATGGAGTTTTGCTCAAGTGTCTTGGCGAAGAAGAATCAAAGATTTTAATGGCCGAAGTCCATGAAGGAGTATGTGGGGCACATCAATCGGCTTTCAAGATGAAGTGGATGATCAGGCGAAATGGATATTACTGGCCGACGATACTCGAAGATTGTTTCAAGTATTTTAGGGGATGTCAGGAGTGTCAGAAATTCGGCAACGTTCAAAGAGCGCCTGCATCGGCAATGAATCCCATCATTAAACCGTGGCCATTTCGAGGATGGGCTATTGATCTCATCGATCAAATATATCCACCATCAAGCAAGGGGCATAAATTCATACTTGTCGCCACCGATTACTTTACAAAGTGGGTCGAAGCAATTCCTCTGAAGAATGTGACATCGGCAAACATGGTTGATTTTGTAAAAGAGCATATTTTGATTTTGTAAAAGAGCATATTGTTTATCGGTTCGGTATTCCTCAAACTATTACGACCGATCAGGGAACCATGTTCATGGCAGGGGAGTTTGATAGATTTGCCGATGAGATGGGGATCAAGGTCTTAAATTCCTTGCCTTATTACGCTCAAGCCAATGGTCAGGCCGAAGCCTCTAACAAAGGGATTATTAAACTCATTAACCGCAGGATTAAGGAAAATCCTAGAAAGTGCACACGGTTCTGAATGAGGTTTTATGGTCGTATCGGATGGCATGCCATGGTGCTACTAAAGTATCGCCTTATCAGTTGGTATATGGACATGATGCAGTTTTGCCTTGGGAGATCAAGACTGGTTCGAGGCGGATATTTCATCAAGATCAGTTGCTAGCCGATGATTACAGTACACTTATGAAAGATGAGTTGGAAGATTTGGCGAGTCATCGGCTGAAGGCTTTAGTTAGCATCGAAGAGAGCAAGAAGAGAATTGCTAGGTGGTACAACAAGAAAGTAAAGATGAAGGAATTTGCCGGTGGAGATCTAGTCTGGAAATTGATCTTACCGATGGGGACTAAGGGTGCAAAGTTTGGTAAATGGTCTCCTAATTGGGAGGGTCCTTATCGTGTCAGTCAATCTATTCCTGGTAACACCTATATCCTAGAAACTCTCAAAGGAGAAGTATTTCCAAGAGCATTGAATGGTAAATATCTGAAGAAATATTATCCCAGTATTTGGATAGACGCTTGAAAGAACAGGATTTCTACTATAGCGCACGCAACCCTCGAAGAGAAGTTCAAGCGGTTTGGGTAATCATGACCTGGAGGAAATTTCGGTGCATAAAGTATTTTATACTCCAAAATTGGGGGGCATGTGTTGACACCGTTTTTCGACACGTGTCAATAAGGATCGGGAGACTAAACTAAATCGGCAAGAGGGTGGTTGTTCTGCAGCATTGCTTCTAAGTTGCCGATGGGCGTTTGCCGATGAAGGACATGTTGGTCTCGTACATTGCCGATGAAGCTAAAGAGCTGTTGCCGATGAGATAAGCAGGAAGGCTAGAAGGTTGTTGCCGATGCCAGGGATGTGCCGATAAGGAGATGACTTCATTGTGACGGGAGCGGACAGAGGATCGGTGACACAAAGCTTATGATTTTTTGTATCGTAGTTTTAGTCCAACTCCTATACAAGTTTTATTTCTTTTTCAAGAAATAGAGTTCGTATCAGGAATTAGTTTATTTCTTCTATATTTGAGCTTTACGTATTAAATTAGGACTCTTTTGATTAGCAGAGTATAAATATATGCCGAAGGGCATTGTAATGGATATCCAAGCATCAATAAACCAATATATTTTTTTTATTTACATTTACCAGTACTTTACTTTTCGGCGACTTCGCCAAGTACCTTTTCTTTTTCAATGAGTTCTTTCAAGAATCGACGGGCTGCATCAACTTGATCTCCGGCGACCTTGCAGGTTCCGCGTCTACCGAGCACGATTCAGGCTTTGATGTCCGGGCGTATCGCTGTCGTCTCGTCTGATCTGTTCAACAGTTATCGAATACCTTCTGAGCTTTGACGTCCGGGCGTATCGCTGTCGTCTTGTTCAGATCTTATTCAAATTTATCATCCTTGTCGATTAACAGGTCAAATCGACTGGCACGCTTCGGATATCGATTGTGGGTATTAGCCCGGTGTGTTTGCAGATATAATTTTGCATCAACAAGACTAATAGGAATTTTATATACATTTATTTTTATTTTATTTTTCTAAAAGCAAGTAGCCATTTAAGAGAATAAACAAATGTGGCTAAAAAAGGGCAACATAATAGAATACTTGTATTAATTTTGTAAAACAAAAACATACCACAGACACTTGCAAAGTACTTAGAGCAATCGACCACAATGTCATTAAAACTACTAATATATCCTTGGAGTCCAGAAGACTTTCCATGACCTTCATAGTCCATTCCATGCACTACAAATTCAGCCTGTGCTAACCTTGTACCTGTGCCTGAAAGCAATAACTGAAATATGTATAAGCTAAATAAAATATTTATGGTACATATGTTAAACTATAATTATATTACCCTAATATGACATTAAGAGTTTATCAGGATTTCTAATTCTCATTCATGCGTTTACCATAGTTAATCTAAATTCATCATTGTTCATTCACGATCACGATATAATGATATTGTTATAATTTTAAATAAAGGTGCAGATGGAATTCCCCAAATTATAATATTTACCTCTTATTGTAATACTACATTCCATGGCATATCCTGAAAAAAGGTAGCAAGAAATAAAATACATATGTAACCAAAAGCAACTTCACTTAGATTGGAAAACTAAAAAAACAATATCACATTAGTAACAAATAGTTACCATGGCATAAAAAGATTAGGGCTTTTGGTTCAGAATTCAAATGTCTCCATGGGCATGTGAAAAGTTTAATTCCTCGTGCATTCAACACATATTCCTGGAACACAGAAATCCAAATGGATAATATTGAGAGGATACACGGTATGAGCTTTAATGAATGGCTCTCCATATCACCTTGAAAAGTATAAAAAAATTATCTGCATAAATCAAAGTATAAATTATAAGAAGAAATAAAACAAATTGACCTCATCATACTTGATATCACCATCATCCATTTCCTCTCAAATGGAAGCGACAACACCAAGGCACAAGGCAATGTGTCCATATGCAACTTATATATCTAGGAATGATCAAAGAGAAGTAGGTACCCCATTGTGTGGATAGTTTAATTTGAAGGCAAGTAGTTTTTTTGTTTGGTGGTGTTTTTATGCATGCATGGGAACACGAATTGTGTGATAGAGGCGTAGTTACATCTATGCGGTCTAAGTTTAGCCTTGCGTGCCGGGAGAGTAATGTCTTCTAGATGACTAGTTTTCGTCTGTAAATACATATTTTCCTTTTCTTCGTCTAATAAAAATTTGGCAAAGCTTTTGTCGCGTTTTGAAAAAAAATATTTTGTGGATTGGCATGATCAAATTACCAAATATATAATCATTTTTTGTCTTTGTGGTATAGTTTTAGTCTTCCAAACAAGATATTAATGGTTCACATTAAGAATATTATTTTTTTATGTTTGAATCAAATCTCTAAAAAATTTTAGAATAGTTTGCGATCGAGAAGTCACTGATGCCTCTTTGACATGCTAACTAAGTTTCCATGCATACACTAAGTCTGAGTTGTTCTTCTTTTCATTCACAAAAAGTTGCTAATAAGGTACCATGTGTGAAGGTTTGTGCTTATGATAAACGTAGTCATAACAATAAAGTATAATATTATATATTCTTATTGTACATTGGTAATGGCACATATAACAGGTAATTTATAAAAGCATTACATATGTGTATAACTTAATATAAAACCAACCCATTTTTATTTTACATATGTTACTTATCATACTTGCATGATCCAATTGCATACCCTTCCTTATAATTTGACTACTTCCACTTCTTGTATTTTCCTCCGAAGAACTCATGATGCTGATGCTTCCCAAATTTTCCATGCTTGAACTTGCCACAGTATCCATGATGATGATGATGCTTAAACTTTCCAAAATGACCTAAATGGTGACCATGAGGGTGATGCCCATGGGTTAAATGATGTACACCATAAGCAGTGGCAGCAGCGGCTCCTCCACCAATAAGTGTTGCCCCCATGTTAGATCCATGACCTGAAAACATACAAAAATTGTGGTATCAATTTATATATGTATATGTCACACTATAGTTGAACAAAGTGAACCTATGAACTAGGCTTATAGTATAATACTTAATGCCATTAATCTAACAACGTTAATATGTAAAAACACCGATGCAAAATATTGACACACTTGGCCATGTGATTAGTTACCCTTCTTAATTTGATCTCACTCTAATGATGAGGTGCATAGGAAGGAAAAAATGATAAATGCACACGTACCATGATGTTGAGTAGCATACAAACTAGCGCCAGGATAACCACCCATTGATGGGTAAGCACTTTGATTGTATGATGGATATCCAGATGGCGGGTAACCATTGTGTGAAGAGTACATAGGTGAAGGATATGGATATGATCCTAATGATGGTGGACATATAGATCCATGTTGTGAATATGTATATGGATATGCAACTGGAGGTGCAGATGCATATGATCCAGTTGAATGTATTGGAGGATAGCCAATAGGGGGATAGAATCCTTTGTCAGCATGATGATTGTCCTTTCCACTTCCCATGTTCTGTCACTAAGATTATTGTATAGAATATTGCTCACTATAAAAATGTAGATACAAATAATGAGATAATAATTAATATAGATAATCCTCATGGTTGAAAATGACAATGATGGAACATCGAAAACAAAATGGTAAAATTTGCTTGACAAGGTTGATCTTTTTACACGGAAATTAGGAAGTGTAAATTATTTGTGTCCATTATCTTTCTTGTTACAATAAAGTATAAACTAATATAGTTTGTTATAAGTTTCTCTCAAAAGAAACAATACATTATCATATGAAAAATATTTTGTTTGACTACCATAGTGAGGCAATATTAACTAATGAAACTATATAAAATAAATGGTGACAAAGTGTATGTGCACTGTCGAGATTGGACATAGCATGAGTTAGTAGAATATACATGCACATATGTAAACACACAAGATTTCAGCACACGTTTTCCTATTGATATTTTGAGACATGATAACAGTGGTATGCATATCACAAGAAAGTAAAACTCTCAATAGGTAGGATACACTAGTTATCCACTGCCACCACTAGTAGAATATAAATATATATATATATAACACAATTTCTCACATTTAAAACCAATAGAACAACATGGTAATTCTATGTACACACAATTTACTAAACTTCATTAAAATAAGAGGATCCATTGAAACAAATTGAAAGCTTGCATACAAAATGCTATAGGAGAAACAACACCGGTAATAATGAAAATTTAATGAAAAACATATTTGCAGGTGAAAAAAGAAAACTAAAACTATGGATGTGACTTATGTCTATGTCTATATAAAACTTAATAATAAATTTGATGACGTGCACAAGGTGTATAAGCGTAATTGGGAAAAAGTATATGTAGTTGTAGTATAGTGAAAGAAAGAAAAATATACTTATCACATTTAAAATAGGATTAAATGTGTTCTAGCTTGTCGATGTGATGACCCAAAGAAATAGAGATGCACGTTTCACATTAAAAAGATAAGGATTAAATGTGTTACTTAAGTTTTTTATTTGCGTACTCACCTACACCATAGAATGTCTTCATTTTTTTTTTAAGATTGTAAATATGAACTTTGGTGAAGCTATAAATTTTCTATTGATTTTGTAAATTTTAGCTTAGGTGCTGCTTCGATGGACACGGAATTGAAGCGGTGTCCCAAACCCAAGCAGATATAGAGATGAAAATGGTTCAAATATAAATGTATATATACAAATATGAATACAGATAATTTTTTCTCATATTCATAAATGGAGGATCATGTGAGAGTATATCAGATATCGTATAAAAATAGATAGTTTAGTTTAGGTCAAGAAATAATTAAATATACTAGTTTAAAAAATGATATGCCTATTTGATTTGGGAACGATTAAGGACTTTGGATATCTAGTGTTTAGACCATACAACACTATCTGGTGCTAGATGTTATCAAAAGTCACTCAGCCTAGATCTGACTCGTCATCCGAAGTGACCTGTTACCCAGTCATCATGACTATTTTTATTTTTAGGGTTAGTCATGCGCTAGGACGTCTTATCCTTAGGACGCCCTCCCGCGCGGCCGGCCCAGCCCACATACGCGTCCTAAGCGTCCAAGCTCAACTGAACACATGCACACCGGCCATGGCGCCCCCGCCGCCGTCCACCGCCCCCGCCGCCGGCGGTAGGGTCTCGTTGGAGCTCCGGCGAGACCCTACCGCCGCTGGCGGCCGCCATTCTCCCCTTCCCCGGTGCCTCCGGCGACCATGTGGCCTCCTTCTCCAGCTCCGGCCACCTCGCCCCCGCCCTAGGCCTGGCGGCCTCCCCCGCCGCCAGGGCACCCTAAGCCACCCTCCTACCTCCCCACCGCATGTCTTCCCTTTCTCCCCCCCGGCCTGCCGGACATTTCTATACCCGGGCAGGAGGAGGTAGAGGTGGGGGTGAGGTGGAGATGGGGGGCGAGCTCGCCGGAGTTGTAGGAGAAGGAGGAGAGATGAAAGAAGGAAAGGAGAGAGGAGGAGAGGGCCAGGCCGGATCCGGCGTCACCTTCGCGAGCTCGGGGCAAAGATCGCCGGGGAGGAGGGAGGAGGAGTGAACGGCGGCTGTGGGGAGCAAAGAGGGAGAGCAGACGCGAGTGGATGAGGTTCGCGTGGATGACGATGACCACGACGCGAGTAAAATGGGGATGCTGCTAGTTGGGCCGTTGGGTGGGAGAGGCCCAACACCGTGCGTGTCCGTCCGAACGCATCGGACGTTTTATGTATAGTATACCAAGAACAAATTTCAGTTGATACCGAACCTATCTTTTAGCCCGTGGGCCGATCAAATGGCCTGACACCAGGCCATTACCACCACATATAGCCAAAAATCAGCCCACCACGAGCTGGATCGGCCCGGCCCGAGGTATGGTAACTACTCCGTAGAAGCAACGACTCTGTGGAGGACGGAGAAGACTGGAGAGAAGACGAGACATGGCAGTGTCGGCGGCGGAGAGGGAGATGGGGGGGTTGGAGCGGCGGGCGTACGCGCGGGTGGGGCTCCTCGGCAACCCCAGCGACGTGTACGGCGGCAGGGCGCTGTCCTTCACCATCGCCAACTTCTCCGCCACCGTCCGCCTCCGCCCTTCGGCCGAGCTGCTCATCCAGCCGCACCCGCACCACGACCTCGTCGCCTTCCCCTCTCTCTCTCAACTCGTAAGCAAACCACTGCTCCTGCTCTCTCTAGTCAGGTCCCTCCTCTCTTTAATTTCTTTCTGCCGAACCATCTATCACCAGTTCTATCATCATCAGTATCCCCCCTTAACCCCATTCAATAATTAATCAACATTACAAGATAACCGAGAGAGGAAGCATCCAGAAGAAGAGGAAGAAAGCATAGTCTGATAGTTCCAAAAGGAAGCTGCAGTGCTTAGTGTTAATATTACCTCCGCTCCGACCGAGGCTTGGTAGATCCGGACGCTGAAACAACTGTCTTAGTTCCTTTGGCTTAACAAAGGAGGAGGAGGGGATTGTGCTATTTATTAGCAAGCAAGCTGGTCTGCTACATTCACTGCCTTAACAGGGCACTAACTCGAGAATAAGCCTTCCTCTCCTCTTCCTCTCCTTTTCTAAGATAAGATAAGAAACGTAGCTTCCTTCAGAGTTACTTTATACTGAACGAACGGACGGACGGACGGACGGACGGAGTTAATAAATTCTCTGCACTCCAACACTGGGATTTGATTTGATTTGATTCTATTTGGTTCCACCCCACTCCACAAATCATAATTCACGAATATATTCTCATGTTTCTCTTATCTTCTCTTTTCACCAAATCAAACAATATAACCATGCCATCCAGCCTGAATGCTGCAATGAATCTATTCTGTTGGCCAAACCCAATCATACAATGTATTTGTGCATCTCCCCTATGTGCGCATTTTCAATCTGCGCAATCCATGTGAGCCAAGAAGGAACGAGTTGCACACTTGATATATCTAATTTTCAATATGAATTTGGTACACCAACCGTTCTATGCCAAACAAGAAAAGAAACAGAGATGACAATACAGGGAAAAATTATAGAAAGGATCTTCCTGAAAATTTAGGCACAAGGCAAATTCTTCTTGAACTGATTTCAGTACAAATGGAATGAACCATCTACGTCCAAAATATAAGGGCAAACCACTTGAATCAGTTTGCGTTTCGGCTAGGAAGAAATATGTTCAGAAACAAACAAACTTGCTGAAACATAAGGCATTTCACTATTTTTTTAGGGGAACTCGAAGGCGATTGTCAGCCTGAACATTATATTGAAAGATACAAAGTTCAAGGCATTTAACTATCGATACCACTATTCAAGCAAATAGCTTATGTTGGTATTATTTTTTCCCTTTTTGTTTAGATGAGTCGTTTGCAAAGTGAAGGATATTATGGAGGCGTCCGGCTGCTGATGGCTATCTGTAAAGTTTTCTACAATCATTGTATTCAAAATAATATCAGTTTAAGAGCTGACAATTTCACCTTGTCATATGATACTAATATTCCTCGGCAGGTAACTAGTTGGGATCCAATTCATTTGTTTCCCCCCATTACTTGCATTGCATATTGACAGCTGTAGATTAATCCTTGCTAAAGCATTTTCTTGTTATGGTGTTTAGTTGGAGATTAAATGCATATTGTCTTGATTCTTTTGTTCTGTAGGCTGGGCTGTCGGGTTCTAGTGCGATTGTTTGTGCTGCTCTAAGCTGCCTTCTTGACTTCTATGATGTCAAACATCTAATAAAAGTTGAAATAAGACCTAATCTAATTCTCAATGCTGAGAAAGAGCTTGGGATTGTTGCTGGACTTCAGGACCGAGTGGCACAGGTTTATGGAGGACTGGTTTCTATGGTATGTGATACAAGCATTACTATTGGCAGTATAGTTCTTGCAAACATACTTCTAGCTAGTGTGTACTCTGTTTATTATAATGTATAAGTTGTTGCATAAGTACTGCTAGGTAGTTTGAACTCTGTTTCTGTTTGTTAATGTTTCTGTTTGTGTATTACTCAGGACTTTAGCCAGGAGCATATGGACAAGCTGGGTCATGGCATATACATGCCATTGGATGTCAATCTGCTTCCTCCTCTATACCTCATCTATGCAGAGAACCCCAGTGACTCTGGCAAGGTTCTTACTGAATTAAATCTATAAACTGCAGTTCATTCTTTAATCTAGTCACATGCCACCAGAATAACATTGAGATGTTTGAGTCCTGCTAAATAACAGTGATCTATGTTTTTTAACGTAGGTCCACAGCACTGTTAGACAAAGATGGCTTGATGGTGATGAGTTTATAATATCACGTATGAAGGAAGTAGCGCAGCTAGCATTCGATGGCCACAAGGCTTTGCTGCAGCAGGATTATACTGAGCTAGCGAGGCTTATGAATAAGAATTTTGATCTGCGAAGGTAAGATTAATGTGTCTGCTTGAACCCGTGCATGGAATGGCAAGATAAGCCAGAGTCATATGTGGTTATTGGTTATGTGGTTGTAGGGAAATGTTTGGGGATGATGTACTTGGTTCAGTGAATATAAAGATGGTGGAGGTGGCACGCAGCGTGGGTGCATCATCCAAGTTCACTGGCAGCGGAGGCGCAGTGGTTGCGCTGTGCCCAGATGGAGATTCCCAGGCGGAGCATCTCCGCAAGGCTTGCCAGGAGGCCGGCTTTGTAGTACAGCAGGTGAAAGTTGCCCCCTCGGTGCTGACGGATGGGGAGCTGTCAAGTTTATTAGCTTTCCAGATTGAACGATGCGAACGGCAAACAAGGTAAAACAATTGTATGATGTTCCTTCATTTGTGGTGTTTTGGTATGTCTGATGGTGTGGCTGTTTAGTCGATGCCTTGTATGATAGATTATACGGCCAGGGCACGGCTATTGTTTTCAATCAACAATGAATAAATAAATAGAAGAGTACTACACATTTTGTCTTGGTGCCGATGTGGATGTGGTGTATGTAAAACAACTAGTGCTTGAATTGCACGATGGGACTGGGTTTAGTATATTGTTACTACTAGGTTATTAGTATAGGTGTGCGAAGAGGGCAGGGCACACGGGCGATGGAGCTGGCTTACCTTCGCCTTGGTTACTGAAAGCTGATCATTTGTATATTGTCACGCGTCATCAAAAACTAAGGCGACTGAACAATAGGGGCATAATATAATGGGACAGGGCTTGTATGATCCAGCTGACATGAATGCGATCCAGCTGACATGGCCGGCCAGCCGGCCGGCTGAGCATATAAATTCTTTCATTTCATCATCCATTACAACGACATATCATCCCCATATGTCCTTTTAAACAAAGTTGAAGAGCAGTGACCATTCACTTTTTTTCCTCAATTACCATTTAGCCCCTTCATCTCTGGAGAACAACACATCTGCTTAACCAAAGGAAAACTATTTTCTTTTGGTATTATTACCATTGAGCTCCACCGTCTCTGGAGGACAACTGTTCTGCTTATCCAAAAGAAAATGTTACAGGTGATACCTAGTACAGTAGTACTATAGCACAAGTAGTCCAATGTGATGAAATGAAACACTAATGAGCTTGAATTTTATTGCCAATCTTCCAAATGCTGCTCAAAGTTAACATGTGATGTGATTGGGGAAAATGAAAAGGAACGACATTTGCATTGAATACAAGGAATGCTCTACATCTATTCAGGATTTCAAGTAGGCACATGCTGATGATTTCTTTGTCAGGCGAACAGTTGCTGCGGTTTCCCTGGGTTTGTGTTTGAATTTGGATCCTCAAGATGGCGCAGCAGCGGCTCTGCATCCTCGGTGCATCGGCTCTGATTCCATGGAGCATTACTGTTACTATTACTTGGTGTGCTTATTCCCGGCGCCTCTATACCTATAGTCCCGCCAAAGAGTGCGGCGATCATGGTGACCACGTCGCCCGGCGTCAACCGCACTGCAGCGCCGTACCGCCAGTAGAACATCCTGTACTTGGGCACCACCGCCGTTGTCGCCGCCGCCCTCAACGCCCCGCCCATCTCGTCCGCCGCCACCCACTGATCCTGCACGCCCACGGCTTCCAGCACCGCGGCCTCCACGACCTCAGGCGGCTCCTGCGGCATGGAGGAGATGGCGGACATCACCTTGCCCCACGCTGCGCGCACGAACACATCCACGTGCGCCCGCGCCTTGGCGCTCTGCGCCTCCGCCCACTCCTCCCCGAGGACGCCCTGCAGCCTGCCGCTGCTGGCCACCTTGTTGGCCACGTACTTGCTGTTGTTCGCCAGGAAGAGGTAACTCAGCGCCACCTCCCGGTAGCACCCGGCCTTGGCGTCCAGCTTGCCCAGCAGAACCGACACCAGCCGGTGGATCGGGCTGTAACTGTACCACGATGACGACGACGACGTGCTCGACGACGGAGACGGTGCCGTTGAATGTTCCGGCGAAACGTTGCCAGAGGTGTACCCTGCGCCTTGTGCATCAGCTTGCTCGTAGATAAGAGCGAGGCCCTCCTGGTAGTCGGCGAGGAAGACGAGGTAGTTCATCACGTAGCGGGTGAGCGGGTGCACCGCGCCGCCGGCCGTGGTGGCCTTGGACGGCTCCTTCTGGATTGCCGCCTCGAAGCTGCTCAGGGTCACACTCGCAGCCTCGCCGACCTTGGTCACCACGACGGCGGCCCTGGTGGCGACCTCGGACTTGTCCCCAAAAACGAACAAGAGCGCCGGCAGCACCTCGGTGAGCGCGTCGTGGACGTCGAGCACCCGGAACAGGCGCTCTGGGGCGCGCCTTGCTCTTGCCACCACGACCTCCGCGACGCTGAGCAGCCTCGTGGCCTGGTCGTTGACGATGGCCGCGAACACGGCCTCACGGACAGCCGCGTCGCGGGCAAAGACCGTGTCGCAGAGGTCTTTCTCCCCGGTGAAGAGGGAAGTGAAGGCGACGGTGGCGGTGGCGATCCACGACGGTATGATCTTGCCGTCGATCTGCTCCCAGGTGAGCTTTTGGAACAGCGACGACGACGAGTTACTACCACTAGCACCTGGAGGCGAGAAGCCGAGCAGACGCTGCAGCTTGGTGGCCAGAGCCGTGCGACGGTGGGACTTGAAGGTGGAAATGCACTCCTTGCCGTAGCCGGCGGCCATCATGGCCTTAGCCACCGCGCGTATGCTGCTGCTGGCACCGGCCGCTTGTTGCTGGCTTTCGTCGTGCTTGTCGAATAGGAACTGGAGCTCGCGTTGGAGCCTGCGCATAGCGGTCTGGAGCAGCGCCTGCGCCTGGACGAGGCCGTGGCCGCTCTGGGAGTTGGGGTTGGTGGTGTCGGCGGCGAAGAAGAGCATGGCTCGATGGAGTTCGGCGGCGGCGCGCAGGAAGCCCTGGGCCTCCTCCGCGTGACCGGCGTCGTCGTGGAGGAAGAGGGAGCATGACACGTCGGGGTGCCACTTTTTGACGAGCGCGGCGGCGTCAGCAACGCTCTCCTCGACGAGCGTGGTGGAGAGTGTGCGGCGGTGGCCGTGGCCCGGCGGCGGAGGAAGGCCATGGCGTTGGCGTGGTGGCGAGCGCGATGGGGAGGAGAAGGCGCGAGGCGATGGGGAGGAGAAGGCGTGGTGGCCGTGACCCAGCTAGCTGCAACAACAGGCGAAGGCGATTGAATCGAGCAAATTAAAGGAAAGCTAGCTCTCCTGCGCCTCTTTGGCTCCTCGATCGCTCCTCCCTCTGTTTGCAAAGAATGATATGATAGTATGTGTATGATGTAGAGACAAATTAAACCCAAATCAAATCAAATATATACACATGGGGATTGCAGCCTGTCCAGCACATTTTGCTTGTCCTCATCTTGCCTCCATCAGTTTGTTTGACCCAGTATGTACTGCCCTTTTTCTTCATGGCACTGACAGTGCCCATATTGACCAAGTCAGATTCCTCTCCACTTAATAATTATTATTATTGGGAATAATAATTATTATTAGTTGTGGTTTGTTCTATTTAAATTCAGGTAAGCTGATGTTATGTTGCCAAACCAACCGCTGATCCTCCAATTTCTTATTTTACTCCGTGGATCTAAACGGGCCCAAATATTAATCATAATTAGAATTTTTTTTATTAATAAATTTATTTTTTAAAAAAATTACAAAATTAGTCTCCATTTTTAAAAAATTGCAGGAATAGGCCACCAGTCGCCCGTTGGAAGGGCGAAGAGGGCCATGTCGCCCGACCAGTGGGCGACTTGTCCGTGCACTGGCATGGGTGGGCCCCACGTCGCCCGGCCAGTGGGCGACGTGGCGCATGTCGCCCGGCCAGTGGGCGACTTGGCCCATGTCGCCCGGCCACGGGGCGACTTGGCCCATGTCGCCCAGCCACGGGGCGACGTGGCCCATGTCGCCCGGCCACGGGGCGACGTGGCGCCGCTATATATAACGCGGCCGGCCGCGGCCGGCCGCTGCCGGCTGGGATTTCGCAACAGGACAGGAGAGGAGAGGAGAGGAGAGGAGAGGAGAGGAGAGGAGAAGAGAAGAGGAAGAGGAAGAGGAAGAGGAAGAGGAAGGAAGAGGAAGAGGAAGAGGAAGAGGAAGAGAAGAGAAGAGAAGAAGAGGAAGAGGAAGAGGAAGAGGAGAAGAGAAAAATTTTCGGTAAGTAAAAAAATAATTTTATAAATAATTATTTAATGTGTGTTATATTAATTGTTAGATAATATAATTAGCAGTTAAGCGATTAATGTTATATTTCGGTAGTATTATTTATATTCTTATTTTATATATATTGTTAAAGGTATTTATATTCTTATATTTCAGTTGAAATAATATTAGTAATATATTACTAAAAAGGTATTTTAGTTGAAATTTTTAGATTACACAGATGTCGGAGAAGTTAGGATTTCAAATTTATTATGGAGAAGGAGAAATTATTCAAGGTGTACACGGGGTTGATCTGTCAGGATTTTCCTCAGTAACTAGATGGGTGTCTAGGGCAAATGAGAGAACAATTAGTGGTGTGCAGAATTGGTTGATGCGAATATTTGGGCTTGACAGCAACCAACATGACGTTAAGGTCATGGGTATCGTTAGTCGTGCTCGGGAGGGCACTTTTTGGGAGTTAGTACCGCTTAATGCAACATCAACATGGAGAAAATACGTCAACAAAGCTGTAGAACGTGGGTGGCCTCTAGTCCTTCTTGTTCAGGCATATACGAAGGAGGTTCATGAGGTACACGGTGTAGAAGAAGAAGGAGGTCCGAGCCATGACAATGACAATGATAATGAGGAAGATAATGAAGAGGGTGATCATCACCTGTCATCTATGGTACCGACGGGTGAAGCGGACGAAGGAGAGCGCATAGAACATATAGTTGAAGAGATGGCGATGGAAGATATGGAGAATGAGAATATATCTGAAACTGAGTCATCTGAAGATGAGAATGAAATTCCTGTCCCACTGGAGTGGAAGAGTAACAGTTTGAAGAATTTGATGGTCAACGAAGGAAATTCTGTGCCGTGGGAATATCATGAGAATGAACTAGTAGAGGGAGGTATGTACAAAGGCAAAGATGAAGTGATGAGTGCCGTGAAGTACTGGTCTCTGTCAATGAAGCGGTCTTTTGTAGTTGTGAAGTCCAACAAGAAAGTATATGATGTTAAATGTGTGTTTTCGGACTGTCCATTTAGGGTACATGCTTATGAGCAAAAATGAAGTACAATTTGGAAGTGCTCTATAGTAACAGAACATACATGTGAGTTACAAGAATTAGAGAAGTCCAATACTGCTCTTACATCGAGCTTCATTGCAGAGTACATGTATAATCGAATTGTTGATAATTTAAGGTATGAGCCGAAATCTATAGTGACTACTATAGAGGAAGATTTTAAATACACCATCAGCTATTCGAAGGCGTGGCGAGCGAAACAGAAGGTCATTGAGAAGAGATTCGGTTCGTACGAAGCATCTTATGAGAACCTACCAAGATTGTTAGAAACCATCAGACAAAGAAATATTGGTACATATTATGATATCATGGATGTGTCTAATCCAAAAGAGGCCGGAAAGTTAATACTTCGTCGAGCCTTTTTTGCACTAGGTCAATGTATAATGGCATTTCGTCATTGCAGACCTGTTTTATGCATGGATGGTACATTTCTAATAGGAAAGTATAAAGGTCAGATTCTAACTGCTATTGGTGTTGATGGGAATAATCAAGTACTACCAGTTGCTTTTGCTTTTGTGGAAAGTGAGAACACAGATAGTTGGTATTGGTTTCTAGAGCGTGTGAAGTTAGCAGTGGTGCAAGGGCGACCTAATGTTTGTGTCATACATGACCGACATGCCGGTTTGTTGAAGGCGATAACGGATATGCAATATGGTTCAGTGGAGCGTGATCTTCCTCCTCGATGGTCGGACATACAATCAAGATGGTGCATGAGGCACTTGGGTGCAAATTTTTTCAGCCATTTCAAAAATAAACACCTTATGAATATGTTTAAGAGGTTGTGCAATCAGAACCAACAAAGAAAATTCAATGCAATGTGGAAACGTCTTGATGAATTAACAACAAAGCAAACAGAAGAGTTAGCGACTCGTACGAATCAAGACCCGAATGATATGTCTGTTCCTCTTTCAGGCCTTCCAACGGATGCCTTGAGGAACGTGGTGCGGAGGTCGGGGTCATCAATCAGGTGCTTCTCAGATTGGATTGAGTATGAGCCAAAGGAGAAGTGGTCATTATTATATGACACAGATGGGGCGAGGTTTGGAATAATGACAACAAATTTGGCGGAGGTGTACAATTGGGTCATTCGAGGCATGAGAGGATTACCTCTTGTAGCAATCGTAGAGGGTATTTTGCATGGAACATGCAAGTACTTCCGTGAAAGATATATGGTTGCTTTTAATGCGATGTCAGATAATACATTGATTTTTTCAACATTCATGACAAATTACATGAAAAAAAGGTGGAGAAGGCAAGCTTGCATCGTGCACGTCCTATGGGCACAGCAGAGAATCGCTTTGAAGTTCTGTGTAGGGATCGGGGCCGTCGTGGTGGCAATCGAGAGAGAATTGCACAAGAGTGTGTTATTCGTTATAACTCATGCAGCTGTTCGTGCATGAAACCGAAACTTCTACACAGGCCGTGCTCACATGTTATAGCAGCTTGTTCACTTACTAATTTGTCCCCGAAGCCGTATGTCTCACATTATTTTACGAAGGAGGTAGTCATGACAACCTGGAATGCAGAGATTTATGGTTTCGCAATATTTGATAGTTTTACAAACAATCCTGGAAGTAACTACCTGCGGGGGCCCGATAAGGACAAATTAAGACAGAAGCCTGGTCGTCGTAAGACACGGCGCATTAGAAATGATATGGATGACTCAGAAGTGGGAAGACTGGAGCATCGGTGCACCAAGTGCAATGGCACAGGACATACTTACAAAAAGTGCACGCGTGCAACCACCACAGAGGGAGCTGCAGAAGCAGGACCTTCAGGGAATCCGCAAGACGGCCGGCGCCCTCGTGCACGTCGTGGATTTCGGAATCAAGGCGAAAATGCTCTTTAAAAATAATAGTATGTCTGCTTTTTTTGATTTTTTTGTTTCATAGTATTAATTATATTTATGCATTATTTTTTTACATTATTAAGATATTTTAGGTATGGCGATGGATGAGGGACACTTGGAGTTGTTGGACGCACAGTTGGACCAGCGCCACCGGTCCTACTTGAGTGCTGTGACAGGTGCTGAGCTACCTGTTCTATGGCCTAGGGTACCTCAGGAGTTGTGGCGGCTCGACGAGCGATGGATACCGAGGTATGCATGATAACACGTTCACTTATTTGTTTTACTCATACAGACGATTTGGTAATATATATTTATATATAAATGTTGTATTTGCTACAGGCTACGAGCAGCTGGTCTACTGCCTCTGTGTAGGCTTGTGCAGGCTAGTGCTGTTGAGGCCCCGGCCGATGCGGTGACACGGTTCAACTTTGACCGTTCCTTACTTGCGACATTGGTGGACCGCTGGAGGCCTGAGACACACACGTTCCACTTTCCTTGCGGGGAGATGACTCCCACACTCGAGGACGTCTCCTACTTACTTGGTGTCACCACTGCTGGACAGGCCGTCAGCCGTCCAGACGTGGAGGCCACTTGGCGTGAGGACCTTCTAGTCCGTTTCGAGGGTGTTGTGCGTCGACCAGACGCTCCAGAGTATCAAACTCTTGCTGAAAACCAGCATCACGGGCCTACGAAGACCTGGCTCTTGCAGTTTCAGGTAAATAGATAACACTATGATATAGTTCATTAACATCAAATATTCATATGTATGTTAAATGAAATTTGAACTTCTGTTTTCTAATTCAGGCCGAGTATATCCACCCTGCGGCGGATGAGGCCACTGTGTCGAGGCACTTGGAGGCCTATCTGTTGTGGTTGTTTGGTTGGATAATGTTCACATCGTCGCATGGGAACTCTGTCGCGAAGCACTTGATCCACTTCGCGCGCGAGATAGCGGACGCACCGCTCGACGCCGTGCCGCAGTATAGTTGGGCGTCCGCTATCTTGGCAGCCACGTACCGAGGTCTTTGTGATGCGTGCACAAAGACCGACCCGTCAGCTATCCTCTCTGGTTGTCCACTATTACTTCAACTCTGGTCGTACGAGCGGTTTAGTATTGGACGACCAGTCATGGATTTCTCGACTTACGGAGCAGGGTTGTACGGGGAGACGGAGGAGGACGGCCCTACGATGGGTTCGTTGTGGGTCCGGCGGCGGGTAAGTCTTCTATATCGCGGTTGAACCTGTTTCTATTTATTTTTGAATAAATTGCACCTTACTATTATTTTTTATACAACCTACTTGGGCAAACATTCAGGTTCACAGAGCCTATCCTGAGTACATGGCGGCGTTCGACCGGATTAGGCCAGACGACGTCCGCTGGACACCTTACAGCATGGAGGAGATTATCGTACGAGCGCCTAATGGGTTGTCGTCGTTCTGCACGAGGGATCAGGAGTACTGGATGACACGTAAGGCTGTCGTTTTCGACATCTTTGTCGAGGACTACGCTCCTCACAGAGTGATGCGGCAGTTTGGTCGTAACCAGACGTTCCCACTTCCGGTTGCCCATATTGTTCCTCTTTCCGTGCACGGGTAAGTATAAGACAATTAATTCGTTCTGATTGAGTATTTAATATATATAGAAAGATAATTAATATGTTTTGAAATCCATAGTTACGTGCGGAGGGGTCTACCGGCAGGCGTTACTTGGTCCTCCCGTATACAGCCGTGGGTCGACGAGTGGGCCAACGCACTACATGATGTGACCTACGAGCCCAGACCGTTTTCCTTACAGGCTTACGGGGACTACTTACGTTGGTATATTCCTCGCACACGGATCAGAGTCACGTATACACCAGCGGAGCCACGGACCCACGTCCCCAGGTTGACGGACACGTACCCTGTGCACAGAGATCAGGCGTTGTCGTTGGCGGTACGATCTTTATGAACTTCAACCCACTTCGTTTAATATTTTTCTTATCGTAATTACTTCAATGTTCTCGTTTTGTTAATAGGCCGACATGGGTCATCGTATCACTGTGGATGGTGGATCGCTCTTGCACCGGTTGAGGGAGGGCATTCAGATGACCAGCCACGAGCTTACCGCTGCGGTCCAGAGGATGTACGACTCTGCTGCAAACATTGTCAAGTTGACGTCGTGCCGGCCCTGCGGGCGACAGCCGGATGTCGTCCCTCGACCTTCACACGTGACACACAGGCCTGACGGACCGACGGCGCCACTACCTCCGCGGCCTACGTACCAAACAGGTGAGTAAGTTATATTTTCTTCGTATGTAGTAATGCTAACTTGTTCGTTACTTATAAGTTTCATTATTCAGGTCCACCTACGTACTCTGCCGGTTGGCGTCCGGAGTTCGATATCATTGGATCATCTTCGCAGCCTGCTCACATGCCTACAGGTACGATATAGTGGTGAAATTTAATTATATTATCTAATACTGCTTCATTCGTAACATTACATTCACTCTGCATGGTCAGGTATGCACTTTGACGGTTCGCGGCATCAGTTCGATTTCGGAGGTTCCTCTTCACACGCTGTACCCATGGTTCCAGGTATGACCTACTTTTAAGAGTTCGACACGTTATATATTAGTTTTACCATCAGCGTTATCATAACGTTGGTCTTATATGTTTAGGGACGACTCGTTACGACTACGAGGGATCGGACATCTCTGAGCACGCTGACACTTTTCGTCAGCGATCTCCGACACCCTTCGACCTTGAGAGTTACCTGCAGCAGGAGCCGGCGGACGTACTTGCGTCATCGCAGCTACGTGAAGCACCACCACAGACACAGCCCTCACAGGACGAGTACGCGACACCACCTGCTGCTGGAGGCCGTCCTGTACGTGTTACAGTTCCTCCTTCGCCGCTTACTTACTCAGCCAGCCATGTGCGAGCGGGCCGCAAAGCACCAAAGCCTGGCACGATTAGGGGTGTTGCACCTAAGCGTGGACGATATTAGTTTTGTATGATTTGCCGCCGATGTTGTTTTCTATGATATTGTACTGATATTATTTTAGTTTTTAGAACTTAATTAATGTTTCACTGTTGTATTTTTTCATCTATTAAACTTGGGCGAGCACACGACAATGGCGTTTTCGCACGCCAATTGCATGACTGCGTATTATTTTTGCTATTTCTCTGACTTCGATATTTTTTCTGAAATTTCCGAATACATAAATAATATTTAAAAAAACCGAAATTTTTCCTGAAATTTCCAAATAAATATATATTATTTAAAAAAAATCCAAAAAACCAGGTCGCCAGTCTGGTCGCCATTTGGACGGGCGACCTGGGCCTGGTCGCCCTTTGGCCGGGCGACCTGGGCCTGGTCGCCCTTTGGCCGGGCGACCTGGGCCCGGTCGCCCTTTCGCCGGGCGAACTTGGCCTGGTCGCCCTTCCAACGGGCGACTGGTCGCCTAATCCTGTAATTTTTTGAAAACGTAGACTAATTTTGTAATTTTTTTAAAAAATAAATTTATTAATAAAAAAAGTTCATCATAATTATGGGACTGGGCTGCATCCTCCTGTATGTTATTAATGGGCCTAGGCCTATTCTGCGCCGGAGGGTCCATTGTCCTCTTCGTTCCTCCGTGCATCCCTTCTCCTTTGCCGCGCCGCAGTTGTTCGTTACGGCGGGGGATGGCGGCGCCGCTCCTCTTCTACGACCTCAGCCTCCTCCCGTCCTCCTCCTCCTCCTCCGGTGATGGAGGCGATGGCAACTCCAACTCCTCTTCCTCCTCCCGCCTCCAACTCTTAGCCGCCACGGCGCGCGCTCTCGAGCTCGGCTACGCCGCCGTCGCTCTCGACCACCCCCACCGGGGTCTCCTCGCCGACTCCCACCGCTGCCGCACCGAGCTTTTCGCGCCTCTCTCCTCGCTCCCGCTCCCATCCTCCGCCGCCCTCCATCGCCGCCGCCTCGCTTCCCCCGTCTCCGAGCCCTTCCGCCTGTACACCCGCATCACCCTCTCCCTCGACTCCGCTGCAGCCACCGCTTCCGCGCTCGCCCCCTCCTCCTCCCGCCTCCTCCGCACCTACGACATCGTCGCAGCCCGCCCCCTCACCCAGGCCGCATTCGATCACCTCTGTCAGGCGCCCCTCTCAGCCCAGCACCTTGATCTCATCTCCATCGACTTCTCCTCCCACGGCAAGCTGCCCTTCCGCATCAAGCCCCCAATGCTCAAGCTTGCCCTGCAGAAGGGGCTGCACTTCGAGATCGCCTACTCCCCAATCATTTCTACTGACGTCAATGCCAAGAGGAACCTCATAGCTGAAATCAAGGTCAATGTTGTTCTACTCCTACCCAATGACCCAACATTTTTTTTTCACGCCTTGCTCTCTTGAGAAAACCACCAATTTTCAGACACCATATGGTACATAGAACTTTTATACATCTATAATAATAGGAAACATTTGATTTTCAGCTTTTGGTGGACTGGATTAAAGGAAAGAATCTCATCATCTCAAGCGCTGCTCATACTGCTTCCCAGATCAGAGGCCCCTATGATGTCATCAACCTATCTGCTTATTTACTTGGCATTCCCATTGACCGAGCAAAAGCTGCTATGTCCGCAAACTGCAGGTGAGCTATTCATTTGGCAAGCCCCTTGTCTCAGATATCATGCATGGTATTCAGCCATTCTGTCAATTTACACTACTGATTGGGTTAGTTTTGGCTCATGAAGTAACCCCTGTGCAAAGAGCATCTTTTGCTGTTAAAATATAGCAGCCTTTTGTTTTATTTAGTTTCAGCTCTCTTACTGCAACCCGGAACAAGCCATTCTGTCAATTTACGCTACCTACTTCCCATTTAAAAAGACAGCAAATGTTGCTTGCATTGTGATGCGATTTTGTGCCATTTTCTCATTGTCAGGTCACTTGTTTTGAAGGCTATGAGGAAGAAACACTTTTACAAAGAAACAATTAGAGTTGACAGACTATTACCAAATGAAGAGTTGACTTCAACAAAGTTTAAGCTTGCTGATTGGATTGGTTGGAATTCTATATCATCTGAAGGAGGAGCAAATAAGCTGGAACTTTATTCCAACTTTGATGAAGTTCCTGGATCACCCATGTGTGGTGTAATGGAAGGGTCACACGAAAAACATCACAATCCTGATGTGTCTGTCTTTGCTAAACTGTCGGAACAACCTAGTGATCAAGAACAAATCACAACCCAAACTCAAGAAGAGACACTACAAATTGACAGAACTGAAGTTCTGACAGATTGTGGCCAATCTATCTTGTCAGCATCTTTCAATTATCCAAATCCTATACTTGAGAAGGCCAAAAACAGTGATGAAGTTTTTGTGGATCCTTTTGTGCAGCCTGGTGCAGGTTGTTCTGCTGACCAGAAAACTATCACCAAACATGTTGAATTCGTGCAGGATGCAATGGAAGTAGATACAATAGGATCATGCAGGCCACAACTGGTTGTCGATCACAATATTCCTTCAACCTCTGGTACTAGTACGAAGCTTGCAAGTTCTGCTTTTACCCATGGCATAGAACTTACTGGTACTAGTCTTGAGGATCAGGGGCCAACTCACTCTAGTGAAATCCTAGCTAATGATAAGTCTTATATGAAATATCACACTGATTGCACCTCTGGTGTGAGTGAGGTTCACGAAATTTCTTCTGGTGCTGATATTTGGCCTGAGGACAAGGATTCAGACAGGTCTAATGGAATGCAAGCTGATAATGAGGCTTGCAAAGGTACTTCAGAACCACTGGAGTGTCCCCCATGTGGGGTAGATGACAAGGCACCATCCGATCCTTCATTTTACTCAAGTCATAAATTATGCAGGGATGTTATAATTCAGCCGAAAGTTATGGAGGGAAAAGTAGAGCAAAGTAGGGATGAAAGCATAGTACAAACTGTGGAAAATGAAGCAGAAACCATTGACACAGAAACAAGAACATCTTTTTCAGTGGAACCTATGTCCCATGGTCTGGAGATTAGCTCAACTATTCATGCAAGAAGCACTGGTGCAAGCTGTGAAAGTGATGAGCTGAAAGAACATATTTCTAATGGTACAAATGCTTCTTTAGATAAAACTGTTCCTAAAACGAATGAGCTAGTTCTAGAATTTCCTTATCCAAGTGGTAAGGTTGAGATGTCCACAATCAGATCAGGTAAGATATGATGCCTTAACTACTCTTTTTTTTCTTTTCTGTTTCTGAATTTGTAACACTCTTTGATCTTTCTACTCTTTAATATTCGGATTGTTTCATTTATTTACTATGCATACTGCTGTTTTGTGTTGCATATCCTTTTTTTTGTTAATTCTCTTTTTTCATGGGATGATACGATGGGTTTTCTGTCATCTTTCTTTTGCAACGAAAGGAAATCAGAAGGTTTGGGTTAGATTAAAATAAACTTTCTTTTAGAGAGGTTTATTATCTTTGTTTCATGAAAAGGATTTTATTGTGTATAAAACGAAAAATAAGTTGATATTATATCTATCTTCTAAACAAGTCTAAATTATTATTGCTTTTGCAGAAAAGCGAAGACATAAACTAAGACCCAACCATCCAGCTTATCTTCCTTTCTTGGGCTTCCTTCGGTCCGTTTGTTTCAAGGAGAAAATATGCAAAGTAAGAGGACTAATCAAACGTGCATGAGGTTTGGAGTTTGCTGTCAATTACCATCCCTGAATCATTATGTAACAAGGAAAGATTAAGAAATCTCGTTTTAAAGTTTTGATATGAAATGCAAATACCTGAAAGGTGGAATTTTTTTTTTTTTTTTTGGTTTGTCCATATATGACCTAGGTCTAACTTTCCCCAGTGCCACTGCAAATGTCAACTTTCATGTTTTGTATGTGTACTGTAAAACTCTCCTTTTGGCTCCTACCTTCATGTTTGGTAACTTTGATCAAATTAACCTTGGATAAATTAAGAGATATACTGATCTGACCAATGACTAATGGGACTGCCAGTTCCACCTGGCTCACTACCTTTAATACACAAGCTCATGAAATCTGGTGGATATTGTAGCAGATATTTTTTAAGTTTGATCATTGACTGATAGTACCATGGTTCTGGAAATAAATAGAAGTCAGGGAAAACCAGTGTTGGTTTTATTGTTTCGCAGATGTGCAAAATTGCAGTATCAATCTGATTTATCTCTTTTCACGTAGCAAGCTTAGTAGGCTTAGTTTTTTTTTTGGAAATGGTACAGCAGGGGAAGCCCCCACTGTAAGCTTTTATATTAATATATATATAAAAAAAAAGAAGCTGTACAAGGCACACAACTGCACGAGCCAACAAAGAACAACAGAATCTAGAAGCCTGAGAGAGGCAATGCAACTAGGCTAGGGAATCTATACAGAATAGGAAAGCAGGACGCTTAGCATCACACTTAGTAGGCTTAGTAATTCTGCATTCATTTGATTCTTATTAGGTAGTTACATTCTTACCAAGTATGTTGACTACTTGACTTTGTTGTGAATGGAACATAAACATTTGGCTGCATGTTTGCTCATGAAGTGCTGTCATGCTAACCCAGAAATTAGGAGGATACTAACCTATTAGCTCAATCCTTTGATCAGCCTGCCATGGGTGTATCTGACACTTGATTCGTCACTGTCTGTGAAACGTGATTTCATATATTCTTGTTGAAATAGATACTGTTGGCAACTTGGCATTTGTTGCTAGACCCTTATTACAGGATGCTCTAACCACAAATGTATATAATCATCAATGTTGGTGTATGCATATGTAAGCAAAAGAAAATCCATTTGGAAGTGTTTGCATGTCTAGCCTTGAAACACCTTACATATGCACCTCAATTGGAGCTCCTTGCTTATCTGAAAATAAACCTGCACGTGAACACCATGTATGCCATTATGTAATTCTTAGGCTTTGTTGGCTCTCGGAAGTAGCATTATGTTATTCCTACTCATCCTGATATCCTCTATATGTAACAATACTGAAGCAGTAAAAATGTTATGTTTAATATGAAGCAATGGTTACTAAAACTGTATTCATCACATAATTTTTTTATGCAAAATGTAATGTCATTTTAGTACCTGGCATGGTGGAGCCTGCAAAATTATAAATTATAAATTATTGTAAACAGACATTGTAGCATATCGTGTTCCCATGTTGCCACTTGCCACAGTATAGCAAATCAACTACAAGATGATCCAGCTACGCTGTTCTCAAATGCCTCTGGAAAGATTGAGTTGGATGTGCATATTTCTTGTTTCCTTTCATTTCTACATAGTGTTCTATGGATGTAATTTAGGGAATTTTCTCTTTAAAGAGAAATTTTCGGTCAAAAACTTTTTTTCTCTTTAAAGATAGACTGTAACTGTATTGGAAGGGAAGATAAGTGCAGATAAAGTACAGCAAGCTCCGCTTGCATTGCTGTGGCTTTTCAAAAGCATTTGTTTCCTGATTTTGGATGCAGTAACAGTGATAGCATTATTTTTGGAGGCCAAACAGCAATATCCTATTGTAGTGGTCAAGATTCCACTATAACCAGTTAGCTATTACAGCATAGCACATGAACCATGTAATGACCATGCTTCTATTTGATGTGAAAAGTTTCTAGAGACCATGATCGTGATAAAAAGCCATACCCCACTGTTGATGCAAAATTCTTATCTGCAAACACACCGGGCTAATACCCAAATTCGATATCCAAAGCGTGTCAGTCGATTTGACCTGTTAATCGACAAGGATGATAACTTGAATAAAATCCGAACGAGATGACAGCGGTACGCCCGGACGTCTAGGCTCAGAATGTATTCGATAACTGTTGAACAGATTAGACGAGACGACAGCGATACGCCCGGAAGTCAAAGCCTGAATCGTGCTTGGTAGACGCGGAACCTACAAGGTCGCCGGAGATCAAGTTGATGCAGCCCGTCGATTCTTGAAAGAACTCGTTGAAAAAGAAAATACTTGACGAAGTCGTCGAAAAGTAAAGTACTGGTAGAAGTAAATTGCGATAAAAAGTAGATTTGTTTATTGATGCTTGGATCCCTATTACAATGCCCTTCGGCATATATTTATACTCCGCTAATCGAAGAGTCCTAATTTAACGCGCAAAGCTCAAATATAGAAGAAATAAACTAATTCCGTATACGAACTCTATCTCTTTAAGGAAAAAAATAAAACTCGTATAGGAGTTGGACTTAAACTATAATACGAAAATCATAAGCTCCGTGTCGCCGATCCTCTGTCCGCTTCCGTCATGATGAAGTTATCTCTTCATCGGCACATCCCTGGCATCGACAACAACCTTCTAGTCTTCCTGTCTATCTTATCGGCAATAGCTTTTTCGTTTCATCGGCAACGATCCTTTAACAGCTTTTCAGCTTCGTCGGCAACGATCCCCTAGCTCTCTATCACTCTCATCGGCAACAGCTCTTTAGCTTCATCAACAATGTACGGAGAGTAGACGGCCGAGAGTATACTGTGCTCGAGGGTCGCCTATTTGCTCGAGGGAATTTCCGTCCTCGAGGGGTCAATGATTCGAAGGGTCGTATTCAAGGATTGGCTCAAGTGCATCAGTGACACGTCCTCAGCCCAATCGGCAATAATCCAGATCAACCTGTCCTTCATCGGCAACTACTCATCGACAACATTAGAAGCAATATCGAAGAAAAAACCATCCTCCTTGCCGATTAGTCCAGTCTCCGATCCTTATTGACACGTGCCGAAAAACGGTGTCAACACATGCCCCCCAATTTTGGAGTATAAAATACTTTATGCACCGAAATTTTTGCCAGGTCATAATTACCCAAGCCGCTTGAACTTCTCCTCGAAGGTTGCGCGCGCTGTAGTAAAAATCCTATACCAACGGGCCCATATAATGTTTCTTCCGCCGCGGCCCATTTTTCGTCTGCGATTCAACCCTAGTTTTTCTCTTTCCGGCGGCGACATCAGCAGGCGATCCCCCGACGAACTCAACTGGTGACGTTCTCGGCGACAGTTCTTAACCTCCATTAGCGTTCTTCGCTTTCTCTGTCTTCATTCACGGCCATGGCGGTTTCCTTCGACGTCCCCAAGGTTAATCTTCTTCTTTACCCGTCCTTTGATATTTCTTTTCTCCTTTTCCGCGCAGTTCATGACTCCTTCCTATCTCAATCTTTAACCTCAGGAACTTTACAATAAGCTTCTCATCCCAACGCATCAAAATCAATTCATTTGCCTAGGCCCAATGGGGAATCCAGACCCAATCGACATTATAAACGCAGAAACCAATCGAATCCCCTTTAGAGCTCAGAATTTTGATTTGGGATTCTGGACTGATACCTTTCGATCCTGGCCGAAAACCACTAAGAGATGGAAAGACTGGTATTTGAGGGTCACCAGGCCAATGGAGCTGTATTGGGCAGAACGTAGATTAGAACAGTGCATTAGACTATCTATTGCCGATATGGAGAGGAATGAGTCAATGTTAATCGCCGCATCCTACTTCTGGTCCGATACTATGAATGCCTTCATCTTCAGACATGGACCAGCTTCTCCAACCCTTGCCAATGTGTATATGCTTACTGGCTTGAATATCTCGTCTGCCGACGACAACACTCTGTTCCAGAGAAAACCTGAGCATCGGCTGACTATCAGGAATATCGGCGGCTGGACTGGTTATATCAGCGAGTATCAGAAATCCGAATTGGTCAATCACAGGGAGCACTCAGTTTTCTTGAACATGTGGCTTGAGAAATTCATCTTTTGCGGCAGAACAGTTGGACCGACCAATATGCACCTTCCTGCAGCAGAGATGTTGGCTAACGATGTCAGACTCCCACTTGGCCGATATCTCCTTGGCTCAGTTTATCTTCTCCTTTACCAAGTGTCAGAAAGGCTGCTACAAGGCAAGTCCATTGGCAATCTGGGAGGTCCTTGGTGGTTCATCAATATGTGGCTGAATGCCCATATGCACAAGTATTTTCACATTGATCTGTTCGCCCAGTGGTTCCCTTGGAATCTTCCTGAAGACTATCAACTCGGGGAAGAAGAATCGGCAACACGCCCCCCTCTCAACTTTGGAGAAGCACTGGCAGTATTACCAGGGACGGAAGCAAACAGGGCTCAGATCGGTAATCTCTTCCACAGACTCTACATAGGCATCCCTTCTGAGCTTCGGGCCTAGGTCCCTTATGTTGATGAAGAAGCAAGATTCCCTCTTTTCTTCAATTTTACCGACGAGGCCTTGAATAAAGATGCCGATATTCTTAGTGCAATAATCACCCCTCGCACTATCCCGGTCAACATATTTGGAAGTGGGAAGAACATCAATCCCACATACGAATTTTATTATCCATCGGCAGTAGCCAGACAATTAGCTTTTGGACAACTGCCCATCAACCTCTGCTTTGCCGATGTGATTAAACCAAGAGAAATTATCACTAGTAGCATGGATTGGTGCAAGATAGTAACTCTTCCTCCTGATGCCGATACCTCTAATGTTGACCTGACTGATTGGGTACTGGCTTCCTTCGTCACTGAATCTTTCAAATTATGGTGGCAAGAATGGAAAGAGCAACTATTCTTCGCATCTCCTCACTTTTATTGGATCTCATCGACCCTGATCATGCCATACCTGCCGATGCAGTAAGTTTGACCATCTGCACTTCTCCTAATTTTCTTTTTCAATCTATCAGCAACTAACTCCTTTTCAACAGGTTGATGATCCGACTCCAACATTGAGCAAGAGTGGCAAAATTATAAGGCTACAGCCGATATCTCCAATATCCACAATCGGCTACAGAGCTCCTTCATTAGATGCTCTGACGTGCCGCGGTTGTTTCAAGAAGAGTTCCAAACAAAAATCGACCAGAAGTATGGCGGCTCCATTGGACACAGCCGCTCCTTCAGCATAGACATTCCAGGTGACCATCCTATTTTCTTTTGTAGATACCGATTGCTGTGATTTACCGATTTCAAATTTCAGGGCGCAAGTTCTACACCAATCGAATCTTCATCAGTAACTCGTCCTTCGTCTCCACCCGCAGCACCTTCTTCACCACACTTCGTCGTTCTTGACGATTCTCCAGAGGTACTGTCAATTTGATCTCTGATCATCACATCGGCATTTTTGCTTATCTGCTCCTCTCACAGCTCCAAATAGTTGCATCGGCAACCGTCCCAAGTGCACCGATTCCTCAGCCATCTATTGCCGATGCCCCCCAGCCATCCGATGTCGACACTTCTTACAAGCGCAAGGCTTCATCGGGTGAAGAATCACAATCAAAGTGGGCGAGACTTACACAAACTCCAATTTCACCATCAGCATCCTCGCTTCGCCCGATATCGCCTGATGTACCTGTGCAGACTTCTCCATCGGCAACTGCTCTTCCATCGGCAATTGTACCCGTACAAGGATCTTCATCGGCACCGGTATCACGGCAGCAGCCGATCGAGGTAACAACACAGGAAACGCCATCGGCAATTGTACCCGAGGTTGCTTCTTCAAGCCAAAGGCGAGAGATTGCCTTGAACAAGTAAGTTAACTCCCTTAGCTAATCTTTGACACTTAAATGCTTCAGCTAACGACTTCTTCCTTTCCAGGAGCAAGATTCCCTCGACAGTTTATTCTCTTTCTCTATTATCGGAGATATTCCTGATGATGATGAAAACAAAGAAAGCTCTGCTCCAGCCCTTGAGGCTTTATCATCTGAAACCAAATCCGGGCTGGAGACGTTATTATCCTTGCTGCAACAGGAGACCTCTTTGCTGATCCAGGACTCTGATTCCGCAAGAGCAACCTTCAAAGAAATTCGAGGCCATATTCCTGCCGATGTTGAGGAAGCACTCTTCCAAGCTGCACATCTGGAGAGTCAGCAGTTGCAGTACCAGAGGGCTGCCCAGCGAATTGCCGATATAGCCACTCAGGCAAAACTCCAGGAGGACATGATGAAGCACAAGCAATTTGCCGATGAGAAACACAAAGACATCGGTAAACTAGAAGCCTCCCGTGCAGATCTGGAAGAAACGATTGCTCAACTATCGGCAAAAAGAGAATCCCTGCTAGCGGAGCTGAGACAAATCGAAGAAGCCTTGGACGCAGCAAATCAGGAGAAGGCCCAAATGCCCGAAGCTATCAAAACTCTCCAGCAAGAAAGGGATAACCAAGCACTCAAGACTCTGGCCCTCAAGAAGAAGATCAAGCCAGTGGAAGGCAATGCCGATGAAGATGCAAGGATGCTAGAGGAAGCCGATCAGGTTCGCCTTCGTGCGATATCAGCCATCTGTTCATTGTTGAGTCTGTAAACTTTCTCCTTCATTGGCAAAGTAATACATCGGAAACTTGTAAAATCTTCACATTAACATAGTGCCGATACACTATTTTTGAACAAGTACTTTATCTATTTTCTTCACGCATCCATCCAAATGCTAGGATAGTACTTCTTCAAATATTTACCGTTCAATGCTTTTGGAAATATTTCTCCTTCAAGAGTTTCTAGGATATAAGCATTACCAGGAACGGACCGATTTACTCGATAAGGACCTTCCCAAGTAGGAGACCACTTGCCGAATTTTGCGCTCTTAGTCCCAATCGGTAAAATCAGTTTTTAGACTAGATCGCCATTAACAAATTCCTTCACCTTTACCTTCTTGTCATACCACCTAGCAACTCTTTTCTTATTCTCCTCAATGCTAACTAAAGCCTTCAGCCAATGACTCGCCAGATCTTCCAACTCATCTTTCATGAGTGTACTGTAATCATCAGCCAACAACTGATCTTGATGAAATATCCGCCTCAAACCAGTCTTGATCTCCCAAGGCAAAACTGCATCATGTCCATATACCAACTGATAAGGCGATACTTTAGTAGCACCATGGCATGCCATCCGATATGACCATACAGCTTCGTTCAAAATCGTGTGCCACTTTCTGGGATTTTCCTTAATCCTGTGCTTAATGAGTTTAATAATCCCTTTGTTAGAAGCTTCGGCCTGACCATTGGCTTGAGCATAATAAGGCGAGGAATTCAAGACCTTGATCCCCATCTCATCAGCAAACTTCTCAAACTCTCCTGACGTGAACATGGTTCCCTGATCGGTCGTAATAGTCTGAGGAATACCGAACCGATACACAATATGCTCCTTTACAAAATCAATCATGTTTGCCGATGTCACATTCTTCAGAGGAATTGCTTCGACCCACTTTGTAAAGTAATCGGTAGCGACAAGTATGAATTTATGCCCCTTGCTTGACGGTGGATATATCTGACCGATGAGATCAATAGCCCATCCTCGAAATGGCCACCGTTTAATGATGGGATTCATTGCCGATGCAGGCGCTCTTTGAACGTTGCTGAACTTCTGACACTCCTGACACCCTCTAAAATACTTGAAACAATCTTCAAGTATCGTCGGCCAGTAATATCCGTTCCGCCTTATCATCCACTTCATCTTGAAAGCCGATTGATGCGCCCCACATACTCCTTCATGAATTTCGCCCATTAAACTTTTTGATTCTTCTTTGCCAAGATACCTGAGCAAAACTCCATCCATCGTCTGATAATATAACTCATCGTCAAGGAACACATACTTAGTAGCTTGAAACCTTATCCGCCTCTCGACTTTCCTAGATGGATCCTTCAGGTAATCGACAATCTCCTTCCTCTAGTCATCGGCATCAGTTGCCGATGTCAACACTTCGTGGATTGGTTGATACCTTGAGGCATGCTGTGCTAACCGATTGGCTTCTTCATTATGCAATCTGGAGATATGCTCAAGACAGAAATCTCTGAACTCCTTTAATAATTGTCGACATCTCTCATAATATGAGATTAAAACCTCACTTCGACATTCATATGCCCCAGCTAATTGATTAATAATCAGCATCGAATCACCGAAGATTTCAACAACATCGGCACGGACTTCCCTGAGTAGCTCCAAACCTTTCAACACAGCCCGATACTTAGCCTGATTGTTTGTCGATGTGGTAGCAATCGGCAATGAGAATTCATATTTCTTCCCCTGAGGTGAAATCAACACAATGCCGATGCCTGCTCCTTCCTCACACGTAGAACCATCAAAGAAGAGTGTCCACGGAGCAATCTCCACAAAACTCACCACGCCGCAGTGCTAAGTAACAAAATCGGCCATCACTTGCCCCTTGATTGCTTTAGCTGATTCATAGCGCAGATCAATGCTAGAATCCATTTGCCGATTCTTCCATTTAGAATTGGCATTGACAGCATATATTTGACCACATCGTCTTTGCATATAACAGTGCATTCGGCCGTTAACAGATAATGCCTTAATTTAACACAGGAGAAATATAAGCATAAACATAACTTTTCAATGGCAGAATACCTGGTCTCAGCATCTACCAACCTTCTACTCAGGTAATAGATTACACATTCTTTCCCTTTAAACTCTTGGATTAGAGCTGACCCAATGACTTCATCTTCACCCGTCAGATACAACCTGAAGGGCTCCCCGTGTTGGGGTGGAACTAGCACTGGAGGATTCACCAAATACTTCTTAATTTCTTCTAAAGCCAACTGCTGTTCTTCTCCCCACACGAATTCCTAATCGGCCTTCAGCTTCAATAATGGACTGAAAGCTTTGATTCTTCCTGATAAATTAGATATGAATCTTCGAATAAAATTAATCTTGCCGATCAGAGACTATAGTTCAGTCTTATCGATAGGAGCAATCACTTTATTGATGGAATCAATGGATTTCCTGCTAATTTCAATACCCCTCTGATGCACCATAAAGCCTAAGAATTGTCCTGCCGATACACCAAATGCACACTTGTTGGGATTCATTTTCAACCCATGTTTCCTTGTGCACTCCAATATCTTCTGCAAGTCAACTAGATGATTTCCGAAGTCTCCAGACTTAACCACCACATCATCTATATAAATTTCAACCAATGTGCCGATGTACTCATGAAAAATGTAATTCATTGCTCTCTGATAAGTAGCACCGGCATTCTTTGAACCAAAAGTCATGACTATCCATTCAAATAACCCCACATGACCTAGACATCTGAAGGCAGTCTTGGAGATATCTTCTTCGGCCATAAAGATTTGATTATATCCGGCGTTCCCATCCATGAAGCTAATAATCCGATGTCCAGCAGCAGCATCAATTAATAAATCGGCAACGGGCATCGGGTAGCCATCCATCGGTGTAGCTTTGCTAAGATTCCTGAAATCAATACAGACATGAAGTTTCCCATTCTTCTTGTAGATAGGAACCACATTAGAAATCCATTCAGCATATCGGCATTGTCGGATGAACTTTGCTTCAATTAACCTTGTTATTTCGGCCTTAATATCAGGCAGCACTTTAGGATTGCATCGGCGTGCGGGCTGCTGATGCGGCCGATATCCTTGCTTGATAGGTAGCCGATGTTCAATGATAGATCGTTCTAACCCAGGCATCTCTGTATAATCCCAAGCAAAACAATCCTTATATTCTTTTAATAAAGCAATCAATTGTTCTCTGCTTTGGAGATCTAACTTAGCACTAACAAAAGTTGGCCTTGGTCTATCACCATTACCGATATCTACTTCAACTAAATCATCTGCCGATGTAAACTCATGGCCTAGTTTTCCATCATCGGCAAACCTATCCATTTACAACTTATCTTCAGAACCGACTGCTTGGATCGATGGCAGCTCATAATCGGCAATCCTGAGGAACTCCGAATCCCATGCTTCTCCCGATATACACTTGGACCGTTCGTAAGTTTCTGATTCTGCCGATGCAATTATATAAGATGAATCACCAGCAACCACCTCAACTTTATCTTCAACCCACTGCACGAGGCATTGGTGCATTGTAGAAGGAACACAGCAATTGGCATGAATCCAATCCCTTTCTAATAGTAAATTGTAAGCACCTTTACCACCGATGACAAAGAACATGGTCGGCAATGTTTTACTGCCGATGGTCAACTCAGTGCATAGCGCTCCTTTGACCGGTGATATGTTCCCTTCAAAGTCCTTGAGCTTCATGTCCGTCTTGGCTAGATCTTGATCTCCTTTTCTGAGCCTCCGAAACACGGCATATGGCATGATGTTAATCGCAGCCCCTCCATCTATGAGTATTTTTGACACTGGCTGCCCATCAACTTTGCCTTAGACGAATAAAGCTTTGAGATGCTGTCTCTCATCGTAGGTAGGCTTCTCAAAGACGGCCATCATTGGATCCAAGATCCGCTGAGTCACTTGTTCTGAAAGAACTCTCTCTTCCTCCTCATCGGCAAGTGCCCGAAATTCCATCGGCAACATGAAAACCATGTTGATATCTGCCGATAGACTTCCATCTTTACGCTTCGGCTGCCACACTTGAGACTTTGCCCCACGGGGGTTTTCTTTTTTGCGCTCCTGTTGCATCTTCCTCTTGTGAGTTTTTGTTAGACCTTTAGGGCACCATTGAGGAAGCTTTGTTTTCCAAATGGGCTGATACAGTTTCGTACCTGAACCTGGGCAGTTTATATTGGAGTCTCTGCAAAGAATCGCCTCATCAGGAACTCTCGCATTGGCCATCTCCTCGAGCCCCTCTCGGTTCATCGGCAAACAGTCGTCATGCCTGCCCAGCCTTTCATGTACACTGGTTCTACCCCCCAGTTGATCATGTACCGATGCTCTTCCCCTGATCGGCTCATTGATGTATTTGCCCTGATCACCATAATACGGTCTTCTTTTTGTTCGATCGGTTCGATCATAACCATTGCGCTCGGGGCAGTTATCAACAGTAGGCAATTTAATGCCTTCTTCCCAGCAGTAGATAAAGAAGGGGCATCTCCAATGATCTTCATGCCGACGCCATTCTTCCCAACGCAACTCCTTTTGCCGATGCCGATATCGATCACCTGACACTCTGTATGGAGCGAGTCTAGGAGGTTTTCTGGAATTGCTGCTTTCTTCAACTATTTCCTTCCCCTTCAAGTCATCGGTAGTTACTTGATGTCTAGGATCTACCGATGCTCTCCTCTTAGCGCCTGCCGATGTCAACACTTTGGTTTTGCTTACTGCATCCACCATGTTTGTAGGGAAAGGATGCTGATCAATCTTCATCGGCCTTTGAGCTTTAGAGTTATCGAATTTGATTCTCCCAGATTCAATTGCCGATTGCAACTGCTACCTGAAAACTTTACAGTCATTGGTACTATACGAAGTTGCATTATGAAACTTGCAGTACCTCATCTTCTTCAGCTCATCTGCCGATGGAATCACATGATTGGGTGACAGCTTGATTTAGCCCTCTTGAAGCAGCAGATCAAATATTTTATCGGCCTTCGTGATATCAAATGTGAACTTCTCTGGCTCCTTTTGACCAAAAGGACAAGATATTGGCTTCTTACCCTTCACCCACTCGACTAGGCCGATAGTTGGTTCCTCATCTGAGTCTGATTCTCTTGCTTCTTTCACAAAGGACACCTTTTTATTCCAGCTCTTCCTAGGTTCTGGAGCTCGAGCACCTTGATCAGAGATCCTCTGCACAATATGGCTAAGACTTTTAAACTCCTGAGAATCGTACTTGTCCCTGAGATGCGGCAATAGACCCTGGAAAGCCAAACCAGTTAAGTAGCGATCATCAAGCACTCGGCTGTAGCACCTGTTCTTCATGTCTCATACCCTTTGTACAAAACTCTCCACCGATTCGTCGCTTCGCTGTCTTAATTTCATCAAATCGGTAAGCTTCTTTCATGGACACCAGAAAAGAAGTACTTATGGAATTGTCTTTCTAGATTGGCCCAAGTAAGAATAGAGTTCGGTGGCAATGAGATAAACCATGTGAATGCCAATCTAGACAAAGAAGACGAGAATAAACGGACCCTCAGCTCATCCCTGTTAGCAGCTTCTCCACACTGGATGACGAATCGGTTGATGTGCTCCATCGTCGACGTATCATCCTGCCTAGAAAACTTAGTGAAATCTGGCACCTTGTACCGATTTAGGAAAGGAATTGAGTCATAAGCTGGAGGGTATGGAGTCCGATAAGAGTAAGTATTAATCTTGGGCTAAATCCCAAATTGCTCTTTCTTCACTTCTGTGATTTTATCAGTTAAATGTGCATCTTGATCTTGCCCATGCACTGGCTGAATCTCCACTGGAGGCGCTGGCTGATATGCTTCTACATATCCTTGTGGTACTTGGCTTGGAAGAATCGGCATATTCACAGCACCATTCTGTGGAGCAAAGCTCATCGGCTGTTTTGCCGATGTTTGATCCTGGAAAGCTGCCTTCGGACTATACTGCTGAGTCCCCATCGCCTAGTAACCTGGCTGAATAGCAGATTGCTGAACTGGTGCTTGCCCTGACCAATTGAGATTATAACTCATCGGTACCTGACTTGCCGATGGCTGATAGCTTGCGGACAATTGATGCTCTTGTATGGGTGGATGATAGCCAGCATAATTGCCCTGAATTGCAGATAACCCAGATTGAGATACGAATGGCACTATGGGCTGTCCTGTAGTGGAAACTCTCTGTTGAACTGGTGGAGGACTAGTCAATGGATTCGCATAAGATATCTGTTGCAAAGGCGCATGGAATCCCATTGATAATGGCTATATAGCAGGAGGTGTAGTAGAGTAATGTGACACTTGAGTCATTGGCCGAATTGGAGTAGCCAATGTCATTGGACCCTTCCCTGCTACATCATGCACTTGAGGCAGTCCAGAGTTGGCAGTAGATGGACCTGGAGGCATCCCGTATCCCCACCAATTAGCAGCAATCTGATTATGTTCGACTGAAGAGCCTGACATTGCTGATGCCGATAGATCTGTGCTCAACTGAGTACTAGACCTCTCCTAAGACGTTAGATCTGATCCTATCAGTGTGGCTTCAATGATAGATGGTCCTGATATAACTGGAGGAGTAGGCGCTTCCATACTCTCAACGGCTGGAGTTGCTGATGGAGTACTGACAGATGCCGATCCCGGCTGATGATATGCCGGCCCGACATAACCTGGTGCTTGTCCTTCTCTTAATGTTTGCACAACAACATTGTAAATAGTATTGGACAGCACAGTGGAGTGGTTGATCAAAGCCTGATTCAATGCAGAATTAACCATCTCTTGTAATTTACCAGGGTTAGAATCAAAGGTTACCTACTGAGGCAACGACAGATCTTGCTTCTGGATGACTTCTCTGCCCCTATTCATGCTGAAAGACTTCAAGCAAAGCTGTCTGTAGTCCTCTATGGCTTTTTTCATGGCAAGCTTCTGATCTTCCTTGAGATCTGACTCTGATATCTCGATGATGTTCTCTGGATTGATATCAGCAGGATTCTTCATAATAAATCTGTTGACTTTGTCCCACCGAGCGTGCCAAAAGATGTGTTGATGCAAAATTCTTATCTGCAAACACACCGGGCTAATACCCAAATTCGATATCCAAAGCGTGCCAGTCGATTTGACCTGTTAATCGACAAGGATGATAACTTGAATAAAATCCAAACGAGACGACAGCAGTACGCCCGGACGTCAAGGCTTAGAATGTATTCGATAACTGTTGAACAGATCAGACGAGACGGCAGCGATACGTCCGGAAGTCAAAGCCTGAATCATGCTCGGTAGACGCGGAACCTGCAAGGTCGCCGGAGAACAAGTTGATGCAGCCCGTCAATTCTTGAAAGAACTCGTTGAAAAAGAAAATACTTGACGAAGTCGTCGAAAAGTAAAGTACCGGTAGAAGTAAATTGCGATAAAAAGTAGATTTATTTATTGATGCTTGGATCCCTATTACAATGCCCTTCGGCATATATTTATACTCCGCTAATTGAAGAGTCCTAATTTAACACGCAAAGATCAAATATAGAAGAAATAAACTAATTTCTTATACGAACTCTATCTCTTTAAAGAAAGAAATAAAACTCGTATAGGAATTGGACTTAAACTATAATAAGAAAATCATAAGCTCCGTGTCGCCGATCCTCTGTCCGCTTCCGTCATGATGAAGTTATCTCTTCATTGGCACATCCCTGGCATCAACAACCTTCTAGTCTTCCTGCCTATCCTATCGGCAATAGCTTTTTCGTTTCATCGGCAACGATCCTTTAACAGCTTTTCAGCTTCGTCGGCAACGATCCCCTAGCTCTCTATCACTCTCATCGGCAATAGCTCTTTAGCTTCATCAACAATGTACGGAGAGTAGACGGCCGAGAGTATACTGTGCTCGAGGGTCGCCTATTTGCTCAAGAGAATTTTCGTTCTCGAGGGGTCAATGATTCGAAGGGTCGTATTCAAGGATTGGCTCAAGTGCATCAGTGACACGTCCTCAGCCCAATCGGCAATAATCCAGATCAACCTGTCCTTCATCGGCAACTACTCATCGACAACATCAGAAGCAATATCGAAGAAAAAACCATCCTCCTTGCCGATTAGTCCAGTCTCCGATCCTTATTGACACGTGCCAAAAAACGGTGTCAACACCCACACTTGCACCTGGAGGAAGATTTGGGGCAGGACCAAAATCTGTTCTCCATATGACACATCCCACCAGAATGGGAGGTCTTATCAGCCTCCATCTATGTGGCCTCCTTCAGCTAAAGCTTATGACATTTGAAATGACCGTTTGGTTATTCTTAACTTCATTTCATATGAATAGTGATTTGAAATTTTATATTAGGCATCCTATTGGAGTTAAGAACTTCTCGGTACTTGCATACCAATTATTTCCATAGTTGTGTATCTATGTAGTCTGTCAACAAATTCTTTGTGCACATCAACTAAACAATCATTGCATCGCCACTCATGCTATAGTGCTGTGACTATTCTTAGAGTTGACCTAGTAGAAGAAAAGGAAAATCTAGGAGAACTGCGTGATATCCTATCCCTCCCACTTGTTTTCATTATCTTACATGAGTGATTCATTGATGTGTTGCTTGACAAAGAGGCATTGGCTTATGAAATACTTGTTTCTCTTTGTATGCAGTGAATTGTCAATGGTTTAATGTGTGATTGCTTTGGTATCTTGAAATTGATGAAGGCTGCATGTAAAAGGAAGTCGTAAGAATTGTTGTGTACACAAGCAATTTGGCTCATGTCAATGGACAATAGATCTATGGTGCCCTTTGACTTTATCTTGTCGGTTGGCTAAGGCCACTTCAAGTCGTCGGGGCATATGGCTATGTCAACATGGCACACAATTCTTGAGTGGGCTACTGTAGTGATTCACGAGAAGCCATGGCCACAAATAGGAGCAGGGACTGCTGCGATTGGTGTAAGGACACACGATTGATTTTACCAACCAATTGCCAACTGAAAACAGCGTCCTGGGTCAATAGCAGGAAACTTGTGCCCAATAGTTGCTCGAAACAAAACTGATCCTTGTGGGGCTCACACTTGGTGTAGGCTGCATTATTCAAAGGCGGTATCATATCATTTCTTCCTCCCCCACCAAAAATCTTGGGAGATGTCACTCCTGATTGTGGAAGCTCATCATACGAGCCAGTGCGGTGGGCTTTGTAGGGACAAAGTCTTTTCAAGGGATGCTTTTGCGTTTAATTGCAACAATCATTCGGTGAGCTTCCTTCGCAATGACCTTTGTTTCTCGAAACCTGGATGTAAATGAACTAAGTGCATGGAAAATCTTGGCAGATGTCACTTCTGATTTTGGAAGCTCATCATATGAGAGCCAGTGTGGTGGACACAAGTCTTTTCAAGGATGCTTTTGCATTTAATTGCGACTGTAATTCGCTGAGCTTCCTTTGCAATGATCTTTCTTTCTCCAAATCTGGATGTAAATGAACTAACTGCATGGGTTGCTTACCTTTGCATATGTGTCCATGCAACACATTACTGTGATTAGGGAATGATGGGGGATTTCTAGGATCTGGCAAATATTTTGCATGTTTATTCTTTTTCTCGAATTTTTGCATGTTTATTCTCTCCCCAGAACCTGGACCCGTACATGGAGTGGTAGTGGTAGGTCCTTTCCCTTAGTTGCGGTGTGGTCAACTGCAAGTTGAGCATGTGTCCGTCCTGGTGTAACAGCAGCACAGGGCATATGGGATGGGAGTATCATTTTAACGATATCAGTGGAACCGAACAGGTACAAGCGATATATCCAACTTGCTGATGTCTCCTTGAAAAGAAATATAGATGAATCGTCAATCGTGACCGCTATTGTCCTTCAATTGCTTGCGATTTCCAGCTTTGGTGTTGCTCATGTGCTGTGCTCACAATCTATTGGGATTCTCATTGTCAGAACGTACACTAAAATGCATTGTGGATTTGGTGCTAGCTGCATTGATCCAATTCCTTGGTGCATAACAAGGAGAATTCCTGGCTGCATTGCGGTTGTGCAGTGCACGCCCAAAATTCAGTAAAGCTGCTGCGCTTGTATGCGCACGAGCTTACTTTTGTTAGGTTGTGGCAGCTAGCCGTGGATGCAGCACTAGCACCTGTGTACTACATGGATCATTGTATGTGTGTTGGTCTCCTCTTCTCCTGCTGCATGTGTTTACTGAATGAGGTCTATAAAACCCAAGAGGGAAGCAATATGCTCATTTCACCTGGGCCTGCCTACCTGTCAGCTGTCACCACATAATAGCACAAACAGACCACAGGCATGTATCAGCAACACCATCACTGGGCCAATTCCTCTTGTTATTGCGTCGATGGTGAGCTCAAAGCTGGTGATGCCATCCTTTCCTCTCGGCCAGACGCCTTGCTTGCCAATGGAGGCGCATTCCTGCCTTCTCCGTCGTCGCTGCCGCCACCACCGCTGTCGAGCTACATGTCTCACTATTCGCAGCCCCCGCCTGCCATTGTTCCTCCACCCATGGCTAGTCAGCTGTACGCCAACGTTTCCCCGACGTTTCGCCGGGCTTTGAGCACGGGTGACCTCATCATCCGGGCCGACCGGGAGGAGGAGCAGAGGGTGGGGACGGCGGCGGCAACAAGGTACAGCGCGGAGGAGCGGCGGGAGCGCATCGACAAGTACCGGAGCAAGCGCAACCAACGCAACTTCCAAAAGAAGATCACGGTCTGTCAGCCTTCTGCAACATATATATCCATGCATATTGGTTTGGTTTGGTTGGTTTCAGCTAGCTCTAGCTGCTTCCTCTCTAATATAGTACGCAAATGAATGGCGGCGCATGCAGTACGCGTGCAGGAAGACGCTAGCAGACAGTCGTCCCAGGGTGAAGGGCCGCTTCGCGCGCAATGGCGGCGACTACACAGAGTCGGAGGCGGATGGAGTTGCAGACCACCATGTCCATACCATAGCAGCAGCACTTCAGTCAGAGTCAGAGTCGCCGACGGCAACAGCAGCAGCGCCGGAGTGGTGGCCGGGAGTGCAGGAGGAGGGCATCAATCTAGCAGAGCTCTGTGCCGACGACGACGAGATGCTGGCGGCCTACCTTGGAGTCTCCTCCATCAGTATAGCTGATCATCACTCAGCTGCCAGCCGTAGATATATATAGATAGATGCATGAGTAGTGTGTATCTATCATGAGTCTGATGCACACAAGACAACCCAACATTTGTGTACCAGTCTTCTACATACATGATTAAACATAACAGTGCCTGCATCTGCAGTTTATTTCCTTCTCAATGACTTTGTTCTTTTATCTTTCATTACATGGTTCATTTTTCATTTAACAAAATACGTATGTGACCTTTGTTGGTATGTAATGTGATCCGTGAATACACAAACCCAAGGAGTTATGTTTTTCGCTAGAATGATCTGTTACATCTCAATCTCCATGAGAGGAAAAGAGATTTTTTTTTTCTACAAGTTTTCATAAGACAAATAAGTGAGTATTTCACACAAACTAATAATTAGTATAGGTACATGAAATGAGATCATTTCACCGAATTTGAGAGATGGTCACCTCATCTAGATTTCCTTTTCTCAAACCAAACATCTATCTAATAGATTATGCATTTTTTTCATCAACTTTTAAGGTCCAACAGGGTGCATGGAAATAAGAAAAGAACCAGATTTTAATTCATGGAGGCATTGGAGGAAACACATTAAAAGAGATGGCAACAAGGCTGGCAACGTATCAGTGCTTGATTCACTGTGGATCTCACCAAACGGTGACATTTTCTTAGTATTATCATATTTTGGAGTGGATCAGTTCTACTCCGCTCCTCATGTATCGTTCACTAGCTAGTGCACAGCATGCTAATATCAGTCATCCCTTGGATGAATCTGAAGACGCATACATACACCTAACAGCTTGAACAAAATATGCATACAAACAGAGACCTTTACCATTAACTTCTCTCAACCTTCTTGATCAATATTACTTGACCACACCTAGCAGGCTCCAGAAAGCATTGATCTACCAACTGCAGATTTCAATGGTTCGGTTCCAAGACACCGCCGCTTGAAACTTTGTCTATACAGCAATGGTGTCCCTAGTTTATCGCAGCAAGAGGGGCTCTCTGTGTTTCGGGTGTCGTGGACCCTGCCAACTGCTGCTTCCCATTTCCATTTACAGCAAGCTTCGTCGGTGTTCTGCTGTCCCAGAATGCCTTCACGAGATCATCAAGGGGGGTTACCGACTCCCTGATCGATTGGCTGTCCGGAATGTTGATCTCACGCCTTCTAGGTGTTGAGCAAGTTGCTTCATCCACCTGACCCATAAAACACAGATTTCGATATTAGAAAACAAAGGAACCATCATGCATTCATGCTTCAGCAGATAAACAAACTACTATGTACATATATGCCCAGCAGACTAATATTGCTAACCTTATAATCATCTCCCAGAGATCTATTGGCATTCCCTGTTATTACTTTTGTCTTCTCATAGTGACCATGTTCCAGATCATGAAGTTCTGTTCTGGATGTCATTACCATGGACTTCACATTGTCGCAAATACCATGGTCCAATCTTAATGAATCTGACAAAGAAATCAGCAATTTGCTAGAAATTTTAGGAGACAGAAATGCATGTGCTGGGAAAAAAGAAAGATGTGGCACTGTGCGGAAATAGTACCATCAATAGAGCTAAGAAGGGATTTGCTTGAAATGTCATTATCTTCAAATCCAGCAGTGACAGCAGACGAAAATCTTGCATCCAGTTGGTTGCTCACCTCATTCCCAGCACTTCATTCAAAGGATGCACATATGTTTAGCTTACAACAAGTTCAAATTGCTTCTCTTCAAACTATTTATCCAACAAAACAAACTTCAGTTGTCAGTATGAATGAATTACCTTATGACTGAACCGATGGCTTCTGCATTGTTTCTTCCAAGCGCCAACACCAAATTTTGTGCAGTAACCCATTGTTCTGAACATGATTCTACCCTTCCCTTGCTGTACAATATATCATATGTGTTAGTTTCCATGTTATAAGATTCTCACGAAATCAACAATTTAACTGTTGAGATAGACAACTTACCACTGCTGCAAATTCCCTGACAAGAAGCATTGTTTCTGTTCAATAGATGATATATTTTCTTGGAATGCCTCTTCAGTTCTCTTCATGTAGGCTTCCCATTGCTCTTTCATAGAAGAGGTAAAATCATGAAGCTTGGTAGTTTCAGTTTGTAAATTGTTTGATCGCTCAGAAGAAGTCCTATTGAGGCTGCATATATCATCTTGAACCTGGTAAAATGACACAAACATGTCACTCAGTCAGCTCAGTAGTTAGTTTTCAGCTGTTGCACTAGATGTTTCTCTAAAGATATTTGACTAGGATGACCAAATTAAAGTATACACATATGCATTAGTTTATGACAACAAAGGGCCACACAGTAGTGACCTATTTATTAGGCATCCTCCAGATATTGAAGTGAATGAAATATACCATATTTTTCTTTCTAGCATTCGATTCTGCTAATAACCCTGCGACCTTCTCCATCAGGTACTTCTCTTCATCAGCAACAAAGGCCTGAATCCATTTCATGTCATCAGATAACAAATCATACAAATTGATCCTTACAGACTAATAGAAACTTACAGCTGCAGAAGATTACCTCAAACTTCTTCTGAAGCTGGAAGAGTTGCTTTTGATGTTCCATCTGTGATTCTTCCAAAATCTTTATGAGCTCCAATGCATGGGAATCTATAGTTTGGAAGAAGTTCATTGTAGTTGTTGAAACAGACTTTGTTCTCTCCAAATTTCTATAGAGCCCCTGTATGAATGCAACTTTTTCTTATACTGCTGTAATGAACAATATGAGCTTAATAAATAGGTAAAAATTTAGCATGTTGTAATAAATAATGAACCTCATGCTGCTGCTCAATAAATGTAGCAAAGTTCACATCTTGCTGAGAAAGCCCATTTTGTAGTGCAATGAGTATTTGGTCAGCATCAACCAACAGGCCCTTCATGCACTGCACACCAAAGAATTCTCAGTATGTGTTTACAAAAATAGGGAATAAAAATAAATATGATGAGTATAATATAAAAATTTCAAGATAATTAAGTACACTTACATCCTCAAGGCTAGATGTGTGTGTAATAACTTGTGAATTAAGGTTTTCAAAGCTCAACATAGATTTATGCTTGAGTTCCTTTGCAAAACCATGCAATTCTGCTATTCTAGAATTGAAGCTCTCTTTGAGCTTTCTTACATGCTCTTGAAGTCCTCCAGTAACCTATGAGAATGCAGCATTGTTAGACTCATACAGACAAAGAATAAACTGATAGCCACATGTTTGCTTTTTGGTGCACCTTGCCCTTTGAGGTGACAAAAGATTGCATCTCTTCTTCAAGTGATTTTAGTTGGCTCTCCTGTTGAGAGACCGAGGTTGAGACTGTTCTATGTAAGACACTAATATCTTGAGTCAGCTGGGAATGGAAATGTTGAATTGTACTTCTATTTGTATTTTCAATCTTTTCTTTCCTTTCTGAAAATTGATACCAAGAACAAATATAAATATTAAAATTGAGAAAGAAGAGGGAGGGAGAGAGAGAAATGGAGGCAGACCTAATTTTGAAAATAGCCCATACAGATCCCCTGCTGTATTCTCTAGCTCTGATTGGAGTCTTTGTGCTTCACCAACAAGAACTTTTTCTGAAGACATTTAAAAAAGAAAGGACATAAGAGACATGGTAAGCATAATAACCTCAGCCAAAAATCTGAACATTTTCTGCAAGTATGAAAATAACACAGTGCAGGTGTATCAAGGCAAAATGGAATAAAACAAACAGTATTTTAGTATTATTACTCACATGCATTCTGTACACAGCAAGCTAGAGGACCTTATCAAATGCTTAATTAAGCCTATGCAACACATTTCATTTTGCAAACTAATATAGAAATCAATGAAGTATTCAATATTCATTATGATAAGCTTTGCCTTGAAGGAGCAAATTCTAACCTGATTTAAGAAGATTTTCTATCAAATATTGCTTCTCCTTAATAGTGTTATTTGCCTTCATGTATTTTACTTCAAGATCCGCTAGGGTGCACTCTGTTTCCTTCATTCTTTTCTGCAAAAGGATGAGAAGTTGTAAATACAAACATCATTACTCAATTACTGTATATGACAGAAATATGACAAGTCAAGTCAAAGTATACCGCACATATACCTGTAATGTATGAAGTTGATCACCTAGATCTGCACTCAGAACTTTCTGAGAATCATAGAGTCCTTGAAGCTCTTCTAATTGCTGGTACAGTTACATATTCCAAATTATAGCATTATTTTTTTCAGCAAGATACAGACCCTCTAACTGAACTAAAGGCATACCTTATCTTTTGATTCCAGAATAAGCTCCAAACGATCCAGTTTCTCAGACATAGCCTGAAGAATTCCTATGTCATGCTATAGAAGAATATGCACAATCTAGTATGTCACAAGTGATGAAGGGGGTAAGTACCTTCTTTTCAGCTTCATCTGCTAAGTATTGTTCCCTCGGAATATAAACACCATTTTTCTCCCTTGCAGCATATAGTTCTGTTCAAAAAGCAGAACCAAATTTAGTAACTGTACTAGCTTGAAGTATGTGGTTGTTTAGAAAATTAAAACTGATGAACAAGAATATAAAGATAGTGATCACAAATTTTAGTCTGTATACAATGAGGAACTAAAATCTAGAAATACCTTGTCTAGACTATGCACTTAACAGATGTGCATACATGGTTTCTGTATTGTCCAAAGAACTGGAAGAATGTGGTAAACAATTTGATGACATAGATGAGTGAGTAATTGTTATAATATTAACAGTGTTCAGGTACATGGTGTCAAACAATTCTGACAATAAAGGAGATCAATAAAGCATTCAGCACATTTGGTGGATTCTGTAGTAAGATTCATCCAGTAGAAATCATGTTTCCTGGAATCAGCTAATATTCAACCCATCTTCATTTCACGAACACAAGATTAATACACATGTTTGGATGGGAAATGATCCGGTTGTATTTTTCTGAAGTTCTCAACAATAATTATAAGCAGTGTTGAATGTTTGTAAGAAGAAAAGGATACCTTGCTTGAGACGGTCCATTTCAAAGTACAAATCTTTGATGAGCGCAGATTTCATCATCTTCTGATTGACCTGGAAATCATGGGCCAGTTATTAAAATCAGTTATCCATGAGAAAATTTACATTGAAATTAATGGTAATTTGACAATAAAAAAAAGCAGAACCTCTGGCTTATTCTTGATGTGTTTTGCCCGATGTGCATAATCCAGGGTGCTGAGCGTCTCCTCAAGGCAGTGTACAGAAGGTGCGATGGTCGCTATGATGCAAGTCTTCGTCTTCCCTCCCAAAGAATCTCTTAACAATCTTGTTAACTTGCTATCTCTGCATGAATAGCAGCCAAATCTCAGACGCCTGTACAGCTTCAAGGAACAATCTGAACAGCTAGTGTTTGCTTGACCTGTATGGTATGTGTCCAGAGTGCTCAACAAGAGTATTAATGACACGCCCAAGTGTAAGCAGACTCTTGTTAATTTCTCCTGCCTCGCGGGCTCGCCCCTATAAAAACAGATGGAAACTATGTAAGTACTACTCACTTGTACAGCTTGATCATGGTATTTAGTGATGAAGTGGGGAAGGAAACAGGAGCTCCAGAAAAGGAAAACTTACGTCTCTAGCACCGGACCTAGATATGTTTTCCGAGCCAGCAAGGTCAACGAGATTAATCTTTCCACACTTGATCATTTCCTCACCCTCAGGTGTGCATTCCTTAATATGGATGGTGATAGAGAAAATAGAGTGGGAGCGACTACTTTGTTTGTTGAGAAGCGTTTCAGCAGTTTTTCTCTTTGCAGAGCCTCTCTCCAGTATCTTGTAGATCTCGGCAGCTGAAGAAACTAGCTCTTCCTCAAGCCCTCTAACAAAGACTCCTCCCTTGCCATCCTCCATGAGTGCCATAGGCTTCTTGGACTTGTCATCAGAGAATTTAGATTCCTCTGGCGCTAGAAGATCAGTGAGCTCCTCATTGTACAGCTCAAGAAAAGAAACCTTCATGCTGTACTCTGCACTCTGGGCCTCAAGGATATCAAACATGCGCTTAACAGCCCTTGGAATTACACCAGCATCAGATGGGAGGTCACCGTTCTACAGAAATGCAGATGGTGTGGAGTTATGACCTCAGTTGAAGCAGTAAACTAACTACTTCCTCCGTCTCAAATTGTAGTTCGTTTGACTTTTTTGACTTCAAGTTTGACCACTCGTCTTATTCAAAAAATTTGAGCAAAACTAGTTAAATTTTGGTCATTCTCGAAGATCTTTTGTTAATAAAGTAAGCCACAACAAAAGAAATGATATTTTGAACAAATTTTTGAATAAGACGAGATGGTCAAACTTGGGACAAAAAAAAGTCAAACAAACTACAATTTAAGACAGACTAGTACATCAGAATTCAGAAACATGTGTAGCATAGCATGTGAATATATAATATAATACAAATTTACCAGTGATTTTCCCCCTCTGCCTTCCATGGTGTATGTTTTGCCAGTTCCAGTCTGGCCATATGCAAATATTGTGCAATTGTAACCGTCCAAAACCTCGCTGACGAGTGGCACAACAGCATGGTTGAAGATATCCTGCTGTTGAGATTTTGGTCCGAACACCTGCGTGTTTCCATTGGTTACTGAGTGGTGAATCAATCAAGTGAATGCCTGGGTGTCATGTGGCAGTGATAAACAAGTGGAAGTGGTAAAGGGAAATAAAATACCCGTTACCTTGTCGAATGCAAAGGTGCGATCAATTTGCTTGTTAGCGATGTTCTGGGCAACAGAAACCTCCCGTCTCTGGTCATTGCAGGTGACCACCACGGGAGTGCCGACGCGGCGTTCCTCCTCGCTCAATGGCCTAGGAATAGGATGCAGTGAGGTTGGATCGATGAGGAGTGAGTAAAACAGATGATATACAGTCAGGTGGATCAATTGACAGGCATTGCATTGGTGGATCGATCAGACAGTGGCATGAATTGGAAAAGCATAGATAAGTACAGTACAGTACATTGCATACTCCTCCACTGCTGATCTATCGGTTGATCTCCAGTGGGGCTGTCTATTCTATAGAAACGCTAGCTAGTAGATGCATGCATACTATTATGGTAGGAAAAAAAAAATAAGGCATGTACCTGCATCTGAGGAGGACCTGGATGTTAACGCCTCCGGATCCGGACCCCTTGGAGTTGGAGGTGGTGGGGGTGGAGGGGGTTTGCTGCTGCTGCTGCGTGGCCTGCTGGGCAGCGCCGTTACCGTTGAAGACGAGGGGCTCCCGATCCCGGTGCCTGCTTGTGGGGGGCTTGTGGGCGGAGGAAGAGGCGCCGCTCCTGGGCGTGTGGGGGAAGGAGGGGGACATGGCGGCGTAGTCGGCGCCTCGGCGAGGGGTGGGGGTGGAGGCCTGAGCCTCCATGGATGATGAAATGAAACGCACGGAGACGGAGAGGAGCGGAGGAGGTGACGAAGTGGGAATGGGGAATTAATCGACTGGTGGCTCCGTTCCCGTTTGATTTTGAATCCGAGAAGAATGCCCTGGCCGCCGCCGGCACGCACGCTTCTTGGGCGGGCCCCGCACCACAGCCTCGGATTCCAATTCACGAACGGGGCATCATGGGGCCCACTTTGGGGTGCATTGCCTTGCATTTGAATTTCTCCGACCGTTGCACGGCTTCCTCTCCCTCTTCTTTTTTTGGTCACATACATTAAATTATACTTATAAATCAATGTACCATACTCACTTATCTATTGTTCCAATTATTTATGCAAAGTATGATTGCTTCTTACTAATTGCCTAACTTAGAGTAATCTTGCTACACGAAATGCTACATCAATTTTCTATTACTAACACTTGTCCGTTCCATTTGGCATTTGCTTTCATTCATCTATCTCTATTTCTCCAAATGGAAAACCATGTGACCGTGTTAATTTCTTTTGTTTCCTCTTTCCAGTCTAAAGCACGTACCCAAGAGTTCACACAATTAACAATAATGGTTCTTCTCCAATCTGTTTTTTAGAGATTATTACTAGAAATCTTTGTACAAGTACTTTCTCTACAACTCTCAGGGCAATTTCTACGGCTCGTCAGTTTCCATCGTTAAAGGAAAATCCAATAGTTGAGATAAGTGCTAACCATAGAACAATAGCCACCTTCTTGTCTACAACGAATTTATATTAACATATAATTTTAAGTTTATTTATCCTATTCCGAACTGTCTTTCCTACCCTCTCTCTCTCTCATCTACCACCAAAGGCAACAACTTTTTTGTATGGGAATATGCGTGGTGATCAACTCGCGCCAAGCCTTGTTTCTCTCTTCCTTTTGTTTAACAAGACTTGGCAATACGCCACGGTCATTAGGCTTGCTCTAAGTAGTATGTGAGCACTTGAAACAATAAAGTCAACTTGCTGGCTTATATGAACTTAAAATATAAAACTAAAGTAAGCGTAGACACACAAATCATAGAAAAATGTGTGAGGTTAACTTTTTATGCATGAATTGCTTTATCATTCTCTCTATGCTTAACTTATTTGTCTCAACTGATACATAGACATCATATTTCCTTAACTTGTGGTAATGTGAGGTTTTGAGGTGAATACATGAGATCAAATTTGATGGGAGGTATGCAAACTTCAAAGTGTTACTTGAGTTACACTGAACTATGTTGAGGGGTATCCATTTTGTGAACGATGTACAATATTTCTTTATCAAAATTGTTTAAAAAAAATCTATGGCAACCATATAAACTCAAAACATGATTCCATGCAAATTTAGATTTTTCCGAACCATCTCAGCTTTTATTAGAATTATTTTATGATTAATTTCCATGTGTCTTACCCCCATAACCGACAAGAAAATATTCAAACTGACAGAGTAAATCAAAAAGATAATTAATTATCCTATCGGTTATATACACTCATAGGTTAATTAGGAATTCTCTTGTTGGTTATTTAAACTTTTTGTGCATTTTTCAGAAACCTTCAAGATAGTTTTAATCTTCTGGTGTGTTTTTTAGAAACTGTCAAGATAATAATTATTATTCTGTCGATTTTATGCAATAACCGTTAAAAGAATCGACACCTCCGGTTTTCAGTAGTGAATGAATAATATAATGATAAAGTGGACCGGGTTGAAAGTTGAAACATGTGGGTGCAGATCTATGAGGATTAAACGGTCTCATATCTAGATAAACGAGTTGATAATACCTAGATAGATGCGTGCTGTGTTTTTTTCTGAACAGGTGGAACTCGTGTTTTAAAATTATATATAGTAACGAAAGTACATATTATATATCCTCGTTCCAAATTGTAAGGCCTTGTTTAGATGTGCAAAATTTTTCAACTCTGACACTACAGCGCTTTCGTTTGTATTTGATAATTATTGTCTAATTATAAACTAACTAGACTTAAAAGATCCATCTCATGATTTACAATCAAACTGTATAATTAGTTATTTTTTACCTATATTTAATGCTCCATGCAGACAACTAAAAATTGATGTGATGGAGAGAGAGAGTGAAAAAACTTAAAACTTTAAAGCCATCTAAATAAGGTCCAAGTCGTTTTGATTTTTCTATATACATAAACAAATGAGGATGTAGCTAATAATAGTTTAGAATAAAGAGAGTAACAAGCAACGAGTGTGGTTTGTTTTGTGCCTTATTAGAGCAGAGAGCTGAGAACAGGAAGGAAGAAAAGGACACCCCCACTGATGGTCACTCACTGTTGGATGGACCCCCGATGTAGATATTTATGTGCTTCTTGAGGTAGGCACAGCGCGTACACGTCGTGGTCATTGGCCTCAGATCCGATGCCTTGCTCTGATGGGCAGGGCAGGGTATGCCCGTCTAGTTGCATCCCCCATCGATCTCATTGTCGTCGTCGTTGATGGATGAATCGCTGTCTCCAGTATATGCATATATGCCCATCCAGTTGAGTTGCATAGCATAGAGAGAGAGAGTGAGAGGGAAACAGCAGTGCATCATCTCTATCTCAGTAGCCAGCTAGTGTAGAAGAAAAGAGAAGAGAACTACTAGTAAGTAGGAGTAGCAGCAACTCGATCCACCCTATCAATCTCTTGGCCTGGCTCGGTACGGTGCAGCTAGCAGTGGCTCCCTGTGTCTATCGATATGTCCGTATTTTCTCCATCTCGTCTGCGTATGCTGGCTTGCTGCAATTATATTGGTGGTAAGGTTGAGCTAGCTTAGCTGTGCTTCATGTACGTCTTCCATGCCATAGCCATTCCATGCGGCTGGCTGGCCGGATATCACTCGCTCGCTGCACATCGATCGATTACTGCGCACATGCCTTCCATGGGGAATAGGTAGATGTTCATCATCAGCACATACAGTAGCACTCCCTCTCTCCTGTCATCCTGTGTGTGTGTGGAGCTAGCTCTAGTTGCTGGGCCATCGGCCCATGATCCATCGCATCGCCATCCCAATAATCCCAATCAGCAACAAGATAGCAAGGTAGTACTCTGCTATCTGATCTCATCCGATCCGATCCTATATAGCACCAGTCAGGCACCAGCATCAGACGCCGGGTTGGATCGGAGTAGTATCTCACCGACGAGCTAGAGGCGACTGCCGGCCGGCAGGGGCAGCCGCGCGCCGCCAGCCTTGCTGCTTGCCCTTGTATCTTGCTCCGATCGATCCATATCAGAATCCGCTCATCTCACCCACCCACCAATCAAGCTAGTAAACATCTCTATCTAGCTACGACTACGACCTATATACTACCACTGCATCTATCGATGGCTTTCAAAGGTACACGTACTTCCTACTTAGTAAGTATATGTGTACACTGTACATGCATACTCGATGCATGGATTACTTTACTCCTTTTATACGTATATACATACTACGCTGCTCCTAGCTAGGTACTGTGTACTAAATAGTTTATTATTAATCGTTTCGTTTGCTTCTGATGGTGCGCATCTATCTGAGAATTATATTATTATATACCTATAATGCATTAATAATTAGATAGTATTATGCATCTATCTGTAACATGTATATGATCCTTGCCTTCTCCAAGCTGCTCTGCTATGCTCTCCTCCCTCCAAGTTCTAAATTATATCGTTTTGACTTTTCTCCGTACATAGTTATTACCTTTTTTTTCTTGAGCATGGTACATATATAGTTATTACTGCACATTCAAATTATATGCAAAGTAGTAACTTGAAACGGCTTACAATTTACAGATCTATAGATGCGTATTAATATTGATCATCACCTAGATGATTCATTACCTTTTCCCCTTCAGAATAATATATGAATTTGGTACTACTCCAGATAGCACTAACTAGCTTTCTTTTGATTGGTTCTGAAAATTCTTCCTTATCCGATCCATCATCCAATACATGGACCCAGTCAGTCTCCCAGTCGGCCGGCCGCTGTCAGTGTCCAGCATCCACTAAATTCATTTGCTCCTCACATACTGTATGTGTGCGCGACTTAACTTGGATTATTGGGCGACAATACAATTAATACCATCCCCGTCATCCATATATACTTGGTCGTATATATAATGACCTTCCTTTTCTCTAATAATCTATTACGGAGTAATACCATCTACCTAAACATGTGAGTACTGCTGTCTCTTTCTCATGCACGTGCACCCATCTGCTTTTTTCGTCTTTATATCCATACAATCCTTCCTTTTTCATCTTTACTCTTGTACAAATAGTTCGATCCTGCTGCCCTTTTTTCCTTTATATTATTCTTTTTAAGAAGCAAATATGGAGTACGTGTGAATCCGCCACCGAATACAGGGGGTGACTGCTCGGCGCGCGTGCGCCAGCAGAATTAGCGGCGCGCGTGCATCTAGAGACCGAACAGTGCACGTACATATTATCAGTTCTCTCTTCTTATGTCTAGTTTCGTTTGGGCCGGCCCATTTTAGTGTCTATCCTGTCTAGATTTCTAGAGCAATAGGCTAATTTTGATTTCTACAGACAGGGTTTATTTTTCTCATTTCTCCTGTCTAGACACCTGGGGCCAATGGGCCAGATTTAATTTCTACGCGTTTTATTTTTCTCGTTAGGGACAGCGGGTTTGTGGGAGAAGAAATAGGCGGGGGATGGTTTGATATCCATATGGAAGCGAAAGTAAATATTTTTAAAAACTTTGACATCTAAAAATGGGCCTAAAATTTTCTGAGTTCTACCGTCTAGCATATAATAGGTCAAAAAATGTTCTCTTTCGAGACAACGGGGTTATGGGTGAACAAAAAGGCGGAGGGATGGTTTCACATCCATATGGATGTGAAAGTATATTTTCAAATATCACATCTCTTATTATGTTCCAACAGTACATTATATGTGATTAATAATTAAGCCGAAATTGAAAAGTAGTTTTCAATAAAAAATAAAAAAGTACATCTTGTTTGTCGTTATATATATGTATTTACAAATAGCTAATACAAAGCCCATTCGGCTTCTGTTCTTCAATGCTAAAATAGGTGTCACTAATGCCCTAGAAAAAAACAAGATAGACAGATTAAAAGATACATGAAGCTATATTAAATTTTATATTTATATATTTAAAAGAATTATGAATACTACAAAACTACAAAATTGATTCTAAAATTTATAAACTTTGAACTATCATATTATAGATTCAAAACTTCAAACTATCACATTTAAAACTTTACACTACTAGGTTTAAAAAAGATTTTACGCAGAATTTATAAACTTTGAACTAAGACAATACAAAATTTATAGTTCTAAATATAAATATTTTAACTATAACATTATAAACTGTCTTGCTAGGTTCGAAACTTAGAAATATCATATTATAAACTTTATACTTCTATGTTAAAAACTTTAACTTTGATTTTGTAAGAAATTTTGAACCACCATGTTAGAAACTTTTATACTTCTAAGTTTGAAAGCTTTGAAGTATTACATTAAAAAATTTATACTGCTAGGTGAAAAAGTTTACACTCAGAAATATTAAAACTTTGAATTATAAACATATAAACTTTTTACTGGTAGTTTCAGAACTTTACACATAGAATTTATAACCTTTAAGTTATGATAATATAAACTTTGTAATGTAAGATTCAAAACTTCACACTCAGATTTTGTAAAACTTTGAACTATCACGTTACACACTTTGTAATTATAGGTTAAAATTTTGAACTATCAAATCATAAACTTTCTACTGCTGGTGTGGAAACTTTACAATTAGAATTTATAAATATTTGAACTATGACATTACAAATATTCTACTGCTAACCTAACTTCAAACTATCACATTATAATCTCTACACTGCTAGGTTTAAAATTTATACTAAGAGTTTATAAAACTTTCAACTAACCCAAGAGCTTTGTACTGCTAGGTTCAAAACTTTAGACTATAGCATTATATACTTTATACTGCAAGTTTTAAACTTTTCACTCAAAATTTGTAAAACTTTAAAATATCATGTTACAAACTTTGTACCACTAGATTCAATACTTTGATCTATCACAATATAAAATTTGTACTGATCCCTCAAAACTTTACAGTCAGAAATTATAATCTTTTAACCATCATCCTATAAACTTCACATTGTTAGGTTCAAATATTACAAACTTTGTACTACTAGATATAATATTGTAAACTTTATAGTGCTAGGTTCAAAACTATGATCTGAAAATTTTCATAAGACTATTTAAATTGGCATAGGCCCAAATTTATTTAAGTCTCAAAAAATTAGGGTATATACATGTATGTAAAAAAGGTGAAGCCATTTCTTTAAAAAAACTGGTGTGTTTGCCGAGACGACCAGATAACATGAACGCATATGCGCCTATGCATGTGAGCTGGGCGCTTAGGCTGAGCGTGACAGCTATACTAGCTTCCATGAAATAATGTCATTTCATCCCCCATGAATGGTAATTAGTAGTATCATTTTTCTTGGGACAGTGCTAGCAAACAACTATCGCATCTTGTGTATCCAAAAATCTAGATGCTAAAAAATACCAAAAGCTTTATTCTCTCTTGCTCCTGAAAAAGAGTAGAGCAAACTAAAAATTGAACTGATAAATGATAACGAAACTGAAACTAGTTATTTGTGAGTTTGCCGGTGCACTACAAGCCCCTGGTCTTGGATTTAAGATCAAAAGGAACATGGCTTACCTTCCTCCATAGAAAATTTAATTAATCATCTAATCAATGTATTTTTTAAGAGATGAGTTACAGTAACCAATAACATGAGTGAAAATATCCATGGATGCAGCTTATAGATATTTTAGCACTGGCAAAACTATTATTTATTATACTAAAAATGTCCGAAAGGATCAATATATTTTGTGGAATATGCTAAAAAGGTTAGAAAATGAAGCTCAAGCTATCGAAATCAAGCTTTACATTAGAAAAATATAGGTATATCCATTTATAGATATTTATCGTGTCATGTGAACATTTGTAGCTATGTTACAAATATAACCAATTAGATCATGAATGAATAAGACTTAACTATTTGTTCCCAAAAGATTAACAGTAGCAGGAAAGCAAACTTATCTCTATGGCTGCAATAACATACTAGTACAACTATAACTAAAGTTAGCTACAAAAATGAAGTAGAGTTTTAACTTTACTGGTACATACCAATCTGCAGTCATGCTATCCTCACTGTACGTAAAGTTTGCTAGGAAAAAAAACTCAACAGTCCTTATAGCATCAAAGATAGCTTCAATAGAGTTTCCTTGGAATGCAAAAGTGCCCATCAGAAAGCTGACCAGTTAAATCAACTCATCCTCATGCAATCTTATAATATACACATAGATCCTTATTAAGCCACCTCAATGCAAGCAAGCATATAAAAGGCACCACCATTGCACTCATCACTTACTGAAACAATTAATGAATTATGGCAAATTACACATTTGTGATGCACATTTTAGATTATCATAACTCAATTATGGCACATAGTAAGCACATTGATATTGTTGACAAAAATAATAATCCTAGCTTGATCTGTTCACATAATCCTAGCTTGATCTGTTCACATTTGCCATACCTCAATAGTAGATACAAGGACAATAGGATTTGACCTATTCTTAACTAATTGATTGAGCAAAAAAAGGGAGGGAGCAACAAATTTTCTTAAAATTTGACTCAGTGCACTGTAACATGTTGAGGATTATAGATTGAAACATCCATATGTTACTACCTCACGCCTCGTCTCACACATCACGCCTCACAAGCACAGAAAAAAAACCTAGTAAAATCTAGGGGGAGATGTCTTACTACCATGCATACGCAAGTGATGTCTTACTACTGCGCACACATAGCAAAACATTTGCATTCACTCATTCACCATACCAAAGTTTAGAGTTTAGATTGATCCAACTCAAGTAACAACAGTAGCTAAAAAAAGTGTGAGAACCCAACTACAGCGTGCATGCCACAACTCACTTTGGAGAAACAAATATTACAGGACAATGGATTTACAGAGCTAAACCATGCTCAAAAAATGGGCAGTGGTCAATGCTTTGATCTAAAACTGAAACTTGAATATCAACAAAGGCGGGGGACAGATGAAAAGCCCCAATAGGGCATGAAAAAGGCGGAGGCGCATACCTGTAGGATATAGAATCGTTTCACGGTGGCAGAAGTTGAAGGTAACTATTCCACCAATAACAAAACACAAGCTGACTTGTTTGTTTGAGGCCCTTGGAAACAATATTTTGTGGTAACCTAAAAAATAACTAGAACTGAAGAGTAAATCTCATATAAAATAATGGAGTATATTATATATTGTAAAACAATCTTATGGGGTCAATAAATAGGTCAAAACTGGAAAGAGGAACTCCCTTTTTATAAACATTTCAATTTTAGTTCTCTGCACTTAATTAATCTCAAAGACAAGGATAAAATTTTGCAAAAATACGAAAATGCTAGCCTAGGGTAAATCATCAACTAGAATACTGACAGGTCATTAATCAATTAGGAAAAAAAAAGCAAATGCCACCACAAAAAAAGATGTCCATCTAGTTCCGAATCAAGGGGCTGCACAAAATTGCTATTATAGTATATCATGAGCAAATGTAGACATTGAATCCAAACTGAGTAGCCCAGTTACTTTTCCTAGCAGCTTAGTGCTGCTCCTGCTGTAGTTAGCCGCTATGATATTATATATCAAAAAATACAAAATGACTGAGAAGTGCAAAATAAGTCATAACTGACATTTTGTCAGTCAATAACAACACAATGAACTAATTACCAAAATTTTAGACAAGTTAACCCTGTAGACAACACACGTCAAACATGATTCTTAAAGTCTTCATATACTTTCTCATGTCTCTAGACTATCTGAATTATATTATAGTATATCCTGAGTGAATGCAGGTTAGTGCTTTACACGAGCTAGCTAAACTTTGGACATAAGTTCTTAAACTAATGAAAGCACTTGCACTTGCATAAACAACGCTATGACAGGTTGTTTTCACTGTAGTCCCATCTAATCTACCACATTAGCATATTTACCAGTGAACTTTTTGCGTCCCCGGGTCTCGCATATGAGACCCAAGAGGAAGCAGCTCGTCAATCACAGGGAATTGGGGGGAGGCAAGATGTATACCTAGAATCGTTGGAGGCTGTCACCGCCACTGACGTCCACGTCCTCGCAGCGGCAGGAATCCCCTGTGATGCAGGCTGCAGTCGTCGGATCTCAACAACAACCGCAAGAATTCGTCGATGCCGCCTCAAAATCGAATCCATCTCCGGCTGAAAAATGAAGCCGCCTCAAATTGAATCCGCCTCTTACTCAAATCGGGATCATAAGGACGAATCAAAACCAAATCAAAGGAACAGACGCCTGGTAGATGTACCTTCAAATCCCCTCCACGTCCTTGGGAGCCGCACCACGCCTAACGAGGGTGCGACAAAGTCTCTGCCTCGACGTCGACCATAGAAGCGGTGCGTACCTACATGGATTCGACGCCGGCCGCGATGAAGCATGATCCCCCAAGCTTTGAGCCCTAGAAGAGGGACCTCTGCCTGGGAAGCACACCGGAGTCGACGAGGACTGGCGCAGCCTCCCCGACGTCGCTGCTTCGCGCACGTACGATGGATGGCTCCCTCGAATTCGGCGGAGGCACGACGGCGAGCACGGATCACCTGTGCGTTGATTGGGGAAAAAGGAAGAGGAACGCAGCGTGAGAAGGGGGAAAAGGAATGGGCGAATTGTTTTAAAATTTTCTGCCACCCACGGACGGACCGGACATGAAAACAACAAAACAAAACAAAAAAAGGAAAGTCGAAAGCAAGAATAGTCGTACATGCTCATAAAGGGCATGTGTGCGCCAGCAGTTGGAAGGGCGCGTGTGCGCCGAGTAGCACTTGGGCCGAATACATATAGCTTTTGTTGCATGGACAGAGACAGAGAGAGTGATGGAAAATTTTCCGACCAACATTATTGTAGTGTTACTACCTGAGCTAACTTTCTACACACATATGCATGCACCTGCAAATATGTGCATCCAACAGGCAAACACCCAACCTATCCACAGAGCTAGCGCAGTGACCTAACCATATGGTTTTCTTTTCCGTTACTAAGGGATCGGAGGGTCTTGCTCACATCGAAATCATCATTAGGGGAGTTTTACATGATTTGGACATATATATACATATATAATCAAATTATTGTACCTCGTTTGTGCACGGCCTCTACTGCTAGTACTACCTGTGCTAGACATATGTCTGTATTATATATTATAAATACAAAAATATAAATTATCTTAATGAGAAAAGAGAGGGTACATATTACGAAATCTCATGTGGTGGGTGAATAACACTATTTCTGATGGTGCAGGACTTCCGCGCGACTCTCGTGGGTCCCTTGAAGTCTTCAATCCAGATGCCCCTGCTTCATCCGCTGCCGCTTCAAATAGAGCGACCACCTCCCCATTTCTCCTCCCTCCTGCAGTTGCTTCCCATCCCAGCCTCGCTAGGGATGATGAGGTCCATGAGGAGAAGGATGTTGACGTGGGTCGGGCAACACAGAGGGCCGCTGAGTGGGGCCTCGTCCTCCAAACTGACGAGCACACCGGTCGTCCCCAAGGTGTCGTTGCCCGCCCCTCCGGCTCTAACCACACCAGCGAGAGTGGAAACTCCATCGACGAGAGGGCGGCTACTAGTAGAGCGCTCCCCCGAGTGTCAGAGGAGCTCCGCGCCGCACTCTCTGCGTTCCAACAGACCTTCGTCGTGTCTGATGCCACCCGCCCTGACCACCCCATCCTCTACGCTAGTGCTGGATTCTTCAACATGACTGGTTACTCCTCCAATGAGGTCGTCGGAAGGAATTGGTTCGTCATTTTCAATTCCATTTCATTCTCTTCCATGCCAATTTATTAATTTAATCCATAGATGATGCGACTCCAACTAATAGTCTAATATGCATTATTGCACTTGTGCCTCCACTCTCTCAACTGTAGCCGCTTCCTTCAAGGTTCTGGGACCGACCCCGTAGAGATTTCAAAAATCAGGCAGGCTCTCACAGCGGGGTCAAATTATTGTGGTCGTATTCTAAACTACAAGAAGGATGGTACACCATTTTGGAACCTCTTAACCATTGCCCCCCATCAAGGATGAGGATGGCAGGGTCCTCAAATTTATTGGGTTAGTTTTTTCATCATATATATTGTCGTGCCACATTGTAGTTTTGTTTAGTAACTTAATAAACATTTGTGTGCAATGTGTCTCACAGGATGCAAGTGGAAGTGAGTAAGTACACAGAAGGTTGCCAGGATACAGCTCTTCGCCCAAATGGATTGCCAGAGTCACTCATCAAATATGATGGTACTATTAGTACTAGTAGTCTTGCTTACTTTTCAATAAACCATGTTTTTACCTTGCATGTCTATGAAAACAATATATTCTTTTGTAGCAAGACAGAAGGATCATGCCCGTAGCTCAGTCTCAGAGCTTCTACTTGCCCTAAAGGATCCACAATCATTCTCAGAATCAAGAAACGATACCTTAAAAAGGAAATCACAAGAATCAAGAGATGTGCTTCCAGGTGGAGTTCTCGACAAAAGAAGCTCTGAAAGTATCCTGACGTAACTCACGGAGTGGAAACTCTCTACAAAAAATTAGTGCAGTGCCTGATGGAGGGAATAAGGCCAGGAAATCGGGTTTGCGCTCCTTTTTGGGGTATGATAATAAACCATATGATATAATCAAACATCATTTACTTTATTTGAAAATTTCCTTGTAGTCTCTACTATATTTGCATTTGTTCTCACACTTAATTCATTTGTGCAGTCTTATTGGTATGGGGCATGGAAATGTAGAGAAGAACATTCTAAAACCAAGGGAAGATCCACTACTTGATAGTGATGATGAGAGACCAGAAAGCTTTGATGATGATTTCAGGAGGAAAGAAATGAGAAGGGGTATAGATTTGGCTACTACACTTGAACGTATTGAAAAGAATTTTGTCATCACTGACCCAAGGTTACCGGATAATCCAATTGTAAGACAAAAACCCGATATCTTCTACCTTTAATATTATTTTTCTTTTCTTTCTATCATCATATATAACAACCTTCCATTGAACTATAGCCATTATATTTTTGGGTGAATGTCACAGATATTTGCATCAGATAGCTTTTTACGATTGACAGAGTATTGTCGCGAAGAAATATTGGGAAGAAATTGCAGGTAAATTATGACATTAAATATTACATAATTCCATTGCTTTTAAATATTCATAAACTACATATATTATAATAACTAGTGAATTAATAAATAACTTCATCTATATATGCTTCCCTTACAGGTTTCTTCAAGGACCTGAAACTGACCGTGGGACAGTAAAAAAGATAAGAGATGCCATAGATAACCAAACAGAAGTTACCGTTCAACTGATAAATTATACAAAGAGTGGTACATACTCTTCACATGCTCCCATGTTCTTGTAACATCATGTTGCATTTCTGTAACCCCAAACATTTATAATGTCAATCTAGTGTTTTTGTTACTGCATTAGTAATAACTACTAACACATAGAGGCTAATAGTGTGCAACTATATTTTCTTTTGTAGTAGTGAATAATGAAACTAAAATTTCTTGTGTTTGTTTATCTCTTGAGCTGGTAAAAAATTTTGGAACCTCTTTCACTTGCAACCTATGCGTGATCAGAAGGTACCATAATAAGAGATATGAGATATTTTAGCCTAGATATTTCATTTGGAACTATTTCATCTGATTTGGGATGCATCCAATTTGATGGTTGATTAGGGTGATGTTCAATACTTCATTGGGGTTCAATTGGATGGAACTGAGCGTGTTCTAGATGCTGCTGCAGAAGATGGTGTCGTGCTGGTTTGTTTCTACCTTAATTGCAACTAGCATATATGGGCTTGCCATCACAAATATCTGGGAAAAATGGAAAAAAATGAAATAAAATGCCAAATAACTTTATCATTTCTGTTGCGTTATATATGGACGCATCCATAGTGTAGTACATGCAATGTTTATTAGCATTTAGAATCATCTAGCGTTTATTTTTATATCTCTCTTAGCCAATGATGATCAACATCGGGACTCATAGTTTGGTAATAGTTCCATAGATGGCATCTTTTAGGTGGGTTCATTAATGCTCTAATGAATTCTCTCCTTTTATTTGTGTTACAGTTTGCATAAAGTGATTTTGACAACCAAATTTTGTACACCGTACTTACTAAATTTCCTTGTTAGAAAACATATTTGTCTTATCCATTAACTTGAATTATTCATGTACCAGGTTAAAAAAACTGCAGATAATATTGACAAGGCTGCAAAAGAACTTCCGGATGCTAATTTGGTTCGTCTAAATAAACATTCATTTTATATAACATAAAATTAAGTATGTATGACTAGGAATTTATAATAGAAATTTGTGGTCATATTCAGAGACCAGGGGATCTATGGGCTAATCACTCAAAACCAGTCTTGCCAAAGCCACATATGAAGGATACCCCATCATGGAGAGCCATCCAAAAGGTATGTTATACATAGTTCACAACAATTAGCATGCAATTTGTGACCTTACTAGATGAAGGGGGACATCAGAGACACTTGATAAAGCAATTAGCATGCATTTTTCTGTAAAATTAGGTAGTATCTGCAATATTATACCCCCAATTTGGAAAACCACTAGAAACAAGCACATGACATTTTTTTAGAAAGCTCCTAGATGGTTCATACTATTTTTTTCATGTAGGTTCTTGAGAATGGTGAAAACATTGATCTAAAACATTTTAGACCCGTAAGACCCTTAGGATCTGGTGATACTGGCAGGTAAGTACTTCTCTATTATAGTTTCAAGTATAGTAATGCCTTAGTTTGCATGAACCCAGTAGACATACTCCTTTCTAGTTTTCATTTCCTATTGTGTTTAAATATTAATTAAACAAGTGAGTTGTTGTTGAATTGTAGTGTCCATTTGGTGGAGTTGCTTGGCACAGGTGAATACTTTGCCATGAAAACTATGGATAAAAGTGTCATGCTTAATCGAAACAAGGTATGAGTAATAAATTGCATTGCACATGACATTTTAGTTACTTCCACCTTTAACTATTTCTTTCTACATCCAATTCATCTATAATATCGACCTCTAGGTCCATAGAGCTACAGCTGAACGAGAAATATTGGATATGTTGGACCACCCATTCCTTCCGACATTGTATGCATCATTTCAGGTTTGTTGCATAATCAAATTGTTTAATATATTAATATCATGCCAGCCTTGGGTTGTTAATGTTTGTTCGCATTGGTTTTATTATAATTTTGAGGATGGTATTATGGTTTCTATCATCTCAAAATTGTCATATATATGTTGCAGACAAAGACACATGTATGTCTTATTACTAACTATTATGTTGGTGGGGAACTCTTTATGCTCCTCGATAGGCAACCTATGAAGGTTTTGAAGGAAGATGCAGTTAGGTGGGCATTGGCGTTGACATTGAAATTGTTTCTTTTGCTTAGATTTATTGAAAACGCTTATGTTTCTTCGAGTTTCATTGATATATGCTACTCTAATCTTTAATTTCTTTATTATTACATAATACACAATGGTAGTTGGATATAAGATCGAAGATTGATGTAATTATACATGATTTGTTATAGGTTCTATGCTGCAGAAGTGGTCATGGCACTTGAATATCTACATTGCCAAGGTAATCATGTATGCCATACTAATTATATAAATGAAATTCTCTTTGGTGGTGGTGGATAGCATCGATAGATGTAGTGGGTAGTCAAACACAACTCAATATTCAATAAATATATTGTTTCATTTGACTAATGTAATTATTTCCCAACATCTCGAATGATTATTCTCGGTAAGAATTTAACCATTCATGGAAGTGGTAGGCTTTCTTAGCAAACAAAAGAGGTTCCTTGCACTTATATATTCATCACATTCTAAGTATTTGCTTCCCTCCTCTTCTTTTTCTCAGGTATAATCTATAGAGACTTAAAGCCAGAGAACATTTTACTTCATAGAGATGGACACATTTCCTTGACAGACTTTGATTTGTCTTGCTTGACATCCTGCCGACCACAAGTAATGTCACTTCATTAATATACCTTACTGGACATTTTCTTGACTATTGGTTTAACTTGTTAGTCTATTTTTCATAGTTGCACTTCATGATTATTCTTGTCATTTGATAGGTATTCCTTCCAGAAGAAGATAAGAAGAAAAAAAGGAAGAAGAGCAGGAGCAATCCCATATTCTTTGCTGAGCCAATGCGAGCATCAAATTCTTTTGTTGGTACAGAGGAGTACATTGCACCAGTATGTACATTTATGTTGTTACTTCTCTTTATTTGTGTGATTTTTTCGAATATTTCCATTTCTTGTCTCTATTTGACATGTGTGACAGTCATTATCGTTTGTGGCATCGGTCCTTGTTTGCATGTTGTAGGAGATTATTACAGGAGCCGACCATACAAGTGCTGTAGATTGGTGGGCACTAGGTAACTAATCTTGAGCTAAAGGAAACATGTATGATGCACGCTACTATGAAATAATGAGTATATATGAGATGCTTGTTGGATTAGGAATTCTTCTATATGAGATGCTATATGGTTACACACCCTTCAGAGGGAAAACAAGACAAAGAACCTTTGCTAATATTCTACACAAGGATATCAGATTTCCTGCAAGCATACAGGTAATAATAAAAGCATGTATTCTAGTAGGTGATCCTTGCGGTAAGTGTTTGTGATGTATATATGTTAATTGTAGGTGAGCCTTGCAGCAAGACAATTGATATATCGGTTGCTACACCGAGACCCTACAAATAGGCTAGGTTCCTATGAGGGCGCTATAGAGATCAAACAACACCCCTTCTTCCGTGGCATAAACTGGGCTCTAGTTCGTACCGCCACACCCCCAAAGTTAGAGGCTCCCCTACAAGATAAATTGGAGGCCATAGGAGAGACATTATGTCCTCCTGATGCAGCTCACACCGATATGTTCTGAACGCACGCACATTGATCCATATAGCTACATGCTAATTTGCTCAAAGGAAGCAAAAATAAATATTAGATGATGAAGATGCATATTTGTCTATGCAAGCATGTGACAGAGATGAGAACAATAATGTATGTTAAGGACTAATTAATAATCTCAATCCATCTTTATGCATGGGGGTGCAATGAGAATAATATTATGTGTGTATATTATTTTCTATAGTTGCAATATGCACATTGGTCTCAAATATCTCTCTTTCTCTTTCTCTCTAGCAAACATGCATGCCCTTTCGCTGTAATGAGAGACAAAACATCAAACACACTATTTCATGTTGTATTCAAGTGATAATGAGTTCGCGTTGTGTTATATGATATTGTCTATATCTAATATTTCCTTGCAATATATGTTATGTAAGGATATTTTTCTTTGAGGTTTCTAACTCCAAAAGTAGGCGGTAAAATAGAAGACTACGAAACAACGTAGACTACCTCTTGTACCTGGTGCACAAAGGCAAACTCAAATATGAGTATATGCAATGGCATTCTGCTGTTAAGTTACCCTTGATCTTGTCGACCCTCTCATCTAGACATTGTCATGTCCTTAAATAGAAAAGTAAAGTAATCCTTGAAAAATATATTAATTTGTTTACAAGATTTAGTTGATTTCTTTACATATATTAATTTGTTTACAATATTGAGTTGATGTCTTTACATGAGTTTAGCTCGACTGGGTAGACGTGGAAGCCGGCCTAAAGGAAGTTATCATGTATATTTGTCATTGTTATAAAAATTGTTCGGCGTTGTGTAGATGATACATGACTTTAGATTTGATTTATGATCTATAACTATATATACTATTGAACAATAAATAATAAAATGCAAACATCAAACAATGTATAGAATTAAATATTTTAATTTTATAAACAATAAAAAGGTAAAGTTTTAAATTAGACGAATAGGCCCATAGATTTTTTAAAAAAATTGGAGGATTATTTTTGTTTATGAAACTAATATAATATGAGAATTAAAAATTATAACGAAATATAAAAAACGTAATTGTTGGGCCCACCTAGCAGTCAACCTTTAGCCTACCCCGTTCCCCAACTCTGGCGTCGTCGTGTTCATCTTCGATCTAAACCAGGATAAGTGCCTGCTCCGGCTCCTGCTCCTGCTTCCTCCGCTCCTCCGTGCCCCCACTCGCCATCCCTAGACTTCATTTCAGGAGGGGATGGACGACTACGCCCGGGAGATGATGGAGCTCAAGACGCTCGTCACCCGCACCCTCGAGAAGAAGGGCGTCCTCGCCAAGATTAGGGTTCGTGGTACTTCCCACTTTTTCATTTCCTCAATCCCTCCATCGATCCGGTGCCTCCACCAGGCCCCGCGGATCTGGATTTTCCTCCCACTCCGGTTTGGGGATCTACACCTCCCCTTCCGCAATTTCCTTCCCAAAAATCCGCGCATATGTTTTTTTTTCCTCAATTTCTAGTGTGCACATTCTGAGCGCCCTGGAGCTGTTGGGTAGGTTCTTGTTTAGGAATATGAAAAAAAATGCTCACGCATTGCTCAAGATTTTTTTTAACCAGGTCCATTTTTGTTGTTCTACTTGCCATTACCAATTCGTGTGCTCATTTCGGTGAAACTCGTTTGAATCATATGAGGTTACTCGCACATTGCTCAAGAAAAGACCCACCTTGTATTATTTTGTTCGTCTAGTTGTCATTACCAAGTGGTGTACTCATTCTTGTCATAGTCACACGTCTGTGTTACTGGAAATCTTGTTGTTCCTGTTGTGTTGTGACTATTGCACCTATACGTCTTAGTGCTGCTTTTGAGTTTCGACTCCAGTGGCATGATGTCAGGGATTCTTGCTGCAAGTGACAACAGTTTCTCTAGAGTTTTTTTTGCTGAACGGAAGAATGCATTTGTGTGTAACATAGATGAATACAGTTATCATGGGTTTATATCTTTTTATGTGTTGAACCATGCTATGCTCCACTGAGTGCACATACTTCTGCCACCTTTCCTGATGATGTTTCTGGTTCTGGCTGCATGACTAGGCTGAGCTAAGAGCAAGTGTGTTTGAAGCCATTGAAGAGGAGGATCGGGTGGTAGAGAATGATGATGGCGGGAATCCTGCATTGCTTGGTAGCTGTAATGACCGAGCTAAGCAACTGCATGCTTCACCTTCAGGTTTGCCCTTTGAATGTGCTGGCTAATCAGTTGTTTCAAATATGTTTGCAGATGCCAAAGCTTGTCCTGTTGCACTATCAAAACAAAATAAATCAAGAGAAGCTTGTCTCTAATACTGCTATGCACATACATCTTCTTTTCTCTCATATACTGACCTGTAGAAATTTATACTACTGTTTTGAAGTATTCCGAATGGACAAAGCTTTATATTCTGCTGCATGATAGTCTTTTTCCCTGCTGGAAATTGTGACATTTTTTAGCAAGCAATTTAGGGGAGGGAGGGAGGGAGGGAGGGAGCTTGCTTGTCTCTAATGCTGCTATGCACAAAACCTTTATCTCATATACTGACCTGTACACATTTATACTACTGTTCTGAAAATGTTCCAGAAGGACAAAGATTGATATTCTGCTGCATGGTAATCTTTTCCCTCTGGGAATTGTAATATTTTTTAGCAAGGAATTTAGGACTGACTCTGAAAGATACACATTTTTATATTTTATTAGCAAGGAATTTAGGACTGAACCTAAAAGATACACATTTTTATTCTCCTGATTGATGACTAGCGTGAGTCTTTGGATTTGAATGCTTCTGCAGTGGTGATATTTCAAAGAAGCATTTCCCTAATGTATTTTGTTGTCAATGTTTATGTTGTTTTTAAGTCCCATCAATGTTGGTTGTTATAATGGCCTTAAATCATTCCCAGTACTAAGTTTTTTCATGTGTTTTGCAAGCTGCACATAACATGGAATGGTTTTACATTTTAGGATTTCTGTTGCTCGCAGGTAGGTTACTAACTGCACTCGTATGTGAATACTTGGAGTGGGCACAACTAAGTCACACAATGAAAGTTTACTTGCCAGAGTGTAACCTGGTAAGTGGTGTGTGTTCCTGATATTTCATTTTTGCATTTCAGGAATCAACATCCATTAATGTTTCCCTGTTTTGTTTGTAAATCAGCCCAAGGACTTCTGGAAGAATGAACTGAAAGGATTTTCTAACAAAAGTGGAGCTGAAGGGAGCAGGAGTGCTGAAAGTGGTCCAATGCTTTTAGATGTTCTCGAAGGTTATCTGAAATATGAGGTTTATCTCTTGTGTGATCATTAACAGAAGCAAAAATCATCCTTTTGTTTCTTTATGTTTCCCAGTACAGAATTAAAAGGAGGGGGAAAGGGGGTGGGGTTGGCTTTTGTGATAATGTAGCCAATTTTTTCCCCAAAATTTTTTTTTCAGTCCTGTATGCAATCTGTGGCTATAGCTTTTTCAGGCACTACATCATTATTTGTACCCACATTCATTTGAGCCTGCTATAGCCAGGTGTTACCCTTATGAGAACTCTGCAACTAAATATCCATAGCCGGCTATTTGTTACAATAGAATGGATCCTCTTATATGCATTATGTTTGGCATGTAGGAAAGGTAGTATATTGTGTTGTGAGCAATAATCCTTCATGTTATTGGTGTCTTGCTTAATCAAACTATCCAAAAAATTAGATTGTTTGCCTCAACTACAATGCTCATGAAGGTGTTGCCTTAGAACAAAAAGTAGGTGGTGTTATTCTGGAAGCTAAAGGAGATAGGTTATCAAGATCACGCACGTCTTCACTATTTGTAAACTTTCTAGAAAGCTGAAACATTTGGAGAATGTGGACAATGGTGCTTAGAATAACCAGAATGAATAAAAATTGATATACTCTGAATTTGGTCAGTTGTCTTACACTGCATGCATGGGATTTATTTATTACAGTTCATGTTGTACTGAGATCTGCTTACATGTGATTTTTCAATCTCAACTCCTGTACTCAATGTCTCCTTTTGTTATTCTGCGGTGCTTGGGGTATGGGCTGCATTTATGCTGCTTTCTGCCTATATGACCTTTAGTTGATTGCACACACAAAATTTGATTTTGATTTCTTTTCCAGCTTGGCTTTCACTGTCCTTGAGCATGTAAAGTTGATTGCATATTATACTTTATTAATAAGAAGTTTTTAATTGTTAACCTCTAAATATAGTTAGTATGCTCTAGCTTAAAGTTTTGGTTTTCTACAGCATGCTTTGGTCATCTAAATGTGTCTTGTTTTGGCCAGAATTTGTCTCAAACAAGGATGGGCGGCAGGAGGATGATGAGTTCAGAGTCTGATCAATCAGTAAATGCTGAACATCGGAGCATGAGGAGGCCACCATCAGCGTCAGTTGGGAGCCTGCCTCCTATGGGGAGGTAAGCATGATGCCATACTGATGTGCCATTGTAATTAGCTATTTGTTTTTGGCATTAGATGTTTAGATGTAAGTGTAACGCATATTAATTTGAAATTTCCAGGCCAATCTCTTCGTCGCAGGCCTCAGGTTTGTGCACTTCTGTGCAATCGTTTCAGTTTGTGATGATATGTAGCTGTATTGTTCCAAATTCTGAAACAAGTGCACTTGGTATGTTTGCTTTCAGATCGCAGAGGGGGGTCTTCAGCTTCCAACACAAGGAAAGATGAGTACAACAGGAGATATGATGCCGATGATATATCAGAAGAGGTGCTGCGGGCATCGGCTGCTCTAGAAAGTGTCCAGTTAGATCGGAAATCCCGGAATCTGCCGACATCTTGGAGGTAGGTGGGATTGATTGATTGATCAATCGCCCCTCGATCACCATGTGATGAATGTATGGTGTGCCATTGCAGGCATTCAGGGATGGCGCCGAGTAACAAGCAACAAGGCTTTGGAGCTGTTTGCTTGACTGACACTGTATCGTGTAATTTGTATACCACTGACTCATTTGAGGTGGTACGATGCTTGGCTTCCTGCTATATTATTGAAATGGCCAGTACAATGGTTTTGTGTGATTATTATCCTGTAACAAACAAAACAAATCAAGTGTTACAGTTTGTTGAAGTATATGGGTGGACTAGCGTTTCAGTGCATCCATCCATCCCAAGGCAAGGCTCATAAGCTGCCAGTCCAACAGCGACTTTCCATGTCATTCATTGGCTTGCTTAGATGCAGGCTTCATCCGTTGAGTCCAACACTCCAATTGTTGCCAAAACACATCGAATCGTCGTTCGCCACTGTCTTCGTCGTTAATTAATCATTCATTGATGATGCTAACAGCACCAAGGGGCTTATTTTTTCGAATCAATTGAAATAGCGTGCATTTTTTTGGCATTTAACTAGTAAGAACTAAGATAGTTATTTTGTACCATGTGTCATATTTTCGATTGAATAGAAACAACGTCCATGCAGTTGAATAGCAACTAAAATAGTGTCCACCGTTTTTTTTAAGAAGTGTCCAGCTCGTGCCCACTTCAGTGCGCCTTTAACTTCAGTGATATAGATTCATTTATTTATCACCACAAAAATGAAAGCAAAATATGCATGCCGATAGATAATTTTGACATATACTTATTACATATACTTATAAGCCAACATATACTTATTACATATACTTATTACATATACTTATTACATATACTTATTACATATACTTATT
>CM041633.1:209344-257510 GCA_023333625.1 Bothriochloa decipiens
TACTTATTACATATACTTATTACATATACTTATTACATATACTTATTTACAACATATGCATGCCGATATACTTATTACATATACTTATTTATCAACTTATGCTAGTATATCAAAATAACAACAAACCAAGTCTAAATATATTTGATACAAGGCAGCCATTTATATTAATTGTTTTCAAATAATTCTGTCAGCATCAGCGAACATGGTATGTATGGTAAACACGCTCTCATGCCCACTGGTATAGAATACGCGGCCTCCCAACAGTTGGATCTTTGAGGTATTCAAATTATAAGATATTGTGCCAGATCTTAAACAAAATAAGACAATCTCTTTATAAGGATGAAATCCGAGGAATTCAACAGGGTATTGTTTGTCTGCTTCAGTGGTCTTATTATCTTTGGCTTCATCAAGGATAATGTCAGCATTGTCAAAGTCCCATTCATCATCTACAGCAAACTCATTGTCCCATGAGCAGTAGCAGGTTGTACTTTCTCCTTGTTATAGTTATAGATGACCCCTCATTTATCATCAGCACAGCCGCCGTGGGGAAAATGAATTTTATTTGCAAGGAGTGATGGAAGGCTAATGTTAGGCTTCAACAACCATTCCATGTGAATAATGTGATTCTCATCCATGATCTTTTCCTCCTCTTTAAGCAACCAGACTCGAAACTAGGGGCAGCTACTCCAATCTACCCGATAAAGTAACGCAGAGTACATCCCTTTCTCTGATTTTCTCAAGTAAAAGTTAGCATTCTTATCACTAAGTTTTCTCAGTGTTGCTGGAGATCTTATCATTTGGTACTTGTCATTGGACAAGGCTATCCTGCAATTAATTAATTACAAAAGGCATGAATATAAATCGTACACAAAGCAGTTAATTATATTGTACAATAATAATAATGAGATAAAATAATGTTAACTAGTTAGTTACTTAGTACTTCATGACAGAATGGTTTTGATAATGCACATACAGTGCTCCTCGGAAATATACGGGCTTGCCGTCCCGGCAATTACATTGCATCATATCGGCCATGGTCTCGGCGGGCTCCCCTTGGCGGATCCGGGACCTCTCCTCCCACCTCCATGTCCTCGACGAGAAGACGTGGGTTCTGAATGTCGGCGGCGGCCATTCTTGCTCCTCAAGGTCAACGGTGATGTTTTCCTAATTGCGCAGACCATGGGCAAGCCAGGGGACAAGAAATACCTCGAAGTGCTGCGGTGACTCCGCCATGGGGTCGTACAAGGTAAAAGTTTGAAGACAACGAGTGATGTTCATCGTGATCCGTCGTGGTCCTGGCCCAGACCTTGAGCCCACCAAGCATGTCGTCAATGGATGGTTCCGGAGAGGTAGGCAAGTTGGCCCATTGCCGTGTGGCAGGGTTGACCACCATGCTGTCACACAGCAAGAGTGGACCATTGCAGTGATCCTCCACTTCCAGAATGTGGTAATTTTCCAGGAAGTCAAGGGGTCCGCCGAGGATTCGACGCGCTGCCGGAGCTGGGCGTGAGAAGAGATAGGTCAGCCGGCCGATGGAGTCGAGGTTGGTGCAGTAGAAGCCGTCGAGGCGGAGAGGGAGGAGGTCAGCGCGCAGCAGGCAGCGGGCGTCGATGATGGAGCACCAGTGCTTGCGGACGCAGCGTGACGCCGCCAGGCTGCTGGGCGGGAGGCGGCCGAGGACGTCCGCGAGCATGTCGTCAGGTAGCTGCTCCATATATATTCTTAGCTTACTAGTATATGAATCGGCGGCGGCGGCGCGGATCGGATCAGATGTACTATACTAGAGATTCGGATGGTGGTGGTGGCCGTGGAGCTGGACGGGGGCGGTGGCGACAGGTCGGAAGTATATGTGTACACGATGATCGATGGTGGTGGAATCGAAATCGATCATCCGATGGATAGATAGCTAGGTTGGAGTCGGAGTCTGATGGCGAAGCGGGGCGGAAGGAGGAGGGTACGGTGGGGTGGTGATCGATGCACCTGGAAACTGATGACGACTGCGTGCATGTCTTCTTTAAGCGTATATATCATCCATGCCCTCTTTAAACGTGCATATGCTACTATTTTCAAACGCTATTTTACAGCACTACGTTTTTCGAATCAATTTGAAACAATGAACATCCAACTAGTACATAGGATAGTTATTTTGTATTGTGTGTTATAGAATGAATTGAAACGTGTATTTAGCTCGTAACTAAAACAGTTAACTAGCAACTCAAATATTTATTTTGTACTACTATGTCTATGTGTTATATTTTCAAATCAATTGAAACAAATGTTCGTTCAACCATAGTAACTAAAATAATGTGTCCACCGCCGTTTTTCTTTTTTTTTAAGTGTTCAGCCCTCGTGGTCGTGGCTGCATATATATATGTATATAAGTGGGCCTTTAACTTTGTGCGAGATGCAACAAGCAGTGATTCAAAGATATATCTCCACAAAAATGAAACTATAAATATGCATGACCGCGGAAGATAATTTGACAAATAAAGTTGAAGATGTGCAATCTCATGATTATTACATACTTATAAATTAAGCTAGTGTGGATGGGGATCGACCAACATCATATCCGTTCTGCTAGCTCCAAATTAAATAAATTAAATAAACAAACAAACAAAGTTTAAATTTATATATTTGATACAAGCAAAGCCACTTAGTAGATTAACTATTTTTAAATAATTCCCCCATGGTCAGCCAGCATGGTGTGTATGGGAAACAGGTTTTTATACCCACGGGTAGAAGTATGTCGCCGCCCAATTGTTGAATCTTTGAGGTATTCAAATTATAAGATATATTGTCCTTGATGATAATAAGGAAAAGAAGACAATCTCTCTGTAAAGATAAAATCCGAGGAAATCAACATGGTAATTCCAGTCTGCTTCGGCCTTATTATCTTTGTTGGCTTCAAGCATGACAATCTCATCTGCTTTGTCAAAGTCCCATTCATCATCAACAATAAATTTTTCGTCGCCATTTGCAGCAGCAACAGGTGGTGCTTCTAATTCCTCGTTATAGTTACAGATGACCCTCCATTGATCATCAGCAAAGTTGTTGTGAACAAGAGGAAGTTTTGCCAGCAGTGGTTGAAGGCTGATGTTAGTCTTCAACACCCATTCCATGTGAATGTGATGATGCCCTTCATCATTTTCTTCTTCTTCCGTAAGCAACCAGACTTGAAGCTGGGGGTAGCTATCAAAGTCAATCCAATAAAGTAACGCAAAGTACACCCCTTTCTCTGATTTTCCCAAGTAAAAGGTAGCATAGTCAGCATCAAGTTTGCTTAGTGTTACCGGAGATCTCACCATTTGATACTTATCATTGGACAAGCTATCCTGCAATTAATTGCAAAAGGCATGCATATGCTTGTGTGCTTAATTAGCAGTAGAGCAATATAGAAGTTAATTGAATTGTACAATAACAATAAAGTAACAAAAATAATAATAGATGAAATGATGCCAACTAGTTAATTACTAGTACCTCATGACAGAATCATTTTGGCAATGCACATAGAGTGCTCCCCAGAAATATACGGCCTTGCGGTTGCAGCAATCGCATTGCAACATATCAGCCATGGTCCCGGCAGGCTCTCCTTGGTGGACCAAGGACCTCTCCTCCCACCTCCATGTCCTCGACGAGAAGACATGGGTTTTGAATGTCGATGGCGGCCATTCTTGCTCCTCAAGGTCGATGGTGATGATGTTTTCACGATTGCCCAGGCTATGATGACTAAGTACGGGGATAAGAAATACCTAGAAGTTTTACGGCGAGTCAACCATGGGATCGTACACGATGTAAAAGCGTGAAGACAACAAATCGTTGTTCTGCTGATCCATGGTGACAACGACCCCAAGCATGTCGTCAATGGATGGTTCTAGGAAGGTGGGCAGGGTGGCCCATTGGCATGTTGCAGGGTTGACCACCACCATGTGGTCCATGTCAGACACCAAAAGCAGACCATTGCAGTGATCCTCGACTTGCAGAGAAGAGTGATGTTCCAAGAAGTCGAGGGTGCCGCCGGGGATCCGACGCGCTGTCGAAGGGCGTGCGAAGAAATAGGTGCGCTGCTTGATGAGGTCGAGGCTGATGCAGTAGAAGCCTTAGAGGCGGAGAGGGAGGAGGTCGGCACGGAGGAGGCGCCGGGCGTCGATGATGGAGCACCAGCGCTTGCGGACGCAGCGTGACGCCGCCAGGCTGCTGGGCGGGAGGCGGCCCAGGACGTCGGCTAGCATGTCGTCAGGTAGCACCTCCTCCATGTATCCGTCTCCGCTTGGCGTGTATGGATCGATACGATGGTGACGGTGATGCGAAATTGAGGGAGGGTAGTTAGGTTGTGCTCGATCGATGCGCCTTCCGATCCGAATAAACGAACGCTAATCGATCGAGTTCGACCCCTCCAGGGCCAAGGCAGCCCAGAGGCTATTCGGCGCACGTGCGCCAGCAACGCAAGTGGCGCACACGCCCGCGTGCATGCACTGTGCGACCATGCCTAAGGAAGAAGGCGAGCCCTCGCGCGGCTGGGGCGGCGGGCGGCGGGGCTGCGGGGTCACGCGGGGAGGACACCGGCGAGGTCGTTGCTCGGTGAAGAAGAAAGGGTGGGGTGGGGAAGAAGAAGATGCGGTGTGCATCAGTAAGGCTAGCGGCGCGCGTGCGCCGTTTCGAACGCCCTAGAGGCTATTCGGCGCACGCGCGCCAGCAACGCAAGTGGCGCACATGCCAGCGCGCATGCACTACGCGACCATGCCTGAGGAAGAAGCGACGGGAGGGAGGCAGGGGTGGTGGGCGGAGCGGCCGGCGGCGAGGGGCGCCGCTGCCGGGGCGGCGTTGGAAGAGGTTGTGCCGCCATCCCAAGAGATTAGGGTCCGGTGACATACCTGAGATTAGGGTTCCGGCGAGGTGGCGGCGGCGGCAGCAGCGGTTACGGTTCCGGCCATCCTCCCAGGCTGTAGAATCCGCCCAGCCGGCCTGGCGGCGGTCGTTGACCCGGCGGCAGTGACGGTTCGGCCAGCGGCGAGCTCGGCGGTGACGGCGCCGCCGAGCCTAGCGGGGCAGAATGGCCGGATGGGTATGGGTAGGTGGTGGGGGCGCTCTCCAGCGAGCGGCGGCGGGAGCAGGGCGGGGGAGATGGAAGAAGGGGGCGCCACGGCCGCGTGAGGGCTCGCCGGAGCTCCGGCGAGCCCTCGCGCGGCCGCAGCTGGGGCGGTGGGCGGCGGGGTGGCGGGGTCGTGCGGGGAGGACACCGGCGGGGTCGTTGCTCGGGGAAGAAGAAAGGGTGGGGTGGGGAAGAAGAAGATGCGGTGTGCGCCAATAAGGCTAGCGGCGCGCATGCGCCATATAGAATGCCCCCAAGGCCGGCAGGTGGTTATAATCTCCTAATTTATCTGTTTGATTTTTTTCCCAACAAACACAACAATGCAGGCAGCTAGCAATCAGTAGATGCTAATTATCAGTATGCACTCTTTTGTTGCAGTGTGTCAAATCTATTTAACCGATCGATGAACACTACCCCATTCCCTCGCACTAGATTGGTTATTCATCACTTCATATACTGTACATCTCGCTGGTATATATGGAAGAAAGCAGGAACAAAGAGAGAAAAATACGGTACTCAGAAAGCGAAGGACACGAAACACCACAATTAAATTATATATTGAAATGACAGTTTCAGCAGCCATCACAACGCATAAATGGTTCTGGTTGATTCAGATATACCGTGTATATGTATATATTGGCAACAGCTAGTCTACTAGTATTTGCCACTCTATACACCAGGCGCTCAACTCATGTCCAGCAACATAAACATACCTACCACTTTTCTAACAATCAGCAAGCTCACTTGTTTCCAAGTCTTCCAAGAAAATGCAACTGCCACCAGATGCTGGAACAAAGTATGTATCAGAGTATGACCGCCTTACTGTCTTTGTTTCTAATCCTGCATCGTATTGTTAAGAATACCATGCATGTCGCACATCACAGCCTCTGTGCTTGTCGATGACGGGGGGCACAAGGCTTGCCTGCCTTAGGGTGGTTGTGCTCGCCACTGTACACAATTTCAGCAATTTGCAATCTATTCCTGTCTCCACCTTCCTCTTCACAGGGCAGCTGGGGTGAGTGCACTTGTAGTAGCTCCGTCTCCGTGGGAACTCGCTACCTTTCACGCTCTTTTACCCATATTTCCTCCAGTTGTACCCATCAAGTGATAGACGGCCACCCATAGCATGCCTCTTGGAAGTTTAGCGTGCTGTTACATGGTCACAACACTTGAAATGCTCTGCATATACTTCCACCTCATCAGATATGGTATCCAATCCAGCATCCTGTAAGTTAAGTTTAGCATATAGTTGAAACAAGATCACATGAAGACACCCTGGCTAAGTTCAATGAACGAATATAAGACAGACAAATACTTCAATTTAGAAAGCTCCACTTAGCAGAAAATCGTCATTATCAAAATTCATGGAGCTTCTTTCCAAAGCAAAACCAGTGTGAGTCTTACTATGTGTAACAACCCTAAAAATCCCAAATACAAAAAATCACAACCAATAAAAATTTTTCTAGAAGTATCCCATTATTGGTGAGTGTCATGTAGGAAAACACCCAATAGCTGCACAAGTAACACCAATGTTAGTTGGAGCATTTGTATTTTATTTACAAAAGTATGATTCGCCTCTTATTTGATTTTATGTAATGTCTAATAAAATCAAATAATCTTTTAACACATGTGTATATAAATGCTACTAACCTTGACATGGATACCATCTTTACCACGAGACCCTAGTAGACCTATCATGACACAAATGTCATGATCACTGACTTGGTTGGCTTAACTTGAACATGGCATGGCTTGGAAGCAAAATAGAAAAGAAATAGAAAATGAAAAGGTAAAGGAAAAGGAGTAATACAGCCCAGCCGGCCCAAATCAGCCTGCTCGGCCCAGCAAGGCGCCCACGCGGCCTTCGCCTGCCCGCCTGCACGCTGGCCTGCTGCTCCCACGCAAACGGCCTATGAGGCCGAGCGGCCCAGCATGAGCCCGCTCGCGCCGCACGCGCTCGAAGCCGTCCCGCCAGGCCTAGCGGCTCAACATGCACCGCGGCCCAGCAAGCACCGCAGCCCAGCATGGGCCTGCTCGCCGCCCGCGCGCCGCGCGCCCGCCGCTCTGCCGCTGGCATATGGGTGCCACATGTCATAACCCCCTTTTTCCTTTTCTGTTCCACCGACATCCCGTCCGCGCTTCCAGAAAAAGCAACGCCACAGTCTACCATCCGTCCATGCCCGTGACTCGACGCCGCGCTCCGGATGCCGTCCGTCCGCCTCGGCCGCGCACCCGAACCCTAACCCTAACACGCGGCCACGCTCAGCCGCTTGATGAGGATCTTCGATCCCCACCGTCCGCCGCTGGCCACCGTGCCTATAAAGGAAGGAGCTTGCACAGCCACTCCGGCCGCGTCTACACCTGCTTGCTACTGCCGAGGAGAAGGGGAGAAGTGAGGAGAGGAAGGGGGAGGGGTAGGAGTCATCCGCCGGAGCCAAGTACGCCGCCTCCGCCCGTGTCCGAGGGAGGAGCTTGAGCCATCGTTCGAACTCGCCACCGCAGCGGCTCTGCTTCCTCGTCCCTGCGCGCATCTTCTCCAAGCACCAGAGAGCCGGCCGCTCCGTCGCCAACGGAGGTGAGCTCGATCGCGTCCATGGTCACCGCCTAGCTCACCGCCGCCGTTCCCGCTCTCCTCTCATCCTTTCTCTTCTTTAACTTCGCCATCATGTTCGCAACGACCTAGAACGCCCCTCCCCGGGCAACCTTTTGGAGCTCGACAGTGGCCGCAGCGGGCCCATGCACTTTTGCAGCCCTGGCCGCCATGTCTCCTGGCCGCCGGAGCACCGCTGCGACCTTGCCATCGTGCGCACCCCCGCGAGCCTCCGTTAGTCACGCGCTGTAGGACCTTGAGCTCCGAGCTACTCAAAACGATAGGAGATGGGAATAAAGGAGCTCCCCGCCGTGCCAATTTTGTCGTTCGATGCCACCCGCCGCCGTTGTCGTCGCCGTCAGTCGTCTAGAGCTTCCCGGTTCAATTGAAACACCCAGCCTCGCTCGCCTCGGTTCCGCGAGTTCAGCGCGCTAGTCCAAGTCTCCCGCGCGCCTCACCGTCTTGCTGCTGTGTCCACACCGCTCGGCATCGCCGCTGCGCGTGTGCTGGCGAGTAGGAGCCCCGTGCGCCCGCTTTTGCCCGCGGCCATGCTAGCCTAGCCTACGCGGAGCCACTGCCGCTGCCTTGGCCACCCGAGTCGATCGGAGGCGCAGCGCCGTCCGTCGCCGGCCAACCGCCACCATGGCCGCACGCACGCGTGAAGAGGGAGATGGGGAAATTTCTCCCCCTGGTTCGCTTGGACCACGTCCACCGGGTCCACCATGGACCCAGTTGGACCAACCGCGCAGCGCCACCTAGCCGCCCAGTCTTCAGTGCACCGTGAGCCGGGTCCATGGACCAAAGCGCCGTGGACCAAGCCCACTGGATCCCAGCTCGCAACGTGGCACGACCGTTGGCCGACATGTGTCTGGGTGGGCCGGCCCAACCCGACCCAGATTCGGCCCTACCCAGGCCCAGACCAGGCCCAGTTGGCGTTGACCATTGACTGGTCAATGTTGACCGTTGACCGGTCCTACCTGTCAGTGACCAGTACCGCCTGGTCCCACCTGTCATTGACTGCACCGCCCCTGGCCAATCAGCAGCTGCCACGTGTCGCGCTGCGAATTAAATGCCCTTTTTTCTTTTTTTAGAATATGATTTAATCTTCTAAAATTCATATCTCCCTCATACGAACTCCAAAAATTATGAACCAAGTGTATACATTTTCATAAAAATGAGCTCTACGTCATAGGCTTATGTATGATTACATTTAGAGTTACTGAATTTCATTTGGTTCTCTGTGACACTCTATAGGAGTCGCTAACATGACTATTTACGTCTCGTTTCAGAGGAGGAGCAATTTGAGGAGGACGACTATGAGTACGAGGAGGAGCTCGGTGATGACTTCGCAGGTGCCACACCCCACCCAACCTTGTAGATCCTATTACGCATGGCATAATTCTAGTTGCTGGTGCTTTATTTATGAATATCACCTGATGATAGGATGCATGGAGATTTGCTTGATGAGCCTTTACCTTGTTGCAACCTTACTCCTGCACACCAGCTGATAGGCTAGACGCATGCTTATTTACTTATGATGCTTTACTTCTACTACGCTTATATCTGCGTGATGTGATGCATGGTGGAGAGTATGGTTATATGGTTAAGGCACGTGGTGCAACTTTACTTGGGGCGAGTGCTACGTGCGTCTTGGGTGTGTGGTGAGGGTTGAGTCGATCGGACAGGATTCTACGACGAGCCTTGTGGGCGAGTCTTGCCGGGGATGTGTTCTGGGCATTCCCGTATGAGGTGCTTGTGGCGGGCACATTGTGAGGTATATGGTGATCCCGGGGACGAGAGCCTTCGTGGAATGAGGCCCCGGGTAGGAGGTGCTATTGTAGCATAGACTGTTGTAGTCCCTATGAGAAGATAATCCTGTCTGATCCCCCTAGGACCTGATATCTCTTGAGAACTGGAACCTTGAGACCTACGTGCTCACCGCTTGCCCCTTTATGGGCGGGGGACGGATGACTGACTAGCTAGGACAGTGCCACTACTACTAGGTTGTTAGCAATTAGTGTCGGGAGGTACAGGCATTGGGACCCACACCCTCCTTAGACAACATAGTGATCTCGGGGGCCCGGTACTATGTCTCACAGTCTCAGTGTGTCGGTGGTACCTATCCGGGATGTCCCAGTACTGAGTGGTAAGGTGGCATCGCACCGGTTAGAAAGCAGCTGGAATCAGCTTAGGCGAGGCATCATCGATAATGGTGATCTTGTGGTTACGGGAGTACACGCTCTGCAGAGTTATGAATCTATATATAGTCCGCGGCCTCGGTATGGCCTATCCCTCGACCTACGCTTCTCGGGAGTAGTGAGATGAGTCCTTCTATTCTCTCCCTGGTGTTACCCTTCTGGCTATGAGCCGTTGAGACAGTCTTTGAGAGGGAGTTGGACCTGTCAACTGAGTGCGAGAGGGTGAGACGTGTGCGATGATGGGAATGGGGAAGATGCGTGGATGAAATGGGTTAAAACTTGATGAATTACTGATTTATATTATGTTGATCACTACCTGCATAGGAAACCATAGCCATATATAGGTCTCTTTGATTATACCCTTTGCATCCACCCAAATACTACATAGCAAGAGCAAAGCATAGGGTGGGAGCCAGTGGCCAGTATAAACCGTACTGAAACTTATTTGGCAGGTGAGCCCGACTACGACTACGATGACGAGGAGGAGTAGATGTCTCATTCCTACGCTCAGGCTTCTTTTGGAGATTTTGTTGTACTTTCGCTTACCGCAGCTATCCTAGAAGCTGCTGCTACTCTGATGAATCCGCTAGTGTGGCGATGGACTACTTATGTAATCCCTCCTAATTGTACTCTTTTATACGATGTATGGATTTCTGTATCGACTGTTGCTGGGTAATGTGATGGTTTGAGCTTCAAACTACCATATTGTTCTCCATTCTGTGTATTTTCCTTTCATGGAAAATTAAGGATGTTTCAGTTGGTACCAGAGCCATGCTTGACCCTAGGACGAGACCCATAGGATTGGATGATAGAATTAGGAGAACCTTGATATCTCTCGGTTATACACCGACCACTGCATATGCTTTTATGCATGGCTTATCTCTCTCTGCAACTTTTCTAATTCCATTCTCGTGTCAACCTACAGATGGACCCCAACTTACCACTTGGTCTATTGCTGTCGATGGATGTTGTTGAGTATAGACTTGACGGGATGGAGTATGGAGGCTACGCTCACGTGCTTCATGAGGTTCTCACTGAGCTTGGTGTTCCCGTGGAGAAAGTCGAGTACCTTTGTCGCGGCAAGCCCGCCCTTGGAGGAGGCATCGAGGGCGACAAGGCAGTCCGCATCAACGTGCCTGCAAGCATGAACCTGCCTGGAGTTGCTGCTTTCACCGACTTCGCCTTCGACAACAACACCAGCATGTGTGTTCAGACCATTTTGCGCTAGGCACTTCGCACTGTGCTGCGCAACGGGGCTGATTACTTGAAGGAGAGTCTCTTTCGTCTGCTTCCTCGTGCCCCCGACGCACAACAGGGTACTTGGGAGGAGATCACCTATGCCGAGCACAACCCTTGCCTCTACGCTACTGAGATGTACCTGAAGTATCAGGAGAAGTACATCGCTGAGCTAGAGCAAAAGGGACGCCGTTATCATCGCTACCTGATGGAGGTTGACGAGAGGATCCGCAAGTCGGAGGATAAAGAGGTAGCCTATAAGCAGAAGATTGCAGACCTAGAGCATGAGTTGGCGTGCATGGAGCACACTCACCGAGACCAGATCACCAGTCTGATGAACAAGATGGATAAGCTTCAGATCCATGACAGCGGTCTCATCAGGAAGATTGGTGAGCTTGAGACCACTATAGCTAAGAAGAATGAAGACATTGCAAAGAGTTTCTAGAATAAGAGTCAAGATGCCGCCTACTGGGACAAACTCCATGAGCAGTGTAAGGCTCAACGCGAGAAGTTGTTGCAGGAATACACTCTTGTTGTCTACAAGCAGGGACACCTAATCAACTATGTCCATAAGACAGCATACCTCATGGACAAGCTCAAACTCACCATGGATGCTTGGAAGAGGTCAGATCGCAAGAGAGTCAGAGAGTACGAGAAGTTGCAGGACGAGCTTCCCTTACGAGCCCGTAAGAAGGTCAGAGTTGAGACGTTCGAGCTGGGGCAATCTTACCTCAACTTGAGTGGGTGCCCCACCACTAGACTCAGCGGACAGTCAGTGACCACCCCTCAGCTCAAGGAGGTCGGTCGTTACGTCTCTCGCCTTCGGATGACTGATGAGCAGATCCAAGCTTCTGGCATCGGTATTCCCCCACAACTTACAGTTTGGACCAGTCCCTAGGGATGATTTAGCGTAGTGTAGGATCAGGAGATGATGGGCCCTGTGTGGCTGAATGACCAGACTCACCATGTTGTTGAGTAGTTGTCCACCCCCTTTGCTAGAACTACCTGCGTGTAGTACGTTTCTTGCGAGTCTCCTAGCATAGCTGCTAGAGGTATCGCCATGTACCCACCTGATGTAATGGATGATTCAGATTTTATCGCATCTTTATGGATCTTCATGCTTCTCTGTATGAGTGTTGGATAGATTTAAATGCTTTTAAATAATTAAGCTATGTATTTAAATGCTTTTAAATCATTAAGCTATCTTAATTATTACATCATTAGTGTCAAGATATATCACATGCACATGTACCCTAATCTGAGGTTTATGTTAAGCAGGATGTCCACTCGTCGTACCAGCCGCCTGAACAACCGCTCCCCTTCACCTGCGCTTGCCAGGGGTCGTGGACGCGGTCGTGGTCAGGGTCATGGTCATGGACGTATTGGTCACATACCCCTCAACCTTGAGGATCCACCCCACGCTGCCACCCCACAGCCTGCTCACCCACCACCACCACCGCCGGTTGTTGAGCCAGAACCAGCTGCTGGAGGCGTAGCTGGAGGACCGCCACCGCCTGTTGCTGAGCCTAAGCCTGAGCTTGCCGCTGGAGGAGATGCAGCTCTGCCACCACCACCTGTGCCACTTTTGGCGGATGTGATGGCTCAGCAGACCAAGCTCCTTTGAATCTTAGCTGAGAACGTGCTACACCCCCACCACAGGGAGCAACGCGATGACTTCTACAAGAAGCTGGAGTTCTTTCTCAAGCTGAGGCTCCCGATGTTTGATGGCACCAGCATCGACCCCATCGCTGCTGATGACTGGCTAAGGGAGATTGAGAAGAAGCTGGACTTGACCACTTGCACTAACAAGGAGTATGTTGGCTTAGCAACTCACCAGCTTGTGGGTGCTGGGTGATCTTGGTGGGATAGCCTCTGTGAGACCCACCAGGACCCTGCCAACATCTCCTGGGATGAGTTCGTGGAGGAGTTCCGCATGTTCTTCATTTACGAGGGCATGCTGGAGAAGAAGGAGAATGAGTTCTACAACATCTCCATGGGAACTAACAAGGTGCATGAGTACACCAGGGGGCTGCACACGGTTCGAGCCTGGGCGGTGGTACCCACACCAACAACTACCCCCACCCTAGTTAGGACCACCAAGCATATGCTCATGCCACGCCAGGAGGTAGCACGTGGAGGGCTGCCACGCCAACCTCCACAGGCGGCGTGACCTACACTTGCTTCGCTTGTGGCCAGTCGGGTCACAAGGCAGTCAAGTGCCCGAACAAGGCTGCACCGGCTACACCAGCGCCCGCTAGGCAGAACCAGGGCACCCCATACAAGCAGGTGCCATCTGGAGCACCCCGTGGTCGCCTCGCCCACATCACAGCAGAGGCTGCCCAGGCTGCCCCCGACGTGGTGTACGGTATGTTTTTAGTGCATAGAGTTAAGGCATCTGTGCTGTTTGATTCAGGAGCTACATGTTCTTATATATCCACCAAGTTTGCACGAGAGCACCATATACCTGTCACTCCACGAAAAGAAGCCTTATACACCAGTTCACCTTTGGGCAATGTTTGTTATACCAAAAGATGTAAGGGAGTGAGTATCACAATCGAGGGCTTACCTTTCTTGTTGATTTTACCTTGCTACCCTTAGAAGGCCTAGACGTCATTCTAGGGATGGATTGGTTAACCCAGAACAAGGGAGTGATATCTTGCTTGCCTAGATTTGTGGATATAACCCATCCAAGTGGTTGCCGGATCAGATGTGAGCCGAACAAAGGGACAGATGTTTCAATGCTGTGTGCCCTTGAAGTCACTTGAGGAAGTGCTTGTAGTTCATGAATACCCTGATGTCTTTCCTGAAGAGCTACCAGGGATGCCACCGGACAGGGATGTTGAGTTCGTGATCAACCTGTTGCCTGGTACGAGTCCTATTTCCAAGAGACCCTACCGTATGGCAGTTGATGAGCTTAAGGAGATTAAGAAATAGCTTGAGGAGCTATCCGAGAAAGGGTTCATTAGGCCCAGTGCCTTGCCCTGGGGATCTCCTGTTCTATTTGTTAAGAAGAAGGATGGTACGCAAAGGATGTGCATAGATTACAGGAACCTAAATGCCATGACCATAAAGAACAAGTACCCCCTGCCGAGGATAGATGACCTGCTAGATCAGCTGCGTGATGCCAAGTACTTCTCCAAGATTAACCTCAGATCAAGCTACCATCAGCTGAAGATCAGAGAAGAGGACATTTCCAAGATAGCATTTGTCACTAGATATGGGCAGTATGAGTACACCGTCGAGTCCTTCGGTCTTACGAATGCACCAGCTTACTTTATGAACATGATGAATAAAGTGTTCATGCAGGAGCTGGATAAGTTCATGGTGGTCTTCATTGATGACATTCTTGTCTATTTTGCCACCATCGAGGCATATGAATAGCATCTGAGGATAGTGTTGGAGAAGTTGAGAAAGCATCAGCTCTATGCCAAGTTCAGCAAGTGTGAGTTCTGGCTTGAAGAGGTCGCTTTCCTAGGCCATGTACTCAATGCTGACGGAGTAGCTGTTGATCCATCCAAGATTGAGACAGTGAAGGGATGGGAGCAGCCATAGAATGTGACCGATGTGAGGAGTTTCTTGGGATTGGCTGGTTATTATCGCTGATTCATCGAGAACTTTTTCAAGATAGCACCACCCAACCTAGTGGGGGTCACCGTCCAAAGGTGGGACAACTACCTCCACCCGAGCCTCTCCATAGTTCACCAAGTCATCCTTGTCCCAGTAGTAGTGAGGCTCCATGCCCACTGTGTACCCAGCATTGGAGAGAATCCTCCAAAGAAGGCTAGGCATGGCGTGCTCCTCAAGAAAAGTGTCCACCTCCCTTGGTGTCGACTCACGGACAGCCAAAGGACCACGGGGCACTCCTCCTCTAGTGGACTTGCGAGCAGTCTGCTTGGTTCTCGGCATCTGTCCAAAAGTTGTATATCCCATAAGTTATAATTTCAAAGAAATGAGACAATTTATTTATAAGGGAAGGAACCATGAATGTATGAATGAGCAATTTTCCTCATGAACTAATAATCTAACGCTCTATGCGGTGGCATACATCGTTCTCTCATTATACGTAACTACTTCGTTCTACCGTTCACGCGGTTAGTGTACCTGCAGAAAATTCATTTCAGCCCATATCCCATATGAATGCAATTCGACGTAAAAATTCACGCACCTTCCGAACAAGGTGAAAACACCGATTACTTACTACCCCAACAAGTCGCGTAGAAGACAACACCGCCAGAAGACGGTCCCAACATGGGATACCTTCATATATACATGTGTGCAACATGTAAATACTCCGGCATCAATAAGCACTCCCCTAGACTAGCATTGCATCCAATCATGCTCTCACAACTCACACTTACCAGGGCGTAGAGGCAATTTGATCCATACATTACCATTCAAGTGAATGGCACCCATACGACTCCGTCATTGTATAGGTAACGACAAAATAGAAAATATGATGCAATTTTCCCCAAGTCAGTACTTAATTAAGCCACCTGAATCCTATTGGGCATAAAGGATATGACCACTGGCACACTCTAGTTTTTAAAACCATAGATTTGAACACCTATATATAACATAATTTTTTGTAAATACCTTTCGCAAACCAAAAACTCTTTTATTTTAAATACTTATGAACAGTAACACGCTAAACCTGCTCCGATGCCAGCTGTGACAGAACCGACCAATTTATTAGAGCACAAGCACATAATTCGCCATTAGGACGGCAAACTACATGATTGAGACCTAATAAACCCGGTAGTCATACCGAAATCTCGAAGGATTTCAAACTTTTCTGGCATGACCAAGATCGTAATAGTTTAGCGTTCACCATTCACAACGTACATAGTTCGCACATAGTTTAAAACATCAGAGTTCGAATAAAGTTATTACAAACCAAGTTTAAATGTCAAATAAAGCGGAAGCGGTTTAGTTCAAATCCACACACACTTAGTTCAAATACAGTGCCAGGTCCTCAGTCAATATCCAGCAAAAGCATAAGGTAGAGTAGAGTGACCATGCCTAAGGTCTAGTCATCTCCCAAGGCGGGATAGAAGCAGTTCTGACAATAGCCATAAAACATCTCACCATCTGCAAAAACATGGGAAATAAAACCCTGAGTACGAGAATGTACTCAGCTAGACTTACCTGTCATAACTAAAAATAAAATTGACTCCAAGGAGTATGCAGGGCTGTATAAGAAGGATAGCTGACTCATCAATTGTGGAAAAGCTTGCCTTAAGGAAATAATTATTAAGAACCTTCTAGCAATGTATTTTAATCTAATTAACCTTATCATGCTACATTAGCACCTGTACTAAACAAGCATGGTAATAATTATTCAACAAGAAAGTAACCGATTCTGGTTGAGTATCTTTCCAACAAAAGCTCAACCATCTCATCTCTTTGTTCAAGTTCTTACTACGATGCCGCTGCTCAAGTCAAGTGTTCACTGTCCAAGAACGATGGCAATTATAATCGATTACTAACCAGCTGGCGGGTATTCCACACAAACCACACTCACCCGATAAGGTGAGCTACAGATCATCGACATTCAATTCGGGAAAAGCGCGGGATCAACAGGTACCATCGTATCCAGGAACCGCCCAGCTGCCTTATTCAGGGTGACCCTGACCTCGGACTTACTCTCCGCGTAACCTGTGGTCCCCCATCTTCACAATATGATGCGTACAGCAGGTCGACTCCCGGCCCAAATCAAAATTAGGCTTCGCGGTCGGAACGGCTTATCCTTCCAGCTAAATGTGAGGCATAAATTCAATATGACTTGAGGACGTACAACGGACGGGGTCCTAGTTCGATACAGATGGGATAACCTCATCGAACCTCCAGTTCAGTCTCAACACCAATCCCGCCCGGTCTTGATTTATTATCTCCACATGGTTATCCAAGATAACAATGTATTCAACCATTCTGAGTTGCCACCTATAACTCGCGGGTGACAGGAAATCACCCGACTTCTACCGATCTAGTTAAAGCAGGGCTAAGTAGATAATCACACCTGAACCTAACAGGGTTGAAGTATAAACAGTGGCAAAGAATATAAGTAATGCAGCAACGGTATAAAACAACGCCTATAACTTAATGCATCAAACAAGTAAAAAACTCAAGTTAGATATTTTGCAAACCACAGGAAGAATGCTTCGGGGCTTGCCTTTCAGGAAAGAGCTGGGCTGGTGGTCGGGACACTCCGAAAGATCAGCTTCGGGATCCTCTTCTACTGCTACTTCCTGCACCAAAGCTTCCTGCTGGCCTTCCTCTTCTGGTACTCCGAGAACTACCGTTTCGAGCTCTGATGATCCTGTATGATGCATAGTGCGTATGAATACCATGTATACGTAGAAATACAATGCTGATGCTGATGGTGAATGAATTCTCAGCTAAGATAAATGATACGATTTTGAAACATATAAGATAAGCACATGTCATCTGCATTCTCTTCTACCGAAAAATCTTAAACAAGCCTCGCACCACAATTTACTTACACACTATAAGGAATTATAAATGACTATTATTTTTCACACTACCCTCTACTGAACCAAAGCCAAAAACAGATCACACATATCACAAATAGCATAAAAACATTTTTACACACATGAAATAATAACTTTAAAACATTATTTATTATTGAAAGAAATCAGGGTATAACTACAACATGACTTTAGACTACTTAGAAAATTCTATAAAACTTACAGAAGCCTAAGAATACCTAGAAAAGACTACCATAAAAATTGTAGGTCAAAACAGTAAGTATTTTATCCTACACAAAAATAAAAAGGCAGCACAATTCACCGGGCATAAAATACTTTGTACATAAAAATATGTCAAACAATAGATCTCAGAATATCATTAGCTCTAGATTGACATAAAAACATCCTCCAAAAAGTTGCATGCACAAATTCTTTATATATTATTTATTATGAATTATTTATCATCACATGGAAATAGGCACCATAACTAGACAGAGCAAACTTTCCACAGGACATAGCCTCATAACATTTTTCACTGATAGAGCATGACATAAGGAGACTAACAAACTTGGTCTCACATTTTTCTGAGCAACAGAGAATTACTTATGCATTTTCTAAGATAAAAGCAATTAATAGAGATAAATAAATCTATATAGAAAAGTATCACAAAATCCACATTTTATATTTTTCATGCATAGATCTTCTCATAAGAAAAATACTACAAGTTAAATCAACTCATTTGGACTAAAAAGAGAAAGTTATGATTTTTCAAAGATTTAATCAAAATCTAGAAAATCCATTTTCGAAACTTAACCGAACTGAAAATGCTACGCGTACCCGGCATGTACCCAGCGACTCGACTCTGCTACGTACACCCGACGCTGTGCACCCAGACCGAACCTACGCTGACGTCAGTGCTGATGTCACCACGGGACCCACACGTCAGCGAGACACCGCGGGACAACGGTCGCCGGCCGACGGGATCTCGCCGGCGGCGAGGTCTCCGGTGACACTACGGCCACCAAACGACTCATCTCATCAGCGTGGACTCAACAATGTACAAAATGCAAGAAAATATCGTGGTTTCGACCGGCGGCCACACGCGACGGCGGACGGCGGCGAGGTCTCGACGGCGAACTCGCCGGAAACGGTCACGGCGGGGTGCAAGGACTTGCCTACCAGCTACAACAGACCAAGGCAAAATGGATTAGCTAGCCAAAGAGACGAATGGCCGGTCGGGCCAACGACGGCGAGGTATGCCGACGAGCGGCAGTGCGACCTGCGACGGCGGACGGCCAAAATTCGGCGAACTCAAACCCTAATCGGTCTCATTAGCTACACCACTCGACTCTACTCGAGCAGACGAACCCGATGCGCTAGCTAATGGAGGGAGAGAGGTTGCTGGGCACGGTGGACCGCGCGGCGATCGGGCGGCCATGACCGACGAAGGGGAAGATGGTCGATTCGACCTCTACCTGAGGGCTCGAGGGCAGGGAACGTGCGCAGGACGTGGCTCACGTCAATGCGAAGCTGCTGGCAAGCTCTGGGTAAAATGTATCAAGGCTGTGAGGTGCGGTGGCGTGCGAGCTCACTGTGGCAGCAATGGCGGGCGTCGCGTCCGCTAGAGCTCTGGCGAAGGAAAGGAGGGGCGAGAGCACGTCTGGGGAAAGAGAAGAGCGCAAGGGCGAGGGTGACGCGGTCCGGTCGCCTTGATGCTGGAGCTCGGGCTCGGACAGACAGAGCATGGCGTCAGAGCTCGTCGAGCGTGTGGCGCGCATGCGGAGTCGGCCGAGGGCGCGTGGAGCGGCCGTGGGGTCGGGCGAGCGCGGTGTGCGGGATCGGTGTGCGGCGCTCGGGTGCGGAGGCAGAACAGCTGGCAGCGGCATCGCCCGGCGTACGGCTGCCATGCGGTCGGCGTCGGCGCGGACACCGTCGGCGCGAGGAAGAAGAAGAGAGGAAGAAGGAGGCCGACGGGTGGGTCCCACTGCGCCAAGATTCGTGCAGAACTTGATGAACCCCATATTTTCCAAAATAATCTGAATTTCGAAAAACTTATAAAAGATGAAATGTTCCTTTTGATGAGTAGAACATTTCACTTTTAAACATCAAAGCCTAATTCTGCCTAGAATTTGAATTTCAAAAATGGGGATTTAAAATTAAAAGAAAATTATTTTTATAAACTGTTTTTTGACATTTTTGACCCACTTCCAAGCCTTTTCATGAAATGACCCCAAAATAAGTTTTGCTCCAAATAATTTTCTCTACAAACTTCATTTAACACTCAACCAAACAATCAACTTATCACATAGCTCTAGTTCAAATCAAGGTAAGCACATTTTGATTTTATCATTTCATGTAAATAAATGACTATGCAAATAAGATGATCATGCTCATGATATGCAAGATAATGCATGCTTAACACCAGGGTGTTACATTCTCTATCACCCTAGGAAGGCCAATGTGATCGCTGACGCTCTTAGCTGCAAAAGCCATTGTCATGCTCTGTTCACCACCACCCTGCCCAAGGAGTTGCAAGAGGGCATTGATGAGTTACAGGTGGAGGTGATACCCCATGGCCTGTTGAATGAGCTTCGTGTACACTACACCCTCATGGATAGGATTCGTGAAGCCCAGCGCCATTGCCCAGAGATTTGGGAGATACACGAGCTCCTGATGCAAGGCAAGTGCCCAGAGTTCAGTGAAGATGAGCAAGATACCTATTGGTACAAGGACAGAATTTGTGTGCCTGCAGACCCAGCTATCTGTAATGAGATCCTATCAGAAGGACATGACTCCAAGTATTGTATCCACCCAGGAAGTACTAAGATGTATGCTGATTTGAAGAGGAAATTCTAGTGGAAGAACATGAAGTCAGATATCGCAGGTCATGTTGCTAGATGCGACATTTGTAAACATGTCAAAGTTGAGCACAAGGGACCTGCAGGACTGCTAAAGCCAATTGATATACCTGAATGAAAATGGGATAGAATTTCTATGGACTTCATTGTGGGTTTGCCTTGAACCTTGAAGGGCCATGATGCTATATGGGTGATAGTCGATCGCTTAACTAAGGTAGCTCACTTCCTAGATCAAGAATGATGCACGAGTTGGCCAGCTAGCAGATTTGTATGTTGAGAACATTCTCAAGATGCATGGATCCCCTAAGAGCATAATATCCGATCGTGGGCCGTAGTATACATCTAAGTTCTGGAAGGCCCTGAACAAGTCAATAGGGAGCAAGCTAGATTACAGTACCGCTTACCACCCTCAGACGGATGGTCAGATAGAGAGAGTGAACCAGATCCTTAAAGATATGCTCCGAGCTTGTGTTCTAAAATATGGAACTGATTGGGAGAAGAGTTTGCCCTTTGCAGAGTTCTCCTATAACAACAGTTACCAGGCTAGTCTCAAGATGTCACCATTTGAGGTTATGTATGAAAGACCATGCAGAACACCCCTGATGTGGTCCGAAGCAGGTGAAAGATCATTCTTTGGCCCTGCTACCATCAAGGAGGCCAAAGAAGGGGTCTCCCAAGTGAGAGAGAGCATGAAGATTGCCCAGAGTCGTCAGAAGAGATATGCTGACAAGAAACGTAGAGACCTCGAGTTTGAAGTCGGGGACTATGTCTATCTCAAGGTCTCCCCGCTTTGAGGGACCATCAGATTCCATGTGAAGGGAAAGCTAGCACCAAGGTATGTGGGACCATACAGAATCTGTGCCAGAGTTGGCAAGCTTGCCTACAAGGTAGAGTTGCCCGAGCAACTAGCAGGTGTACACCTAGTTTTCCATGTGTCACAGTTGCGTAAGTGTCTGAAGCTGCCAGAGCAACCAATACCCACAGAGCCACTTGATATTCAGGACACCTTGGAGTACAGAGAGCAACCCATCCGCATTATGGATAGAACCACCAAGGAAACCAGAAACATCAACACACCGATATTAAAGATTTAGTGGAGCAATCACACAGAACGGGAGGTAACTTTGGGAGAAGGAATCAGAAATGAGGAGGCCCTACCCCTACTTGTTTCAAGAGTAAGTTGCACTTTTAAATCTCGAGGACAAGATTCTCATAAGGGGGTAGGACTGTAACAACCCTAAAAATCCCAAACACCAAAAATCACAACCAATAAAATTTTTTCTAAAAGTATCCCATTGTTGGTGAGTGTCATGTAGGAAAACAGCCAATAGCTGCACAAGTAGCACCAATGTTAGTTGGAGCATTTGCATTTTATTTACAAAAGTATGATTCGTCTCTTATTTAATTTTATGTAATGTCTAATAAAATCAAATAATCTTTTAACACATGTGTATACAAATGCTACTAACCTTGATGTGGATACCATCTTTACCATGAGACCCTAGTAGACCTATCATGACACAAGTGTCATGATCACTGACTTGGTTGGCTTAACTTGATCATGGCATGGCTTGGAAGCAAAATAGAAAAGAAATAGAAAACGAAAAGGTAAAGGAAAAGGAGTAATGCAGCCCAGCCGACCCAAATCAGCCTGCTCGGCCCAGCAAGGTGCCCACACGGCCTTTGCCCGCCCGCCTGCACGCCGGCCTGCCACTCCCGCGCAAATGGCCCACGAGGCCGAGCGGCCCCGCATGAGCCCGCTCGCGCCGCACGCGCTCGCAGCCGTCCTGCCAGGCCGAGCGGCCCAGCATGCACCGTGGCCCAGCAAGCACCGCAGCCCAGCATGGGCCTGCTCGCTGCCCTGCTCGCTGCCCGCGCGCCCCGCGCCCGCTGCTCTGCCGCTGCCATGTGGGTCCCACATGTCATAAACCCCTTTTTTCCTTTTTTGTTCCTCCGACGTCCCGTCCGCACTTCCAGAAAAAGCAACGCCACTGTCCTCTATCTGTCCACGCCTGTGACTCGCCGCCGCACTCTAGATGCCGTCCGTCCGCCTCGGTCACGCACCTGAACCCTAACCCTAACGCGCGGCCGCGCTCAGCTGCTTGATGAGGATCTTCGATCCCCACCGTCCGCCGCCGGCCGCCGTGCCTATAAAGGGAGGAGCACTGGGCCGCTAGGGTTTCCTAAGCTTGCACAGCCACTCCGACCGTGTCTGCACCTGCTTGCTGCTGCCGAGGAGAAGGGGAGAAGTGAGGAGAGGAAGGGGACAGGGTAGGAGTCATCCACCAGAGCCGAGTACGTCGCCGCCGCCCATATTCGAGGGAGGAGCCTGAGCCGTCGTTCGAACCACCACCGCAGCGGCTCTGCTTCCTCATCCTTGCACACATCTTCTCCAAGCACCAGAGAGCCGGCCACTCTGTCGCCAACGGAGGTGAGCTCGATCGTGTCCATGGCCGCCTCCTAGCTCACCACCATCGTTCCCGCTCTCCTCTCATCCTTTCTCTTCTTTAACTTCTCCATCGTGTTCGCAACAACCTAGAACGCCCCCGGGCAACCTTTTGGAGCTCAGCAGTGGCCACAGCGGGGCCAAGCACTTAGCCCTGGCCGCCATGTCTCCCAACCACCGGAGCACCTCTGCGACCTGGCCATCGCGCACGCCCCTGCGAGCCTCCGTTAGTCATGTGCTATAGGACCTTGAGCTTCGAGCTACTCAGAATGACAGGAGATGGGAAGAAAGGAGCTCCCCGCCATGCTAATTTCGTCGTCCGACGCCACCCGCCGCCGTCGCCGCCGTCGTCAGTCGTCTAGAGCTTCCCGATTCAATTGAAACACCCAGCCTTGCTCATCTCGGTTCCGTGAGTTCAGCGCGCTAGTCCAAGTCGCCTCCCACGCGCCTCACTATCTTGCTGCCATGTCCACACCGCTCAGCGCCGCCGCTGCACGTGCGCCTATGAGTAGGAGCCCCACACGCCCGCTTTTGCCCACGGCCACACTAGCGTGGCCTATGCGGAGCCACTTCCGCTGCCTTGGCCACCCGAGCCGATCGGAGGCGCAGCACCGCCCATCGCCGGCCAACCGCCGCTGTGGCCACATGCACGCATGAAGAGGGAGATGGGGAAATTTCTCCCCCCTGGTTCACTTGGACCGCGTCCACCGGGTCCACGGTGGACCCAGCTGGACCAACCGCGCAGCGCCACCTAGCCACCTGTCTTCAGTGCACCGTGAGCCAGGTCCATGGACCAAAGCACCGTGGACCAAGCCCACTAGATCCCAGCCCGCAACGTGGCACGACCATGGGCTGACACATGTCCGGGATGGGCCGGCCCAACCCGGCCCAAATCTGGCCCTACCCAGGCCCGTCCAGGCCCAGACCAGGCCCAGTCGTGTGGCAGAACCTTCTAAATCCTATGGCCCACAAGCATGATTATTGTCTAAACAGACTCCAAATAACTATGAATGTGTTTCATAAAACTTAAAAGGTCTGTCGGGTAAATCCCGAATCATCCATGATCCTTCGAGCAGGATCAATCATTACAATGAGACATTGCAGTATTACAACAGTTTTATACAAATAATACACATCGGAGTAAAATAGCGGAAGGATTACATTAACATAAGTTGACAAATCTTTTACAAACCATAAGTTGGATTATTACAAACCATATAGCAGTGGAATAACGATATAACTTATTACATCAACCTTGTTTATATACTCTGCCCAAGAGCGAGGTATCCCCATCGTCACTTTCCTCGACGACTGTCATGCAGCAGGATGCGAAGCATTCCTGCCCATGAAGCTCACCTACAACAAGGGTTCAACAAACCCTCAGTACAAAAGTACTCAACAAGACTGACCCGATGAAAAAGAGGGGTGAAGACTCAAGAGATGCAGGCTAGAGGGACAAGGTAAGGTCTGCAGGAGATAAGAAATTTTGCAGAAAAGCTTGAAAGAAAGAAAAGCTGTCTTGCTTAAAATCAAAATTTCCAACTTTCTTCTTAAACCTTACTCATTATTCAAGTTGTTACTATGATGATGAACAACGATCGAGTCTTCTTCTTTGAGAAGCAACGGCGATTCGAATCCATTTTCATACCCAGCTGGGACCTAGGTTACTGATATGCATGAGACTCTAACTCCTAAGCATAGCAGGTGAACCGATATACCGGGATAACAACCGCAGCCATATATCACCACATGATATACATGAGCACTTCGACCCAGTGTACCGAGATACGTGGGAACTTAAACCCACAGTATAACACACTATGACATATGTGGGAACTCTGGCCCACTATAAGTCACTCCATGATATACCCAGCTCCAACCATCAGTATATCACTTCATGCATGTGGATTTTCTAATTTCTCGATGTCACCAGTTCACCATCGACACGGGACCTAGGGCATCAACAGACGGAAACACTACAGAGGGACTCCGTTCCCAATGCAAGTTAGCCGTCCGGACTCGATTTATTAACTAGAAGCATGATTTCAACAAATAAAACCAAACTCATCTTTTTCATTCTTTTACCTCAAAATACTTAATTAATTAAGCAGGGCTAAGCATTACTATGCATCTTTTAGAACAGGTAACAAAGAATTATGGAAGTAAAATAGGTAATGCAGTTGGTGGGTTTTCGCTCAACTCCTAATACTTAATGCAACATATCATAACTGAAGCAGTAAAACTTTTATAAAATAGAATAGGGTTTGAATGCATCCGAGGCTTGCCTTGATGGTCAGGGTAGATAGTCTCGAGTTCTGGATCAGCTCCCAACTCCTGAGTCTGCTCTTCCTTCGGATTTGGGGCGACAACGTTAAACTCTCCGTTATCGGAAACTATACGATACAATGATATGCTTCAACATGATTAAATAGTAAACATGATGCTCGATGGATACATGATCAGATTAATGGCTTGAGTACAACTTTTCTTCATGATAAAGTTGCAAGTCAACCCAAACATATTTACTAAGATCATTAGGGTTAACTACATTATTTATGAAAGTTATTAAACACATGAAATAACGTTAATTAAGCCCTAATGATATGATCCAGGTAAGCGTAAATAATTAATTAAAGTGCCAAAGGTCATTAGGGTTAATGACCCAAGGTCATCAATCAATCCCAAAGTCAAACAAATCCAATAATGATTAACTTAATTAAAGGGATTAATTAATTATTTAAAAGCATAAAATAAAGGCATAAAAATTAAAGTTGTCTAATTAAGCTCAAAATTTTATTTTGAAAAGCTCTTGGCCTAATTAGATGGCAAAACAAATTTCCAAATTAAAAGCTAATTATTTTATTTATTAAAAATCATTGAAGGTCCATTTTTCAATTAAAAGAGCTAATTTTAACATATGCAAAAAGTGCTCAAATTTGGAATTTCATATTTTTTCTAGGTAGATGACATCATAAAGTACACACACAAAAATTTTCAGAATTTTTGGAGCTATATATGAATTACTATGATTTTCTAAAGAAAATAGCATTTAAATCATTTTCTAAAAATAGAAAAAGAAAAGAAAAAGTAGCACAGTGCTCCCGCGCTGGCCGACGATCCGCCGGCGGTTGACCGGCGATTACTCACCGACGCCAAGGTCTCCGGCGACCGGACTTGAACCATCGGGCTCAGTTTGGCACGGGGAGTCGATCAGGGTGGTAAATGACACGGCAGGGTGGCGGCGGCACCCACGCCGACGGCCATGGCGGCCCGGCAACGCGGCGGCCTGGCGGGGGAGCTCACTGGAGCTTCTCCGGCGACGGTGATTGCACGGTTACGATCTATACATCCACGCGAGCCTAACGGGCAACAAGATGAGGCTCAATTTGGCCCCCAGCCGCAACGGCTACGCACGCGACGGAGCGGCAAGGTCACGCCGGCGGCGAGTCACGGCGGTCGGACTCCATGACGCGAGATGATTGAAATTGAGGGCATGGGTAGATGCAAAAGCTCACCGCGGTTCTAGTGTGCACGCTAGATGGATGGAAAACGGTCGGAGGCGAGCTGCAGTTGGCGGCGCTGATGGCGGCGGCGGTGCTCCGGTGAAAACGATGGCGTTCCGGTGTGTCTGGTGCACCAGAGAGCAAACCACGGTGCGCATGAGGAGCAGGAGAAGACGGATGATAGGATAGAGGGGTTAAGGCAATATATTTTCACCTTTGGCGGCGGTCGACGGCGAGAGAGCTCACAGCGGCTCGGCGACCGGCCGCGAGGAAGACGACAACGTGCGGGCGACTCGGGCGGGGAGAGCTGGCACGAACTAGCTCAATCGAAGCGCAAGGTCAAGGTGGAGCTTCAGGCAAGATGAAGCGAGCAGAGATGGAGTGACAGAGGCGAATTTCAGCGGGGGAGTGAGGTCGTCGGCGACGGCGGCGGGAGAAGGAAGAAAAAGAAGTCGGCCACGGCCGACCTATTTATAGGGCAGGGGCGAGGCAGGGACGGGCGACACAACGATGATGAAGCTTTGCGCATCCTGGAGCACACTGGTAGTTGTGCATGTGCGGCGGTGGACGGCGGCGTGGCTTGAGAAGCCGACGATAGGTCTCGGTGCTGTTCAAGAGAATTATAGAATTGCCACTCATTTGAAATTATAAATTACTCCAAAATTTATATAAGAACTTGAAAATCTCCAAAAATATCATTTGCATAACTTTTCAAGAGAAACACTTTTCATTTAACTAGCATCCTCAAATTCTGTTTGGATTTTGAAATATGAATTGAAATTCAAAAAGGGAATAAAACCCTAGAAACAAACATTTGAAATTACTTTTGATTTTTCAATAAAACTTGAAAATCTTCAAAACTATGAAATGTTTAACTTTTCAAACCAAACCTTTTTTATATACCAAATTTTCCCAAATTATGCATAATTTTTGAATTAGGGTTTTAAAATCAAAAGGGGACAAATGCTGGAAAACTGTATTTTCAAATTTATTTGAAATTCTTTTTGGAAACTTGAAAACTTTATATACCAACTTTGTAGCTCTTGTCAAGATATATATATTATCTTTTTAGAGTATCCCTAAATTCCTTTTAGATTTTGGATTATAGAAAAGGGGATAAAACTAGGTTTTGAAATAAAGGGTTTTTGAAACCGAATTCAAACTCGATTTAGTTTCTAATTTAATTGGTTGGTTATTAGTGATCATATACATCATCCAAGGACATTTTTAGGTTAATGACCCAATGACACCCTTGGTTGACCAAATTGACTTTCGAAAAACCTTTTATAGCTTTCCAATTTGAATTTAAATTTGAATTGCAAGGCTTGGGAATAAACTTTGGAATCCAAATTTAACTTCAAATATGGAAATCATTTTTAGAGTGGGACTTAGATTTATACACTATGCCCAACACTAGTGTAAACACAGTTTACACCTCAAGTACATAGAATATAAACTAAGTATTTGGGATGACATTCAAAAGTAGGGTTTTATTATTTCATGTGACAACATATTCTAGAAACACAATTAACCTATGAAATGTAAACTTGTTTTAGTTAATGCACATCAAGGTTGAACTAACCATGAATGCTTTGCGGTGCATATGATGACATGGCAGATTTTAGTTAATATAACACCAGAGGTGTTACAAGTCGACGTTGACCATTGACTGGTCAACATTGACCGTTGACCGGTCCCACCTGTCAGTGACCAGAACTGCCTGGTCCCACCTGTCATTGACTGCACAGCCCCTGGCCAATCAGCAGCCACCATGTGTCGCGCTGCGAATTAACTGCCCCTTTTTTCTTTTTTCAGGGTATGATTTAAACTTCTAAAATTCATATCTCCCTCATACGAACTCCGAAAATTATAAACCAAGTGTCCAAATTTTCATAAAAATGAGCTCTACATCATAGGCTTATGTATGTTTGCATTTGGAGTTATTGAATTTCATTTGATTCTTTGTGATACTCTATAGGAGTCGCTAACGCGACTGTTTACGTCTCGTTTTCAGAGGAGGAGCAGTTTGAGGAGGACGACTATGAGTACGAGGAGGAGCTCGGTGATGACTTCACAGGTGGCATACCCCACCCAACCTCGTAGATCCTATTACGCATGGCATAATATCTAATTGCTGGTGCTTTATTTGTGAATATCACCTGATGATAGGTTGCATAGTAGATTTGCTTGATGAGCCTTTACCTTGTCGCAACCTTACTCCTGCACACCCACTGACATGCTTATTTACTTATGATGCTTTACTTCTACTACGTTTATATCTGCGTGATGTGATACGTGGTGGAGAGTATGGTTATATGGTTAACGCACGTGGTGCCACTTTACTCGGGGAGAGTGCTACGTGCGTCTTGGGTGTGTGGTGAAGGTTGAGTCGATCGGACAAGATTCTACGACGAGCCTTGTGGGCGAGTCTTGCCGGGGGATGTGTTCTGGACATTCCCGTTTGAGGTGCTTGTGGCGGGCACATTGTGAGGTATATGGTGATCCCGGGGACGAGAGCTTTCGTGGAACGAGGCCCCGGGTAGGAGGTGCTATTGTAGCACAGACTGTTGTTGTCCCTATGAGAAGATAATCCTGTCTGATCCCCCTAGGACCTGATATCTCTTGAGAACCGGAACCTTGGGACCTACGTGCTCACCACTCGTCCCTGTATGGGTGGGGGACGGATGACTGACTAGCTAGGACGGTGCCACTACTACTAGGTTGTTAGCAGATAGTGTCAGGAGGTACGGGCATTGGGACCCACACCCTCCTTAGACAACATAATGACCTCCGGGGCCCGGTACTATGTCTCAAGTCTCAGTGTGCCGGTGGTACCTATCCGGGATGTTCCGGTACTGAGTGGTAGGGTGGCATCGCACCGGTTAAAAAGCAGCTGGAATCAGCTTAGGCGGGGCACCGCCAATGATGGGGATCTTGTGGTTACGGGAGTACACGCTCTGCAGAGTTATGAATCTATATATAGTCCGCGGCCTCGGTATGGCCTATCCCTCGACCTACGCTTCTCGTGAGTAGTGAGATGAGTCCTTCTATTCTCCCCCTGGTATTACCCTTCCGGCTGTAAGCCGTTGAGACAGGCTCCGAGAGGGAGTTGGACCTGTCGACTGAGTGCGAGAGGGTGAGACGTGTGCGATGATGGGAATGAGAAAGATGCGTGGATGAAATGGGTTAAAACTTGATGAATTATTGATTTATATTATGTTGATCACTCCCTGCATAGGAAACCATAGCCATATATAGGTCTCTTTGATTATACCCTTTGCATCCACCAAAATACTACATAGCAAGAGCCAAGCATAGGGTGGGAGCCAGTGGCCAGTACAAACCGTACTGAAACTTATTTGGCAAGTGAGCCCGACTACGACTACAATGACGAGAAGGAGTAGACGTCTTCTTCCTACGCTCAGGCTTCTTTTAGAGATTTTGTTGTACTTTCCCTTACCGTAACTGTCCCAGAAGCTGCTGCTACTCTGATGAATCCGTCAGTATGGCGATGGACTACTTATGTAATCGCTCCTAATTGTACTCTTTTATACGATGTATGGATTTCTGTATCGACTGTTGTTAGGTAATGTGATGGTTTAAGCTTCAAACTATCATATTATTCGTCATTTTGTGTATTTTTTTCGTGAAAAATTAAGGATGTTTCACAGTTGTTGTTGCTATCTGTGTTGGAAGATCTCCCAGCAGCGATGCCAACCGAGTGGCTTTTGGCCTGATTAAATCTGTCTCCTCCCGGCTGCTCATTACTGGGGAACAGGTGGCATTGAAGTCTGCAGAACCTTTGGGAAGGACCTTAAGCTGGAGAAAGGCCTAGAGACCACAGGCTTCAGAACAGCAGCCTTTCATGAGATTGCATATTCCCTGGCCTGAAAACAGGGGACAATTTATGAATTTGTGATCAAAGTAGCAAATCATTTGCTTGTTTGTAGAGATGGAGAGAGAGAACTGACATCTAATGCAAATGGGAATTATGCAACTTAACAGAGTAGTATTACCAATACTCGAAATACAAACTGAACTATACATGGTGAAATTGCAAAGTTCCAAGGAAGGGTAATCGCATGGTGATGAACTGAGCAAGAGAGTAATGGAAAAACAGAGTGGTTCACATAGGTACCTTAGTCCTCCACTCTGCTGCAGTTGCATAGACTGGTGGAAGGAATGCAAGGGCAATAAGCAAGGGAGTTGAGCAGAAGACAAAGAGGGAGGGAGGGAGTGTACAGGCATGTAGGACTGTTAGGTATGGGCACAAAGCACGGGAGTAGATATATACTGATCTGCCTTCCTATGACCAGTATTTAATGATAGATCCCATCCTCCTGCTTCCTATCATTGTTTGAGACAAATTATGACCAACAAACATATTTAGAGGACCAAAGCATGCCACAGAAAACCAAAACTTTTACATTGGAGCACATTGACTATATTTGGACGTTAATAAAAAACTATTAATAAACAAAAGCAACTCAACTTGATTGAGGACACACCCCTTGCATCAATACACTAAGATTGAGAAATCACACAAACAGATCTCAATGATGGTAATGATAATGCATTTTTAAAACATAAATCTCACACGGCATAAGAAACCCAACCAAAATCAAGGACTAACAGAGCATATCAATTTTCACCGATTCTGGTCTTTTAAGAATTATTGTCTACATTCTCTGAAGGTTTTATCTTTCTATCAAACTTACAAATACCACATCCTTGATACTGACATGATGCATAAAGGATCATATGCAGTTTTACAGGAGAATAAAAAACTGGGGTATTACCCCCAAAAGCTTTCTCCCTTTTTTCTGTATAATTGGAAACTGATTTAAAGGAATAAAAAGATGATTCTAGCTTCTATTATATGATGTTGATCAAGAGAGAGATAAACCTCAGGTTTCAGATAACCTTCAAGAACATCTAAAAGCATAGGACCACTTTCAGCACTCCTGCTCCCTACAGCTCCACTTTTGTTAGAAAAGTCTATCAGTTGATTCTTCCAGAAGTCCTTGGCCTAGTTTACATATGAAACAGAGAAACATTAGTCGATGCTGATTTCTGCAATGCACAAACAAATGTCAGGAACAGTCACCAACTACCACCAGGTTACACGACAGGTAAACTTGCGTCATGTGACTTAGTTGCGCCCTCTCCAATATCTGCATTCCATGCTATGTGCAGCTTGCAAAACACATGGCTAAACTTAGTTGCTTTCAATAATCTACCTGCAAGAAACAGAAAGTGTACATTCCATGCTATGTGCACAGCCTGCAAAACACATGGCTAAACTTTATACTAAAGATGATTCAGGCTAGCACAGCAACCTTAATATTTTGAGATATTCATAAACAACATAAACATTGACAACAAAATACATTCTGGGAATACTTCTTTGTACTAACAGCATTGAAGAAGCATTAAAATAATGCTCAAAAAAAAGAAGCACTAAAATCTAAAGATTCGCACCTGTCATCAGGAAAGATGTGTATCTTTCAGGTTTAGCTCTGAATTGCTTGCTAAACAAATATATATGTAACAAAATGTCACAATTTCCAGCAGCGAAAAGATCATCCAGAAAAAAAAAAGCCTCTATCCTTTTGGAATATTTAGAACATATAAAGTTTCCAGAGGTCAGTATATGAGAAAAGCGAAAGCGCGCATGTAGCAGCACTGGAAACAAGCTTTTGTTTATCTTTTCTTTGTTTTGACAGGGTATCAGAGACAAGCTTTGGCTTCTGAATAACAGACCAAGCCAGCAAATTCAAAGGGCCAATTGTCATTCCCAATTTTGATGCTTGTGTGATTTTTCACCCAACAGCCAACATGAAGGTAAAGCATGAAGTTGCATAGCTCGGTCATTGTAGGTACCCAGTAAAGCAGTATTCCCGCAATTGTCATTCTCTACCACTCAATCCGCCACTTCAATGGCTTGAAGCACACTTGCTCTTAGCTAGGACTAGTCATGCAGCCAGAAACATCATGACGAAGCTAGTAGAACTGTGCAAGTATGTGGATTTGATGGACACAAATCAGGGGATACACAGAACTGCTTTCTGCATTGGAAGCGATTCAGTTCAACAAAAAAAAAAACAACGGTTTGTATCATCTAATGTCACACAGCAATTTGCAGTTCATATGTGGCTATTGGATCAAAAAGAAAAAAAAAACCACAGTATGTGCAAACATGGGGGTACCATAGTGTAACAACCCTAGAAAACCGATCACCAAAAATACGGGCTTTTAAAAAAAAAAATTCTACAGTTTACCAGTGCATGATGGATGTCAAGTAGGAAAACCCGCCAACAGATGCACAAATAACACCTGACGATAGCCCGAGCATTGCATATAATTTACCAACGCTTGATTCGCCTCTTATTCGATTTTATGTGATGTTAATAAAATCGAATAACCTTTTATCACGTGTATATATTTATGCCCGCTAACTCTGAAAATGGATCCATCATGACCTAGGGACCCTAGTGGACCCACCATGGTGTATACATCATGGTCACTAACCTCACTAACCTAGGGTTGTGGCTAAATTAGTTGCTTTGCAAGAAATAGAAATAGAAAAAGTTTTGGAAATGGAAAGAAAAAGAAAAAGACCAAAGAAGCCTGATCGGCCCAACAGCGGCCTGCCAGCCCGCTCGCTCGCGCCGGCCTGCCAGCCCGCTCGCGGCCCGTCCGGCCTGTCCCGCGCGCCGGCCTGCAGCCTCGGCCCAGCCGCGCCGCGCGACCGCCGCGCGCTGCCGCGCCCCGCCACGCGCCAACCGCCCGGCCTGCTAGCGGCCCAGCGAGGCGGCCCGTCGCTCGCTCGCGTGCCCGCTCGCCCGCTCGCCGACCGCCGGCCCAGCATGACGGCCCAGCTAGCCGCTGCCTCGCCCGCGTCCGCGCCCTCCCTTCTCTCTCGCTGACATGCTGACCCCGCGTGTCAGCACCTACCTTACCATTTCTGCCGCTCGCGCTGTCGCGTCCGCCATGCCAAAAATGGCCGCCGCGCGCCTCCGCCGTCCGCCCGGGTACGGCCGCAATCCGCGCCATCCATCTAGCTGCCCGGCCTCGCCGCACTTCACCGAACCCTAACCCTAACCGTGGCCGCGCCCAGCCGCTCGATGGGCATCTGCCATCATGGCCGCCCATCCGCCATGGCCGCCGCCGCTGCCCCTATAAAAGAAGGGCACTGGTCCATTAGGGTTTACCCCTGCGCCAGCCGCCCCACTCGCTGACCGTGCCACGCCTGTTGCTGCGAAGAAGAAGGGAGAAAAGGAGCCGGAGAGGAGCAGAGGCCGATACCAGAGCACCACCGCCGTGCTACGCGTCGGAGGAACCCCGACGGCCCTGCACGATTGCACCAACACCGCCGCTCCACTACACCTCCACCGAGCCCGCCGCTTTGCCACCTGAGCCGCCAGCACCGTCGACCGCGCCGGTAAGCTCGCCCACACTCCACCACCATGGCCGTCGCTCCGGCGATGTGATAGAGTTTAGGTCTCGTTAACCTCAAAGACGCGTCCGCCGTGGAGTAGAACGCCTAAATGGCAACTACGTGGGATGAGGGGAGGACCACGGTGGGGCCTGGCATCTTTGCCAGCCCTGGTCACCCCGGTTCCCGGCCGCCGGTGCGCCGCTGCAACCCCGCTGTTGCGCGCGCCCCCGCGAGCCCTCGAACCCGCACCAGTAGCCGCTTGGAGCTCTCAGCTGCTCCACACGGTAGGAGATGGAGGAGATGAAGCTCGATGCTGAGTCAATTTCAAGATTCGCCGGAGCACCTTGTCGCCGCCATGGCCGCCGCCGCCACCGTCGACCGCAGGCCTAGAAGCCCCGTACCTCAAATTGAAGGCTTTTCCTCGGTCGCAACAGCCCCACGAGTCCTTTGCGCTAGTCCAAGTCGACTCCCGCGCGTCCCACCGCCCTGCCACCGTGGCCTCGCCGCCGCCGTTGTCCGCCGCCGACGCGCGTGCGCCGCTATGCCAGAAGCCCGCCGGCAGGCTTGAACCCCGCAGTCGCCTTCGCCAAGCCTCGGCGAAGCCCTAGCCACCGCTCGCCTGGCCCGCACCGACTGGAGCCGCCGCGTCTCTGCACCACGCCAGCGATGTGTCGTGCCGTGCCAGCCGCGCGTGCGAGGCAGAAGGGGAATCTCCCCGTTGCACCGCACTCACCACGTGGATCCACGCTGGACCAACCGTGGGCAGCCACGCAAGCCACCAGTCTTCGGTGCACCGTGAACCGAGTCCATGAGCCAGAACACCATGGACCGAACCCGCTGGACTCTGACCCGCCACGCGGCCCAGCTAAAGAGCCGACACGTGTTCGGGCCGGGCCGGCCCAACCTGGCCCAGATCCAGCCCTACCCAGGCCCGCCGAGGCCCGGTCGAGGCCCGGTCGGCGTTGACCGTTGGCCGGTCAATGTTGACCGTTGACCTGGCCCCACCTGTCAGTGACCAGATCCATGGGCCCCACCTGTCAGCCACTGACTAGGTCCCCCGTCAGTGCTGACGTCAGCATGACGTCATCCAGCCCCAGACCCGCGTCAGTGCTGATGTCAGCATGACGTCAGCACAACCCCCGGCTGCACTGTTCCCGCACACCACATGGCCCAATCAGGAGCCGCCACGTGTCAGCACCAGGTTAATCTGCCTTTTTTTTCTTTTTCTTTTTCAGAAAATAGAATAAACTTCGGAAATTCATAACTTCTTCATACGAGCTCCGAAAAATATGAACCAAGTGTCCATATTTTCATAAAAATGAGCTCTACATTATAGGCTTGTGTATGAGTGCATTTGGAGTTATTGAATTTTATTGCTTCTTTATGTTGACTCTATAGGAGCCGCTAACGCGGCTATTATGTCTCGTTTCAGAGGAGGAGCAGCTTGAGGAGGACGACTATGAGTACGAGGAGGAGCTCGGTGACGACTTCACAGGTGCCACAACCCACCCAACCTCGTAGATCCTATTACACATGGCATAATATCTAGTTGCTAGTGCTTTAATTATGAATATCACTAGATGATAGGTTGCATGGTAGCGTAGCTTGATGAGCCTTTACCTTGTCGCAACCTTACTCCTGCACACCTGCTAATAGGCTAGACGCTTGCTTATTTTACTTATGATGCTTTACTTCTACTACGCTTATATCTGTGTGATGATGATGCGTGGTGGAGAGTATGGTTATATGGTTAAGGCACGTGGTGCCACTTTACTCGGAGAGAGTGCTGCGTGCGTCTTGGGTGTGTGGTGAGGGTTGAGTCGATCGGACAGGATTCTACGACGAGCCATGTGGGCGAGTCTTGCCGAGGAATGTGTTCTGGGCATTCCCGTGTGAGGTGCTTGTGGTGGACACATTGTGAGGCATAAGGAGATCCCAGGGGTGAGAACCTTCGTGGAGCAAAGCCCCGGGTAGGAGGTGCTGTTGTAGCACGGACTGTTGTAGTCCATAAGGGAAGATAATCCTGTCTGATCCCCCTAGGACCTGATATCTCTTGAGGACCGGAACCTTGGGACTTACGTGCTCACCACTCGCTCTTGTATGGGCGGGAGACGGATGTCTGACTAGCTAGGACGATGCCACTACTACTAGGTGGTTAGCAGATAGTGTCGGGAGGTACGGGCGTGGAGACCCACACCCTCCTTAGACAACATAGTAACCTCGGAGGCCCGGTACTATGTCTCACAGTCTCAGTGTGCCGGTGGTACCTATCCGGGATGTCCCAGTACTGAGTGGTAGGGTGGCATCGCACCGGTTAGAAAGCAGCCAGAATCAGCTTAGGCGGGGCACCGCCGATGATAGTGATCTTGTGGTTACGGGAGTACACGCTCTGCAGAGTTTAAAAATCTATATATATAGTCCGCAAGTCACTGGTATGGCTTTTTCCTAAGACCCACGCTTCTCGGGAGTAGTGAGAGGAGTCCTTCTATTTCTCCCCCTGGTGTTACCCTTCCGGCTGTGAGCCGTTGAGACGGGCTCCGAGAGGGAGTTGGACCTGTCAACTGAGTGCGAGAGGGTGAGATGTGTGTGTTGGAGATGGAATGGGGTGGATATGTGGATGAGATGGGTTAAAACTTGATGAATTATATTATATAATACTGGACACTGTTTGTATAGGAAACTACAGCCCATATTAGGTCGAATTGATTACATCCTTTGCATCCCACCAAATACTACATAGCAAAAGAAAAGCATAGGGTGGGAGATGTGGCCAGTACAAACCGTACTGAAAATTATTTGGCAGGTGTGCCCGACTACGACTATGATGATGAGGAGGAGTAGACGTCTCGTTCCTACGCTCAGGCTTCTTTTGAAGATTTATGTACTTCCACCTACCGCAGCTGTTCCAGACGCTGCAGCTACTCTGATGATCCGCCAGTGTGGCGATGAACTATTTATGTAACCCCTCCTAATGTATTCTTTGTTCGAAGTATGGATTACTGTATCAACTAACGCTGGATGATATGATGGTTTGAGCTTCAAACTATCGAATTATTCGTCATTCTGTGTATTTTCTCTTCGTGGAAAATTGAGGATGTTTCAATAGTATTCATTATAGTAAAATAATAAAACACATTTGATAATAAACCATGCCAACAGAAAGGCAAAAGATCATGTTGCTAGAGCTGCTGAGATAAGGAAAATAACAGGAACGCTTAAACTAACATAATACATCTCAGCTATAGAACAGGTTCGGGATTACCTAGTTGAACAGCAGGTGTTTCTAGGATGATATACTAGAAACTAGCATGTTTCTTTTACAATAAAATACGAAATATGCATATTCAATGAAGCATTTGAGTAAGAAACATGTAAGCACATTACATAGCTCTCAAGTTCTAAATTTCCATTCCAGTGAATAAAAGTTTCAAGAAACAACACTTGAACTGCTCAACCAACCATTTTGCTCTTACCAACTAATCCTCAACTGTCATCGAAAATCCATATACACACACACAAAAAAAAAAAGTCCAGCACTAGCCTTAATATCCAAACTCCAAAGGCATAGAACTTCAACATGAATCCATCCATACTCGACGAACTTGCAAGCATAAGCACGTTGAGATCACAGCATATTGATGATGATCAGTAACAGTCAATTTGCTACTGGGTTTTGTCAAAAAATTTACTCACATGGGCAAATGTATTTTCCTAAGACTTCACTGCTTACACAAAGTGTGTATGGTCTACCAGGTCGTCTTCTTCACAAACAAGGCGACATAGCAAGAGAATCCTTGATTAAGATGAACAGGGGGTACCAGACGAGAAATCACTAGCTGCAGCAGATCGGTCCTCATGGCCTTGACGCTGCGGGCGTCCACCTCCCTCCTGACCGCCTCGATCCAATCCCCTCCCCGTCCACGTCTCCGGTGGTCCTGGTCGTCGTTCCACCAGGCGCAGATGGCCCTGGCGATGGCCATGACGTAGACGCCGCAGTCGTAGCCGTTGGTCTGCCTCGGCGTGTGGCCCTGGACGAGCGGGACATCACATTGGAGCAGGGGGCGGAGCGCGTCGGCGAGGTGTGCGGCGATGGGGAGGTTGGGCGCGCCGCGGAGGCTGTCGTGGTGGACGAATCTGGAGGGGCTGGTGGCGCTGTCGAGGACGAGAAGGGTCCAATGGGAGCCGCCCTCGGCGACGGAGGCGTCGGGGTTGTCGTTGACGGGGAGCAGGACGAGGCGGCGAGAGGCGAGGCCCAGCGGTTCCGCGACGGCTGCGACGGAGGGCGCGTCGGGGAGGTTGGAGAGGAGGTAGGGGATGGACGGCGGGAGCAGGAGGAGGTCGTCATCGTCGTGGAGGCCGGCGGAGAGGTGGGCGAAGTAGAAGGCGATGATGCGGTCGTTGATGAAGCGGGGCCCGCGGAGGATGGCGAGGTCGGAGCGGATGAGCACCACGTCGCCATGGCTGATCACCCCACTCGTCGCGCTCCTTGGAGCCGCGGCCGGAGCCGGAGGCCATCACGGCGGCGACTGGTGGGGTGGGAATTGGACAACGATAACGCGCGACCCCGCCCGATATCAGTCATCACCACTCCCACCCCGGCACCCCCTTGCACGTAGCACGTGGATCGGTCCCCGCTAGCGCAACCCGGGCCGCAATGCAAGCCTCGCTTCCGCCAGGCTACGGACCTACATGGTGATATGCATGCTTGTTTGGATAGCCGGCCGCATTCGTTTGGCTGGTTGTTTGTGCATGTGCTGACGCAAGCTAACATGAGCATAGAAAAAAAAATGTGCTGACGCAAGCTAACATGAGTATTTGTTTTCAATTTTGTCTATATACAGGATTTATGAAGACATTCAAACCTAAAAACGAGACTGAAAACTAAAACTAAAAAAATAAAAAAATTGACTGAATACTGAAACTAAAAAACTATAAAAGATGAAAAAACTAAAAATTGAAAATTAAAATACAACACTTAAAATAATAAGTAAAATTAGAATGTTGAAAGTTTGAAACTGAAGTTAACAACCAAGAAATTGCTACACGATTGATGCTACACCCTTAATAGATAAGTTGCTACAAGGTTAATACATAAGTTGCTATACTAAAAAAATAATAAGTTGCTACACCCTTAATACAAAAGTTTATTACTGAAAACTGAAACTAAAAAACATAAATGAAAAAATCTATTACTGAAGTTGACAACCAAAACATTTAACATAAATTCAAATTAGAAAATAAAACTGAAGAAAACAAAAAAAAAACAAACAGTGTAGCGCTGCCACACATGCAAGCAGCCCAGGCCTCGTACTTACGCAAGCAGGCCGGTGCAGGCCGCATGGGCGCGGGACGCACGTGCAAGAAGCCCAGGCCGCATACGCACGCAAGCAGGCCGCTGCATGCAACCAGGCCAAGGCCGCGCCACAAGAGTCGCGCAGTCAGCGCTGTCACGCAAGAGCGCGACAGGTCGCCAAATAGATTTTCCGGTGGGAATTGCCGAATTGGGGAGAATTTTTTTTATTTTTAATTTTTTTAAAAAAAAATTTACAAATTTAATTTTTTATTTCGAAATATGACAGAACTAGTCACCTACAGTGGGCGTTTTTTAAAAAACGCCCACTGTGTGGGCGTTATATGTGACGTGGCACAGAGGCGGCCGCCGCCGGTGCCGGATTTTGCGGGCGGCCCCTGGCGCCAAAAAATCGCCCACTGCGTGGGCGTTTTTTGGTGGCGAGGGGGCCGGCTGCAAAAGTGCGCGCTGTTTTGCGGGCGGGCCTCGGAGTAGTCAAAAAACGCCCACTGCGTGGGCGTTTTTTGCGCTCCAGGGGGCCGCCTGCAAAACAGGCGAGGCCGGCCGCGCACTTTTGCAGGCGGCCCCCTCGCCCCCAAAAAACGCCCACACAGTGGGCGTTTTTTGGGGCAACTCTATAAATAGGCAGCCCCCTCTTCAGATTTTTATTATATTCACTAAAATTTTCAGAAAAAAAAGAAAGAAGAGAGGAGGGAGGGGAAGGAAGTAACGGCGAAGCCCTGCCAATTTGAGACCTCGGCTTTTAGGTAAGTTTCTCATACATTACAAATCTGTTGCTATGCATTAGTAAAATATAATGTGTACTAGAGTTGTTTAGTTTTTAGTTGACTCTGGGTAGATCTGTGAGTAGTATGTATATTAGATCTATAAATAATGATGTTAGAGCATTGCAGTTCATGTTAGAAATAATGATGTTTCTTCTATGCTTTAAACAATGGATTGCATTATTTGAAATGTGAAGAATATCGTATTTTCTCTGAATAGATATATTTAGGGTCTAGGAATAATGATGTTTATGCTATGCTTTAAACAATGGATTGCATGATTTGAAATGTGACGAATATCGTATTTTCTCTGAATAGATATGTTTAGGGTTTAGGGTTTAGGGTGTAGGGTTTAAGAATAATGATGTTTATGCTATGCTTTAAACAATGGATTGCATGATTTGAAATACGACGAATATCGTATTTTCTCTGAATAGATATGCAAAACTTGTGGCGGACGTAGTTTTGGAAAAAACGAGGTCGCTCTAGAGAATTGTATCCTGATGTGTCTAGCAAGGATGCTCCTATTCCTCCTGCAGTCCCTGTCCCAAATTATGACTGTGGAGAACCGGCTGATATTAGCCAATCTCGTCATGAGGACACAGCTGCCCGTTGCTACTACACATGCGGTGGATTCAATGTAAGTAATTGCACCTCTGTCACTGCGTCTTTATTCAATGCTAGTAATTGCAGCTCTTGCATCTCTAACAATGTCGTTACCAATCATGTTTTATAGGCCCATGAGCGGTGCTTTTTCTTTCAGTGGATTGACGGTCCAGACAAATTCGACCCAAGGTATCTCTAGTTTGACGAATGGTGGAAAGGAAAGCATAATCCACCCGATCAATTCGAGCGGTGGGTGGCACCTCCCCCTGATCCCCCCAAAGATAGACGGGGAGAAGAAAATAGCCCAATTGAGACGGCTTCAATCTCCGCCTCATTGCAAATGCGGCCTAACGAGTTCGAATGTCCTAACCCCGCCGGAGTAAGTGCAAATTGTATGCGATCATGGCTTTCTTAGTATTTGTGCATGTACTAACATTTTACATTGTAGGGTGGGTATACCTTGTTGCGGAAGTGTAACTTCAGGGAGTGGCTGTGGGGTCCAAAGAACAAATGGCCCAAGCCGAAGCTAGACAAGAAGAGAAAAGTGGTTACCCCCAAGCCTCCTGTGTTGTGCAAATGTGGTGTCGAAGCGCAGTATGGCCTACTACCATCGGAGCTTGGAATAGGCTATTGGTGCGGCCATATGGTTGATTACGATGAGGTCCTTTTGTTCCACTTGTTGCTCACTTGATATCCAAACTTTTTGTATTTGCTGACTTTAAATTATTCTGTTCGATCACAGAGTCTTAGGAAATGCAAGTGCGAGGTTTTTGCCCATGTTGAAGACCGCAGGGAATACATGGATACACTGAAGCAAAAGCAACTAATGGACCTGAAGTTCAGGTCTGGTACTCAGCTTGTGGACAACTACATTAAGATGCGGAAGCGAGCGTAGGTTGACTATGCCCGACGATTGTGTGTCCAAACCCCAAGTGCTGCTCGGTGGAAGAAAGATTGTGATGCATGGAAAAAGAAGAGAGAAGAGGAAGCATCCTTGCATGCGAGGGAGAAGATGGAGGAGGCCAAAAAGAGGAGTGCTGATGCGAAGATGAAGCAGAAGATGTCGGAGGCGGAGATGCCGATGAACGACGAGGACGAGGAGTATGATGAAGCGTTCACCCAAGCCCTCGATGACTTGGAGGCCGCTTACTACAAAAAAAGGAAGAAGAGGAGTATGATGAAGCGTTCACCCAAGCCCTCGATGACTTGGAGGCCGCTTACTACAAAAAAAAGGAAGAAGAGGCCAACGCAGCTGAGCGTAGCCGTACCAATGAGTTTGTGGGAGAGGATAGTGGTTCTGAAGATGAAGACTTGCTTCCCGGTTATGTTTCGGATTATTAGGGCCGTTTTGTTAGATGAATTCGGATTAGTAGCTCATCGCCCTAGCGGACGTATAATTTTATTGTAATGAACTGTTGCCGTGACTTTTAACTGTGCTGTAATGGACTATTATTACGGATGTAATGCAAGCATGTAAGGGTTTAGGGTTTAGGGTATAGGGTATAGGGTTTAGGGTATAGGATTTAGGGTTTACGGTTTAGGGTTTAGGGTTTAGGGTTTAGGGTTTTTAGGGTTTAGGGATTAGGGTTTAGTGTTTAGGGTTTAGGGTTTAGGGTTTAGGGTTCATGGCCAAGGGCAAAGATGTTACAATCCGAGTTATTTTGGAATGTATTAGTTGTGTTCGAAAGGGTACGAATAAGGAACCAACGGGGATTTCTAGATATAGTACTCAAAAGAATCGTGACAATACGCCAGGGCCCCGACGGGAAACGAAGAATATAGCAAAAGGTAAATTTTGACAAAAGGAAAGTGCGTATCATACATCAAGACAGTAATTACATCGTACAGGGTACTACTGTCCCCGAGCCTGATCCTGCCCCTGCCCCCTACCCCTCTTCGGCCTCCTCGGTCGCACGTGCCCTGACGAGTAGGTGTGGCGATCCGGTGGAACACCTCGAGTCGCACGGACGTGCTGCACTGGAGTTATCTATGATAACTCCTGCGTGTAGGGCGGAGGTGCTCCTGCAAGCTGTGAAGGGCCAATCTCGACGTCCTCGTCGCTGATCGGTGCATCAGTGGGGGGTCATTAGGTAGTCGGTAGGTCCGCGACGAGGTGCCGGCTCCCTGGGCCGACGTCAAAGCTGCTCCCTGCGCGGAGGTACCCACTCCATGGGGCGAAGGGCAGACTCCCTAGGCTGCTCCCTGAGAGGAGGTACCCACTCCATGGGACGAAGGCCAGGCTGCTCCCTGAGTGGAGGAACCCTCACCATGGGCCGACGCGCTGGGTGGAGCATGAGTGAAGTGCCTGGATGCCTCTGCTCCGTGCACCGAGGACCCCGCTCTGGAGGAACAAAGATACGGCGTAGAGAACGCTGTGAAAGGTGTCGTCGTAAGTCACACAGTCATCCACATTGGAAAAACATAGGTAGATGAGGTGGGGTACACGGAGTTACCTCTGGTCTGGGGTGCAGGAGGACGTGCTACGGGTGCCGGTGCAGGAATTCGAGGCGCTGCGTCGGGGGTCCAACAAGTCAGAGCCCTCAGCACGGATCTAAGCATCGTACGCATCCGCGTGTACGAGGTGCGCTGCTCGTTCACTGTCAACGCCAAACCACCCTGCAAGCGGCGGCACACGGAGTCAACCTCCGTGTAAAGTAGTTGCGCACCGTTGACCTAATTTCAGTTTTAAGTTAGATGAAAGATATACGTAATGAACTACTGATATATATGAGAGATTCAAGTACTCATGGCGTGGAAGTAATCCTAATCACGGTGCGCAGGGTAAGCGTCACCCACGGTGACGACGTGTGGCTGCTGCTCCGGAGGAACGAAGGTGACACGTGTGCGGGTACGAGGCTGGTACCACCAGAGGTAGTTCATGTACGAGTCCTCGGTGTGGGGCGGTACTCCTCAACGACGTCCTCTGTGGCAAGCAACCAGTCGTCCACGTATGGCTGCAGACGTGGAACCCATAAGTTGCCACCGACCTGTCCCCTCTGAGTCAGCCTGAACATAAATTTGAGTAAGACATGTCTATTGCGATTAATTTTTCAAAGTCAGTTGTTAGTAGTACTTACCTGTGAGCATCTGTAGGGACAGTACGGATGATAGGGGTGGGGGACGGCTGCATGAGACCGAACTGGCGTAAAACACGCCCTGGGCAGTGCGGTTCGACGAATATGTCGAACACCATCGGTCGGAGCGTCAGCCAGAAGGCCTGGTCACATGTGCACAACGTGGACAGCCCAAGGGGAGCTCGTACGTGGATAGCCTCCTGGCTGTAAGGCTCCCAGATCACGTCGGTCAGCTGTATCCTGTCGAACTCTAGCATAAACTCGTTGTACGACCGCGTGACCTGCACATGTGCCCATCGTCGCTGAAATATAACAATCAATAGGTTAGAAGGTATGATACGAATTAACTATATACGTCAGCTAGGAACATGAACCTGACGACGGCACCAGACTGTACCCATGGTGGGGAAGTCCTCGGGCGGATGCTGCAAGTACAGGTCGTCCTCGTAGGCGGTGTGATCCACCACAGGTCGACCAATCATGAACCGTTCAGCTGCCCATAGCTGTAGAAGGAGGGGGCAACCAGTGAGTAAAGAACCTGTTTCTATCTTGGTACACGCTTCGCAAAGCCCCCTGTACGTCGCCACCAGTACTGTGGATCCCCAGCTCCACTGTGGCACTGCTCCCTCATCAGCATCAGCGATCGCGCGCGCGTAGGGGATCATGACCTTGTCGACGGCATGTCCCGCGGTGCTGGTGAACATGACCCAGCCAAAAAGCCACAACAAGTAGGCCTCCAAACTCCGTCACATAGAGTACACGTCAGCCTCTGGGTGTAGCTGATCAGACTGAAAAAGATACAGTTAATAAAGTTGAGTAGAACTGCAAATTGATAAAATTCTTTTCAAATAGGTCTTACGATAAACTGCATGAGCCACTGCTGCGATGGGCCCATGGTCATGTACGGAGGGAGGCTGCTCATAGCTGGAAGTGCAGGGTGACGCTGCACATGGCTGAAGCGGGCCATAATGTCGTCTCGCTAATCATGAAGTCCGTCGACTGGCCCGACGCCATCGCCAGCGAGGGGAAGGCCAAGCAAGAACGCAACGTCCTGAAGCGTCGGTGCGACCTCCCCGCACGGCAGGTGGAACGTGTGTGTCTCCAACCTCCATCGGTCGACCAGGGCTGCTAGAAGAGACCTATCGAAACTCCACCTCCTCGTCTCATCGGCCTCAGCAGCTCGAGCCTCCACAAGGCGACACAACGGGAAGAGGCCTGCCTCACGTAACCTGCACATAAAAATTATATGTTATTAACAAGCCATGTGTACTTAATTGGGAGACCTCGAAGAGTCAACGGATACCTGGAACAGAACCAAGGGTCCACTAAAAGTAGACGTCTGGACGGTCGTGGTCGAAGTACGGGCAGAGGATGGTCGCGGTCGAAGTACGGGCAGAGTGGCGTTCTGCACCGCAATACGGTACGAACGGTGGTACAGATCGATCCCTTGATCAAGCAGCTCTGGTGTGTCGTCCGCCATCCCTGCATGACATTATCACAGTTAACACATATGACACATGCAAACAAAAAGCGAAAAAGTATACAACAATAAATTTAAGGTACAACAAGAAATGATCGAATTTGAAACATAAAGAATGCACGTACAACATGTAACTGAAATATATTCAAATACAAGACAGAGATTAAGAACATCACAGAACATTACATCCGTAAGATAGGTTGAAACAACAAGTTTGTTCACTTCAGTTACAACAAAGCAAAAACCGTACATTACATAATCTTAACCAAGCTTACTACACATCACTACACGCCGAACCACGAGGCACGCGTGCACGCCTTGGCCTGGTGGGCCTAGAAGTTGTCCCTTCCCCTGTTGGCGGGGTACCATCCAATCCGGATCCTGATGGCAGGGCTCCTGCTATTGTGGGCATGTCTGAGTCCTTCGGGCACTTCTTGTAAGTATGTCCCTCCTTGTCGCATTTGCTGCAACGTTTGTACCTTCCACCTGCTTCGGACTCATCCATGGCGTTTTGAATACATCTTGTCTTTCGACACCCAGCCTTGTCTCTGATCTTACTTGGGTCTGGAATATAGCTAGGTTGTGGTACTGTACCTATAAAATTCCCCGCTATGCCAAAACCATAAATTTCATGTGACCATGTATGCAATATGGCTTCCTTGTTGAAATAGGGAGATACAAAAGTACGATCAAGTATTCCACACTCCGAGCTCGCTGCAATAACATGGGAACATAGTTTGTGGTAGAGTCTTGGCTTGTGGCACGTGCATGCGCAATACCCATCCTCCTTAAGTATGCATTCTTGCACAACTCTTGTTCTATATATTCCACGCTTGGCCCTATCAGCACACAAGATTTCAAATCGGTGCTCTCTAGTACCTTGAGTTATAACTCTATGCTCCTTTGCCTTCTTACGTTTTTCCTCCAGATAATTTGTCAACATATGTCCGAAGAAAACACCTCGCACTTGCATTGATAGGGCAGCGACTTGGTACCGGTCTCTGAAATATCTGCATATTCCATGCAGGATGAACTCAACAATGGTAACCAGGGGAAGGTTTCTAACACCACGCATCACCCAATTGTAAACTTTGGCCAAATTAGTTGTCATAATGCCGAACCGCGCTCCGCTGACATCATGCAGCAAAGACCACTTCTCCTTAGGCTCATTCTCTATCTAGTGCAAAAATTTTCTCACAGCAGATGTCGATCTCCTTCTGATGTTTGGACCATCTGTGGGCAGCGGTCCTAAGGACTCTGGACCATCCTCACCAACAGGTGCTGATCGGCTTGACTGCTCTTCCATTTGCTTCGTTGTGAGCTCGTCCAACCTCCTCCAAAGCTCGTTGAATTTTTTCTCTTGATTCTGTTCGCACAGCCTCTTGAATAGATCCATCAAGCTCTTGCGCTTAAACTGCTTGTAAAAATTAGCACCCATGTGACGCATACACCACCGACTTTGAACATCTGGCTAATCTTTACCATATCCCATCTCTGCATCACCGTTCTTCAGATATTCAATTGCCCGAAGAAGGCCAGCGTGACGGTCATGAATTAGGCATACACCAGGCCTCATATCAACAATGCTAACCTTCACCTGCTTGAGAAACCAGTACCAACTATCGGTATTCTCGCTCTCCACAAAAGCGAATGCCAGTGGTAGAACTTGATTGTTTCCATCCACGGCAATTGTTGTTAGTATCTGACCTCTGTATTTACCTGTCAGAAATGTCCCGTCAATACAGAGTACTGGACGACAATGCACAAATGCCCTGATGCAAGCACCTAGTGCAAAGAAAGCACGTTGCAAGACCAATACTGCATGGTCATTCTCCATGGTTAGGTATGTCATAAGATCTGTACATGTCCCTGGATTTCTGGCGGCTATGCATTGAAGAAGAGATGGTAAATTATCATATGAGGCTTTGAATGTGTCAAATCTCATCTCGATAATCTTCTGTTTTGCCCTCCACGCCTTAGCATATGAAATGGTGTATTTGAATTTATCTTCGATATGCCTTATTATTGACCTTGGCTCGTATCCCAGATTATGCACAACATCTGAATATATCTCTGCAGCAATAAATGCAGATGTCATGTTTCTGTGGTACTTCTGTACACCTTCCAAGTGACAGTTGTGCTCAGTGACTATTGACACTTTTCAATAATCCTTCCACTTTCCCTTGAATGCATGCACCCTTCACGGACAACCATCGCTGGATCTCATGCACTTAACTTCATATACACACTTTGTAGACTTTGCTACCCAGAACTCCCTCTGCAGTGATACAGCCCAATGCTTGACTGCCTCCATCAATTCTTCCTTCTCTGCGTACATCGCTCCCTCGATTACCTCATTCTCCTTATACTCCCATGGAACATGATATCCCTCTAAAATAGCAAGTCCAGAGAAGTCTTCATTAGACCATTGTCACGGATTCACATTGCATCCTTCCTCATCAGAAGATTCATCACCCTCCACTTCCTCATTCGCCGCATCTTCGTTTTCCATTGCCTGAACAATGAAGTTGATCCTCTCGCCCTCATCTGCTAAGCCTCTCAGCTTACTGGCTTCTCCTTCTCTTTCTAGTTCCTGCACATCATGTCCCTGTTCTTCTTCTTGCTGAGCACGGTCGTTTCCCTCTTCCATTTCAGCATCAGTCCTAACCATGCTTGTACCCTCCACATCTTGCAAGGTTGCATTGTCTTTATCATGCACCTCCATGAAAATGCTGGGTTCCCAGCCCCGCTACAATGTATTTTCTACGTACCATTTCCATGTTTCGGTGCAATCTACCGACATCAATTTTCAGAAGCATTCTTCGTTGCCATGGTTGACTACTACATTTACTTTTATTGTGTTAATCTCAGGGTTGATATAAAATGCCCTCATTAACCAGTTACACACTGACCGAAAATTTCTTTCCACTGGCCTATCTATCCCCTTTAGTGTTGACCCAATTCAGACAGATCTATACCATACGGGCCATATCTGACAGTGCCACTACCATGGAACAACCGAAACATCACTTTGGTTGACATATCTATTCAGAGAAAATACGATATTCGTCACATTTCAAATCAT